>VXBJ01006626.1:266682-566115 GCA_013400055.1 Nycticryphes semicollaris
CAGAAGATTGCAGCCTTTGTTGTGACAGATAATTCAAAAGTTTCTCCATTTTGGGAGTCTCAGTCTGCCTTGCATTTAGCCTTCAAATGGGACAAGAGCCCCTGCCAAGTTTGAAGAAAGTCATAACATAAATAACACAGTTATGAACCTTTAAGCATGGGGCACTGAGCATGCTCTGCAGTGCACTTTTTCATGTTATACTTCTTTTTCTTTCTTATTGCAGTTCTTTTCATGGGTTAGCAGTTTACCAACAGGGCCATGAAGATAAAGGAGTCGCTAGACAGTTCTGCTTAACCTGAAATGATAACAGTCCTTCCAGAGGAAGTTTCTTCAGTAGAATGGTTGAAAGGTTTCCCTGGCAATTCCCTAATACCTAGTTCCCATCATGCTGGTAGATGAAGAGTAACTCAGGGTTTCGGTCAGGGCTGCACAGGTAGTTCTGAACCCAGCCGGATCCCAGGTGGTATCTCAGGAGCAACACAATTGACTTTGCTCTGTGCAGCGTGGCTGTAGAGCAAATGCGCATCATGGTCTCGGGGCAGAGGAGGATCCTGGGAACTGCAGAGAGAGGTACTGAAGAGTCAAGTTTGTGCAGGAAATGTACTGTACATTATACAACTCCAGATACACTGCAATAAAAAAATAAGGTGTGCAAACTGCTCCATGCTTAGCAGGGTGTGGATAGTCTCTGAGCTCCCTCAAGGAAACTCATCAATGTATCTTAGCATTGATCCTCTTCCTTTTATTTTTTTTTTTTTAACAACTGAAATTTCCCCTTTACCAATGGTCTGCAGGCTGTCCCCAGGTGAGGTGTGGCAACAATGATCCTGTGTGGGGCTCGACTGTGTCACCTGTCACTGTGGGACCCCATGGTCCCCACCAGGGCAGGCCTGGGGTTCCTTCCGAAGGAGGAGTTTCCATGAATTAAGAGTAGCCAAACCAGTGAATGTTAACCCTATATGCTGTGTTCAGGAGCAGGGCAGTCTGCTTCTGTCTCTTCCCTGGGGCTTGGGCAGGACTGTACTCTGAAGCACAGGAGAGATGTCCCCTTCCTGCTCTGGTGATCAGAGAAGGGTGCACCAAAGAGGTGCTGTTGAAGGCAGCTGCCCTCTGAAAGGGAGATGTACCCTCCAACATGCTTGTGGGACAGCTCAGACCATGGAATGGTTTCATTAACCAGCTGCCAGGTGGAGGCCTGGTCATTGTGGCTTGAGTGTGCACTGTGGAGATGAGATTGAGTAAGGTGCAGATTTAAGATGCTCACAACGATGAGGCAAAGACACTACCTGCTCCTTGGCCAGGCTAGATACTTCCTGCATGAGCAAACCACCCTCTGAGTTATTTCCCCTCTCCACAGGTCCCTGTTGATGAGAGCCATACCTCTACCCTCTTCTCCACCTCCCACCACTGACCAGTCTAGAAACAGGTCCCAGAGTGGGATACAAGCCATGCAGATGTGCTGCAACCAATGTACATGCTGCCAAGCTGGGGCAGTCTGACAACATATTACTAGGCTCTGCTTCCCCATGTCTAAAACCTGGTTCCCCAGTTCCCCAGCACATGGAGACTGAAGAGACTGGAAAAGCCAAGCCAAAGCATCCCCTGCCCAGTTCTGCATGGATGAGAATGAGGTTTTAGCAGAGCTGGGTGAAGACTTGGCTTCAGGTCTCTTCTGAATCTCTGGGATCTGTTCTCTAGTCCACTGCCCAATGGAGCTGGTGTTATGCCCACAGGTTTTGCTGTTTATCATTTGGTTCCCAGGATCATTTATTTTACTGCAATTTCACAACACATGAACAAATTCACCTGTAGAATTAGTACCTCCAGCACTAAGTTGCTGCTTGTGTGTGGAAAGCTAGGTACATTAATATGGACACTGACATGAGTGATAAGGTGTGAGGTGAATATTGAATTAGAAAAAGAAATCTGCTTTCATTGTGGGGGCTACAGGAAGACTGGGGAGAGTCTGTTTACAAAGGCCTGCAGTGACAGGATGAGGGGTAATGTCTTCAAGCTGGAGAAGAGCAGATTTAGACTGGATATTAGGACTAGGTTCTTTACTCTGAGGGTGGTGGAACACTGGAACGGGTTGCCCAGGGAGGTGGTTGAGGCCCCTTCCCTGGAGATATGCAAGGGGAGGCTCAGGGAGGCTCGAGGAGGCCCTGGGCAGCCTGGTCTAGTTGGGGGTGTCCCTGCTGACTCCGGGGGGGTGGGACTAGATGACCCTAGAGGTCCCTTCCATCCTGGACCATTCTATGATTCTATGATTCTATGATTCTATGATTCTATGATTCTGCAGTTATGTCTCAGACACTTTCTGTGGACACGCACAGGCTTGTGTTTCTTGCACCTCTGTTGTGCCAGAACCAGGGCTGAGAGAACAGATCCCACAACATGGATGCTCTCTGCCAACCTTCAGTAACCCTGCAGAAGTTATCTAAAGAGACGGATAAGGGTTTAAAATTAAACTGCAACATAAAATTCTGCTGTGAGCTGTCATATCAGTGATATTTTATCATGGCTTCTTTCTGTCAAATATATTGCTATTGTTTAATATCAATCACATCAACAAATACAAGTTTTATATATCTTTATGCAAAATTTCAGATTCTGTTTCTATTTGCTTGTGTATTAGAAATGGCATTCTGCAAACTTACAATAGCAACCTTTTTTTTTCTTGTGGAAAAACTATCAACAGTCTGATGTATTTTTATGTGGATCACTTTCTCAGTAAAAATATTTGTAAAACTTATTCACATATCTTATCCACTTCAATATGGTGCAGTCATAAACTAGCATGGAGGATAAACTTGACATGATCCTGCTCTGGGAAGCACATGGATGCAAGATGCAAACAGCTCCTGCAGTGCAAATGTTCTTAGGTTGGGGAGAGGAGAGCAACAACGGAGGAGAAGGAGAAAAGGTTAAAAAAAGGAAGTGGGGACTTTAAAAGAGCAGAACCAACTGGAACAGGAATAAGGTTAATGAGCCACTCTAAGCCTTGCTTCATTACAGAAGGACCTCATCTTATTCCTCCCCATACCCCCTGGAAGGAGCAGCTCACTCAGCAGCAGTGTGGAAGGCTAGAGGAAGGTGGATATGACTTGGATGGCAGGTTTCCATCCATACCCTGATTTTTGATCAAGATACATGTGAGGAGGAGCTTGACAGCAAAGCACTGGTGGGAGCTTGTGCAGGACAACTGCCTGGCAGCACGCCTACCACTTCCCCTTCGAGCAGGTTTGTAAGGCTTGGTTTGGACCATCCCCTTGAGAAGGAATTTATCTCTTGCATTTTCCTTATCTTTTGCATTTTCCTGCTACTTATATCTATTAAACTGCATTACTCACGGTTCTGCCCTGCCCTGTGGAGGCCACATCTGGAGCACTGGGACCACTTCTGGGCCCCTCAGTTCAAGAAGGACAGGGAACTGCTGGAGACAGTCCAGAAGAGGCAACAAAGCTGATCAAGGGACTGGAGCACCTCTCTTATGAAGAAAGGCTGAGAGACCTGGCTCTGTTCAGCCTGGAGAAGAGCAGACTCAGAGGAGACCTCATCAATGCTGAGCAGTATCTAAAGGGTGGGTGGCAAGAGGATGGGGCCAGACTGTTTTTGTGGTGCCCAGTGACAGGACAAGGGACAATGGGCGCAAACTGGAACATGGGAAGTTCTGTCTCAGAATGACGAGAAACTTCTTTCCTGTGAGGGTGGCAGAGCCCTGGAACAGACTGCCCAGAGAGGGTTCCTGGAGGTATTTAAGAAAGGTGTAGAAGTGGCACTTCAGGGCATGCTCTAGTGACCAAGATTGTAGAGAGTGGGTTGTGGTTTTGTGTATGGTTGGACTTGGTG
The DNA here is from genome assembly GCA_013400055.1 of Nycticryphes semicollaris. NCBI lineage: Eukaryota > Metazoa > Chordata > Aves > Charadriiformes > Rostratulidae > Nycticryphes > Nycticryphes semicollaris. The sequence continues at coordinate 270,532 of VXBJ01006626.1, forward strand.
ATCTCAGAGGTCATTTCCAGCCATAACAATTCTGTGATTCTGTAATTCTGTGGTTCTGTGGTGTGGACTTTTTCTCTGGTGATATTCCAAACCTACCTGGACGTGTTCCTGTCCAGCCTGCTCTGGGTGACCCTGTTTTGGCATGGGGGTTGCATGAGTTGACCTACAGAGGTCGCTTCCAACCCCAACCATTCAGTGATTCTGTGATTCTGCAGTTTTGCATCCTCACCACTGCCAGCTGTGAAGATGCAGTCCCACGATGTATACCTTGGCTGTGGGAGAGTGACTGTTCTCTGAAGCCTGACACTGAAGTATGAAGCCAACGTGCACTTCCAGCAAGTGACAAGCCAGGGCACAGCACTGCCAAGGTCAGGTCAGCCAACAGACTGGCCCTGTACACACATGGCACTTCAGCCTCCAGCTGCTCTAGGGGGCAGGAGATGCTGCCACTGGGGGAAGGTGATGGGTATAATAAATATGCCAGGCGCCGAGCCACACCTTGGCTTACTGCTCCTACAATTGCGAGGCCAAAGTCCATCAGTAGCCCATCACTGGCTTGAAACCTCTGTGGCAGTGAACAGGCTGGGATGGTGCAGACCTTTCAAGTGTGCTGCCCAGAACAAGGGTCCTGGAGGCAGTGAGGAGTCTCCAAAATTTGGTGTACAATCCTCTAGTTTTAGGCAGTCACCATAGAGCAACCTCAGTGCCCTGCATGGTCTGACTGGCTATTGGACCCTTAACTGTAGGAGAAGAATTTTCTTTGCTAGTGTGCAAGTAGAAGTTATTATACTTATTATTATTTATCACTATTATTATTTTTACTGTTTGTTGGTTGGATTTCACTGCCCTAGAATTGCACTTGGGTGCTTGTTCTGTGGTCTCAATGGAAGATCCAAATGCTCTCTCCTTGGGGCTCCCCCAAGAGTGGCACAGGTTCCCCTAGGAGTGGATGATCTGTCAAGAGGGGTGAATTCTGCTGAGTGCCCGAGGGGCTGCTGTATGTCAAATATGCCTCCTGAAACAGCCTAGCTGTGGTCTGAGTTCCAGGAGGGGTAGGAGAGAAATACACGTTTGATCCCTGTGAGCTGCAGTTCATGCCTATTCATTAGCTAGGTTCTTAACAGAATAGTGATCGTGTTTTTAGAATGATTAGTGAGACATGCAGATACATTTGTTAACAGCTTTTACAGTAATGCCAGGCAGAGCACAGGCCATATTAAATGTTCCTGGGCTGGTGTAAGGAGATGATAATTAAGCAATAATATGCAACCAGGGCTGTCAAAGGGTGAGAGCAGAGCAAAACAAGGCAGATGATGCCAGGAGGCGAGTCTGGGCAAGGGAGAAGATTTTTCTCCCTTTATTTCATTGATTTGAGTAGGATGGTTAATGATGAGGCAAAACCATGCCATGTGTTTTTCTAATTATCAGCTCCACCTTACCTGCTGATCCATGTAAAAGAAACATGAAGACTATGAGGGAGAAAACTATGGGCAAATCCAGGTAAACTCCAGGGAAGGCAAAGCTCCTGCCTGGACAGGAGTGCCTGCAGGTCTGGGAGCAGAGGAGGGTTTGTTGCACTGGGGCAGGGCACCCTGCAGCACAGAGGATTTTCTTTAACAGGCACTTTTTGTCCTTGGGGTGGGTCTTAACACCTGGCTGCATCAAGGTGCATGTTGTTCACACAGGCCCAGCTGAGCATGTAGTTGGAGCCCTTATCTTACTGAATCAAGTCCATCCTTGACAGTACTTAACACCTTGCAAATTTTGCCTCGTAGGCAAACCTCTCTTTCCACCCCTATCCTCCCTCCACCTTTTTCTCTCCCTCAATCTCTGTCTCCACCTTCACCTATCTCCATCATCTCACCATCTCATTTCTCTGTGGTTCCAGGTGTTAAAGCTGGACTTTGTAAAAATCCCTTCATGCTACTCTATTTGATGAAAATTGCCTACTTGTTTTGAGATATGCCATTTTCATCCAACACTCAGCATATTTACAGATGGGCTTTAGCAGTGCTGGCTAGACCTGATTCTAAACCAAAGCTGCAAATTCTGATTGTGTCTGGGTACTTTATCCTATCAGCCACATGTGTGCTCTCCTCTGCAAATGAGAACAGATCTGTTGAGCAAGGGCTGCTTTCCATAAAACCATGTTGACCAGACTTGATAATATTCCTAGCCTTTAATTCTTTATTAATGCAATGCTGTATCAGCTCCGCTGTTTCTCTGCCAAGGACTGGTATCTCTGGAGAATGTTACTGTGCAAATTCGGCCTTGACACATTAATTTATGCTAAGCAATCCTCTGTTTTTCTTCAGCCACCCAGTGATGTACTGAATTTGACCCTCTTTTCCCCTTTTTATCAACATCCAAGAGCAGTTATGCACTTCTCTTATGTCATTGCTGGAGCACGTAATCAACATTTCCTGTGAAGCCTCTGGACATCCTCTTGGATGATGGTCTTCAGGCACAGACTGTGGATGTACGACTGAATCTCCGTTTCCCTTCTGGATTTTTAAAGGCAATTATCAACATGCTGTGTGTGTTCAACTTTTGATGGTGTGTGAAGCAAGTCTTCATCGTACAGCCATGACAAGCTGCCACCCTCCTCATCTTGCTCTTGAGCACATGCATGTGCCCAGCTGGTTGTGTGGGACATGACATTGCCTGCACTTTTCTCAGTCCAGTTCCTTTCCCACTTCCTAGCCTGTATCCCCTCCTAGAATTACTGTCCTTCAGAAACTGTACACATCCTCTTTCCAGATTCCCTATCTTCCTATCAACATGTCTTTTGTTATATCAGCACAACAAGGATTTTCTTATTCCATATTTTAATCTTCCTTGACATCTATGCTGTTCCTTCAGCCTCTCTCTGTATTGTAACTTTCACAACATTTTGTTTTACCTTTGGCAAGCCTGTCCTTGCAGGTACTTAGGAAGCCCAGATGAGACTCAGGGCCACCCAAGCACTCCTGCTGGCAGAACTGATCCTGGTGCTGAGCTGGGGCTAAGCAATTGAAGATGATCCTCCTGGCGCTGTAATTACATTGTGAAGACACTTGAAAGTTTCTGTTGTTAAATATTTAATGCTGTAAGAGGAATAAGACCCTGAATGTGAATTTTATGATGGATGTCTTGCTTGCCTATGGATGTGCTGGAGCTTCCACTCACCTTCCATGCACAGTGACCATGAATATTCATTCTGCTCCCTCCAGGGCTTGTCTCCTTTGTAAGGCTGACAGAAACTACACACTGGGACCTCAGATAAGCAAAGAGGCTAGTGGGGCATTTAGAGGGACAAGGGATGTGCTGAGAGTGACTGTCAGATGAGGATGATGTGATAGTAATTGCAAGCACCTTGTTTCTGGTGTGTCACTGATGCCCATTGTGTGCCCACAGTGCAGGGACAGGCTGCAGCCAGCTTCTCTCATCCTTACCTGCAACAAGGGAGATGGGGCTGTTCTGGTGGTGGCATGGGCTGAATGAGTGCAGGAGGCTACTGTGGCTCAAATTTTTGAAAATTAAAATTTTTGAAATTAAAAATTCTGTACACGGTAGGAATTCCCTGGTTCTCTGATATAAAAAATCACCACAAAACTTTAAGAAACCATGTTTCTCCACTCAGCTTGTGATTTTTCTTGAATTCTCTCCTCTGCAGTGACAGTATTTCAAGGAAAGTGTATGTTTCCTACCTCCAGTTATTTTTCTTCCAAAATCTTAGGTTTTTTTCAGTGAGAAAAGGTTTTGATAGCAAAGTGTGAATCACCATTAATTTATCACAGCCACCAGCCTGTCCTATCTGGGATGCCAGCTTTGACAGCAAGCCTTGACTGATACAGCCACCAGCGCCCTACAAGTGTGCGTGCAGGTAAATGCATACCTGGGGTAGAGGAGAAATACAGTGCAGCACAGCACAGCTATGCTGATTTCTAAGCAGTCTTGCCCTTCACTGTTCTTGAGCAATGCATCAAATCCCCTAATGCTCTCACACATGCTCCCTCTCCCCACACTGACACCCAGACACAGGCAGCTTGGGGGTTGTCAGTCCCCTGGGTCAGCACTTGCATGGACAAAGGAACAGAAAAGGAAATAAAGGGGTTTATCTTCCTCCTGTCCCAGCAGGTGTCTGGAAATCCTGCCATCACACCATCTGTCATCTCCTTGGGAGGCTGGCTCTGCAGTGTGCTGGGGTGTGCTTTGGTTTGGCACCAGCTGGAAGAAGTGCTGTGCCTTTGCTTTTGGCTCCCCCTCCTCCCTTTCTGCTGATACTTCATCTTTAGATATGCTCCCAAGGTGGCTTTGTGACCTCTGACATCCTTTGGCCACTGAACAGCTTGATATCCCTCCTGCAGCCTCTGCAGACGGGGGTGGGAGGCATGGGGGGGAAAGGGGGGTGTCCCAAGTCGCACTGCCAAAATAGAGCTGCGGTTTCCTCCAGCCCAGCCCCAGTGAGGAGGCAGCTTTCCTCCAGGCTGCTGGCTCTCTCCGCACCAGCTCTCCAGACTGTGGCATTCCCAGTCTTGTCTTACGTCCTAGAAAACATGCTGCCTTGAAAAAAGGATTGGGACCTGTCTCCTGCCCTTTGAGCAGCATCCTGCTTGGCTGTGTGCAACATCAGAACAGAACAGTCAGAAGAGAATAGACACCGTCTCATGCTGATAGAGACTTCCAGAGCTGGTGGATGGACATACAGAGCACCTCTGACCCAAGTAATACAGAGGAATGAAGGTTCCTGAGCACAGAGAACTTCAAAGTCAGTAAGCAAAGGTCTGGTGACCTTACAGGACACAGCATGGCTGTTACAGGCGGTGGGAATCACATCTTCAGCATTTACTTTCCTGTTCCCCAGCAGTCCCAGCACTGCCCAGGCTGGGGAACACACACACTGCTGCAGCTGCAGCTATTTGCACCCATTGCAAACTAGTGTGTGGAGCTGCCCAAAGAGTGGAGAGATTTGGGAGCCTGGTGCGGGTGTGTTTAGGGGCTGCTCCCCCTGCAGCAGTGTCCATCTATAGCAGCCACCATCCCCAATGGTTCCCGGGGCCTGGGTGATGGGTGTGCATGTCTGTAGGAGCCGCCAGAGTGCCTTCACACAGTGAGGGCAGCAAGGAAGTGTTCTGAGGCCACATCCATGGCTCCTCTTCAGGAGGCCCAGCCACCCCCTTGCTTTGCCAGCGGCAGATGCCCTGCACAGAGAGATGGGAATCACCCTGAAGGGCCTGACCACAGGAGAGCTGGGGGAACCTGCAGGCTTGTGGACAGCTTTGGGCAGACAGAGCTGTCTTTTGGGTTGTGTGAGCTCCAGATGGTGTTGTCAGATGACTCCATCTGAGGGCAAATGCAGGAGAGATTACACTTTGACTCAAGGTTAGTTTTGATTTATTATTCCCAGGAACCTTTAGCACAGCAAAGCTTTTTGAGTTCCCTGCAACAAGCGCTCATTGTTTTACTGCCTTTATAAATCACCTCAGTGAGCTGAAATGTAAGAATAGAAAATGTTAGTCTAGAATAAACAATCGCTAACCAGTGAGACAAAATAATCAATATTCATAAGATAAAGCACGGGTGTAAAGTGAACAATGATAATAATGAGGTTGAGAAACAAATCAAGAGGTGAGCCTCCCAAAGCCTTAGTGCCAAAACAAATGGTGCTTCACGAGTATGCTGCTCTGGACTTCTTCAAAGACCACGGTCAATGACCCTGGATGGAGCTAGAGATTCAGGATAACACCTTGGGTCAATCTGATCTATGTTAGATGTGCAGAAGAATGAACCTGAACTGCATTCATCTCATAAAGCTGGGATTGTGCAGGAGAGCTCAAAGACATGTGAAGGGTTAGGAATAAGTCTGGGGAAACATGTCCAGTGAAACAGTGTGTTCAGGGTGAGCCTGGTGGCTAGTGCAGTGTCATAAGAGTTAGAGAGAGCAAAGGAGAAGGTTTACAAAGCTTTGCAACAGTATAGAGTCATAACATTGTCTAGGTTGGAAGTGACCTTTCAGGTCATTGAATCCAACCATCATCCTAACACTGACACACCTCATCACTAAACCATTTCACTAAGGACTACATGAATAACTCCAGTGCTAGGTGGTGATGACGTTAGCACCTCTGTGCCACTGGCACTCAGCTCTGGGAACAATGGGAGTAAGTACATCTGCATGTCCTGGGAAAAGTTGCATGGCCATGAGCCCTAGTACCTCCCACAAACCCTTCTTCTGGACCCACCTAGAGCTGAGGCACCACCTCGCACCATGGGAATTGACCTTCTCCCTGGGCACCACAGGGCAGCAAGACATTGGTGAACAGGGCACTTCAGGGAAGAGTTTGGGCAAGGAGAATTCCTCTGCACAAGGGTTGCCTGGAGTGAAACAATGGCTGTCAACCAGTGAGTTGGCTGGGAATCAGGCTTGGCTAAATTTGAGCAAGCAGCCTGCAAAGAACAGGAGGTTGAGGGATGGGAGTTTTCTGCCTCGGGGTAGTTTATGCCTGGAGCCAGCAAGTTTAGACTGGTGGGAGGCATACAGGGGCAGCGGCCTCTTTGGCTTCAATATTTTCAGGTGGAGGATTTGGAGGACTACCTGTGGGAGTGCTCTATCTCATGGGAAGGCAGAGTGCAGTGGTGTAGAAGCTTGTACATCAGGTACACTGGCCGTGCTAGGACAGCTCTGATAACACCGCAAAGGTTGCTTCAAAAGCATAGGTATGGTGGGGACCTCCCTGCAGGAGTACATTTCCTGTTAGCTCACTTGCAGAGGCATTGCACAATGGCACTGACACCAGGAGGCACACTACACAGCCTACCATGCTTGGTGTTAGGTGGCCATTTCCTTTTGAGCGTAAGAGAAGAAGATGAAAAGCTGCTGCTGAAGGAATATCAGGTTTAAGGGAAAGGCAAGTTACAGGTAAAGGCAGTTTTCAAGTCCCTCTGAGATGTCTGGCTTTTCAGAACACCAAAGGGCAACATAGCTGGCAACACTTGAAGGGATCTTAGGTGACAAGCTCTGTCTTGTGCTGCAGACCTGCCCATGGGGACCGGAGATCGAGGGTGAAGTTCATATCACCTAAGGCTACACCTACAGTGCAGCATCCCTCACTGAACTTGTCACTAGGACTCCCAGGGTGGTCAGTGGGGTCAGGGTTGCAAGAAATCCCACCTTATGTAGACATTGACAGAATGTCAGCTGAGTCAAGCCCCAAACAGCCTCTGCTTCTCTTCATGCCTCTTATCCTGCACCTCCAGCCACCCTCCCACAGTGGTCTGCAGTGTCCGGCCCCACACATGGCTTGTGTAGCTGGAGGCACAGCCAAGATCTTCTTGTGTCTGACGCCAGAGGACTGGCCTTACCCTCTGGAGGGATGCAGATCTGTGGATGTATCTGGAAGTGCATAGATGGTGCTGTGTCTGTAATCTGGCAGTAGGGCTGGAAGGGAAGCAGTGACCCAAGATCAGGGGCCAGATGTGGGAGAGGAGAAGAGGGGAAAGCGGGGTGATTGTGACCAGGGAGCCATGCAGAAAATGGAAAAGGGCAGAAGCCAAGGGAAATGGGCAGAGATGAGGAAGAGAGCAGCTAAGCTCCACAAACAAACATACATAACTGACAAACCCGATGCCAGATAAATCACTAGAAACCTCTAAGCAAGCACACACAGAGATCTCTATAAACAACCTAACCCAGCAAACTCTTTTGAGGAAAAACTCAAAAACTTTGATCATTGTTGCCATGGTGATGTGATTTGGAATAAGTGTGGCAGAGTAGTTTTTATTATCAGCCTTTGTCATAAACAAATAACCTGCTGTAGACTTAGAAAAAAGTCATAGAGCTGGGCTCAGACCATCTAATCATCAGACCCAGAGGCTGCAACTAATAAATCAAAGAAACAGGAAGATTGTAAATTCCACCAGAGGTCACTTGGTTAAACAAAGTGCAGGCATGGGCGACAGTTGGAGTGGGTGGGGAGTGAATTAACGGCAAGGTCTGGTCACTGTCAGTTAGCATTCAGATCCTGGTTTATGGTGACAGGCACCTCGTCTCCTGAAGCCTTCTAGGAACTACACCTTGCATACTAAGCACGGGCTAGCTGCTGAGGCTGTGGCTGGTTTGGGGGAGGTATTGCCCAATGGGTTTACTCTGGGGATGTGGGCTGAGCTCTGCCTTGTGTAATGTCAGCCAGTAGTTTGACTCTAACAGAGGCATGAGCAGACTCTGTCCTGCCAGAGGACCAAACCACTCCACTGGTGAAGGTTGCTACCCCCCAAATACAGCTGGTTGCAACAGACCTAACCTCTTGGGCATGTGGTCCTTGTGCATCCCTGTTGATCTGGGGCATTTAGTAAATTGCTGGATTCTCTCAGCCATGGCACAATAACAAATATTACCCATGCAAGAAGTCACATTTTGACTTAATAGGGCCTCACGCATAACATTTGGCTTAAGAGGTAAAGTAATAACTGTGGGGACGAGCACAGGGATTGCAACTCACCTCTGTGGGGTTTGTCCTCAGCGCTGGCCACACCTAGGGTTTGTAGCACGGGTTCTCTGCCAGGAGCTGGTTATCATCAGTATTTATGAGTGGTATCCTGGGGAGAAAACTGCCAAGACCAGGGAACAGAAATGTGATGAGAAGAAACATGACTTTCCCCATCCCAAGATATGGACATTATCTGGACCTGGCACACAAGTATATTGAATGGGGGGTGGCTTCCTCTGTGAATGTCCTTGGGGCCAGGGCTGAGGCAGTCCTGGACCACTCCATGCTCTGAACAATGAGCATATGCTGCGTAACCCAGGGAGAAGAGAAAGCCTGATTACTTGGTAATCCAGCAGAGCTGTGGGAACACCTTGCCTCTGGGGAGTTTCTGTGCCAGGTGGCTCTTTGGATCTGTGTTGGAGACATGGTTTCTGTGGTCTCTATTTCTCAGATTTGGAAGTGTGTTAATTTGACAACTGGACCAACCATGAAACGAAGCTGTGACCTCACAGCTCGGAGAAGGCATGTTTTGCTCTATGCCACCTCTTCCTGCAAGTGTAGGTCATCTCCTGTGAGCTAGCTCCCCCGCCTCTGACTTGGAATGTAATGAAAACCATCCAGAAAACACTGTGTATAAATATGAAGTACTTCCCAGTCTTCTCCCAAGTTCCTGTGAGTCCCATCTACTCTTCTAGCAAAACCCTGCCCTCTGTAGTGCAAAATCTAATCATCAGCATCACACGGTTAGTGGCTACACAAAACAGGTTGACACTGAATTTCTAGTATAAAGCACCTACTGTGACCCATTTTCCTCTTTAGTTCAAAATACCCTTGACTTCGAACCTCTTCAGAGCTATGGTGCTTCTATCTTGCTGAAGCCTAGAGCATCATAGCAGTTCAGATTTATCCAGGGAAAGCCTGGACTTCTCTCACCCTAATTAGTGGCTGTGAGTGCAGCATTGCTCTGTCTGACTCTCCCTGGGGATGCAGTAGGTCAGGCTGCTTGCACTGGATTCTGCTCAGAGACCGTTTCCTCCTGCTTCACCCTGATGCTCCCAGCAGAGTGCTCTGCTTCCACGAATCAAACAGCATCCCACTGCTGTCCTTCAGCATTAGCTCAACATTTAATCCTGCTGGACAAACTCCTGCTCCTCACAGCCCAGGTTTTCTTCACTGACACCCTGAGTGTGAGCATTTCCCTCATCTCTCTTGTGTGTCTTTGGAGAAGAGGGAAATCTGATGTGATGACTTCTGAGAGTGAAACAAAGTCTCTCTCTGTACATCACACCCCGTGTCTCCAGCTTCTGCTCGTTCACCTCTTAAAGAATTTATCTGTTCTGCTTTCCCTGGGGTTACACAGCATGGTATGGTTTTGTGTAAAGCTTGGGCTGCTAACGAACATCTCACAGTACTTTTCTGTGTGCAGAAGGCCATGTAAATCCACATGTACACTGAAACAGAAACAGGACACCCTTGTAGGAGACAGGCAGGTGCCAATGCTTTGAGGAGCCTGAACCCCTGTTGCTGTAAGCAGGTTCTACATGATGGGCCACCCTGCTCAGGAGTAATGAGAAACAGTGTGAACATCACTTGAGCAAACCATGATGGCCTTGGACTCCTTTCTTGATGCATCTCCCAACACTTGTGGTATGTGGACATGTACACAGATACATCCCTGGCATCTCTGCAATGGAGGTAGCCACTGCCTGGACAGTTCCTGTGACACCCTCTCAGCTGTATCAAACAAATCCTCCCTTCTTTGGCCAAAAAAGCCTTACACAGATGAAGTTGCACCCATCCATTGTACAGTGGAGGACTAAACCAGCTGTTGCAAAGAGTGAATTTTCTTCAGTGTCCAAGCAGCAAAGCACCTAACTCCCACTGATGCCTTCCAAAACTACTTCCCCACACAGCTGCACAGAAAGCTATCCATCCTTTTGATATTCTCCGTGGAATGATTCTCTGCTGCTAGCAATGGTCCTAGATGAGAAATGCAGCTTGTATCCCTGTTTTCCAGGTTGTCTATACTTCTTCTATCCTCTAAGGCACTAGATAACTACCCCTCTAGGGAGGTGCACCTCTTTTAGTAAAGTTAAATTAGTAGTAGAATATGAAATTAATGTAATGATGCCATCTGACTCTTCCCTTACAGGAATCTTGCTGATTATTAGAAGGCGGTTTAATGACAAAGGGAAAGCATTCCCTAAGTGCATTTGGAAAGAGATCTCAGCATCTGCAGAGTGGGAGGGGACGATGTGGGCCCAGACCACGCATTGGCATCTGCTCACCTACATCCCTGCTTCTCAGTAGGGTCTCACCCGCAGCATGAGCTCTGGGTTGTCTGGGTTGTAATTCATAATTCTAAACTAGGATTAGGCAGTCTGCACAAAAATACTTTGCTTAGTTTCTGCATCAGATCATTTCTCCTTCATATTCAGAGAGATCCTGCTGCCCTCTGTGAAAATTGCCCTATTTCAGCAGGAGCCATCTACACCAAAGTCACCCATATTCATCTCCCTTTCTGCTTCTAGCCATCACTCAGCTATTTGGGTAGGATGCAGGAACAAAACGGTGTGATTTAAGTGATAAAGGGTACGCCCTGAATCCCATTGTGGAAAGTGGTGAGCTACCAGTTGAACTCTTCCAGGCACTTTGAATTTCTGAATAACTCATGAAAATTGGTAAAAAGATCCTTTTAGGAAATGACCCAGTTGAAGAAACCGGAATCTGCTCACAAATTATTCTCTAACCAAAGAATGAATCCCTGTAGTCTTTCTAATGGCCTGACTCATCCTCCGTAGTATCCTTCTTTTTTTTCCTTTGAGCAGTTAAAAAAATTGTTTAGAATTGTGGGAGTATTTTATAGATATTACTCACCAGCTCAGCATGATTAAATGTTACCTATAATATATATAAAGAGGGCAAAAATTTTTTAAAAAAATGTCAGGTTGGCTCAGGAGCTAAATTTCCCAGGAGCCCTAGCTGTTGCAAATGCTGAGGACTGCAACACGTAATTTTCAGGCTCTGTGCCCCCCAGAAATACTCAGCTTCCAGGGCTGTCCAGGCAATGTGGGGGGATTTTCTGTGCTGCCCAGCCCCTCTTCAATCATAGGTAGCTTTTGCCAGTTGCAGGGAGGAGTAATTTTTTAAGATTTTTAAATCTAGAAATCTCTTTCAGGGTTAAACCTTTACATTCAGATAACTTCAGTGGATAGACTCAGCCTTTATCTCTCTCCTGTGTCCATTGATGAGAAAGGGACTTTAGGCAGTTGATGTAGGGCTGCTTTGCCCCAGGATAAGCTCCTCCAGGGCAGGTGTGGCAGTACCTATTTAAAAGCTAAAGTTAGTCTCATGGGATCTAGTTTTTCCTTCTGAAACCAGAGAAGGAGTCAGAAATCATCTCCAGGAAGACAAGGTGACCAGGGAGGGATGAACCTCTGTCATACTCTCAGAAGAGCCTCTTGGAGCTGAATACCTTGCTGTACAGTGGATCAAAGCCAATGCATTTGAGCCAGAGCTCAGAGAACAGGAAAAACACAGCTCTGCTGAACTGCTTATCCCTGAGCAGAGCCAGCTTAAGGCTTCCTGAAGCATCAGCAGCTTTGAATTTTTGCTCCTATATGTGCAGGAGAAGCTATACAGGTGTGATGGAGGCAGGGAGAGCCCTTCAAACCCTGCATGTTCCGCCAGCTGCTTTGGGGAGCACTCACCTGCCCCTCCATCACTACCCCTCTCACTTGGGGGAGAGCTGTTTGCAACCAGCATGCTTTCTTCCAGGCAAAACAACTATTTTGGCCAGAGCAGCTCTCTACCTGGTTTGTGCTTGTTGCTGGTTCTGCCTCCAAGAATTTTCTGAGCAACCCATGGCACCAAAGGTAAAGCAAATCAAGGAAATACCTGAGGTGGGAAAGCATTTCTAATCCCCTTCAGGGCTGAAACTTGGGGAACTTGAACAGTCAGCAAGGAGAGCGTGAGCAGAGCTTGTCCCTGTCCCTGCAAGCAGTGGGTGTTTGCAAAGGAGAGGTTAGTCAGCAGCTCCCTTTCTGTACAGCAATAGTAATCTTGGCTTTTAATAGCTCTCTGTTAGCTCAGGGAGAAGGAGCAGCTGACCATGAAACAGCAGCAAGGACATCTGAAGAGGCCTAAAAATGTAACATGTGAATGATATGTTTTTAAATAGAGTACACAAAGGGAAAGAGAGAACTTGGGATAAATCCAAAGCTGAAAATCCAGTTTGAGGGAGTGAGTGGATGCCAGGTAAAGACCAAATTATCACTTAGCTCAAGAGAGAGGGAAGAGTTGAGCTGTCAGACCTAGACTCTTTCCTGGAAAAGGTTTTGAAAATTTCCAAAGAAAGGACACTTTGGGTGGGAAAGGCACACAGTACTCTGAACCCATCAGGGTTTCAGCTGTTGGGATGTGCTGGGCTCTCAGTTGTCCAGCTGGGTCAAATCCCAAAGCACTACAGAGCAAATGAAAATTCCTTACCAAAGAGGACATCACATCTGGTACTTCTCCCCTCTCAGTACCTCAGTTATCACAGCAATGAAAGGAATGAGCCTAGCCTGACATGATTTGTTCTTCAGAAATCCATACCTGGCATTTTTTATTACCTTACCTTTTGGGTGGCCATAATCTAATTGCTTAATATTGTTTTGCTGAAAAATCTCCAGGCTCCAGGGTCAAACTTTAATTTGGAGCTGGTCTATAATTTCCAGCCCCCTTCCTTTCTTCCTTCTTACCCTCCCATATTCTTATGGGTCCCTAAAAATATAGCATACAGTTCACAGACATCTTCAGCTGAATCCTCAAGTACTCCTGGGGGATGTCTCCAGGTATCTGTGCAGAACAGCAGCTGTGTATCTGCTGTTCTGGTTCAGTCATCTTTAACTCATCCTTTCTCGCACCTGCCCTGTCTAATCTCTTTGTAAAATGCATTGCCTTACACAGCTTGTTGCAATTATTTCTTTATTCTGAGTGTCGAAGAATACGCTGAATGCTTCTGACTCATCTGTGTCATCTGTTATTTGCTGTCATGGTCTCATAGGGCTAGGCTTCCCTTTGTCATCGTCTTACTTTGAAGGTATTTCTGGAGCCTTTTCTTGTGCCCTTTCTGCTCCTTGTCAACCTGGTGTGTGTTGGGAGGGCTGTTTCTATTCCTGTGTGATTGTGCTGCCACTCTACATGCTCTGTGCTCACGTGTTCTCACTCCCATTTACCATGCAATTCTTTATTTTTAAGCCCTGAAGAGATCGCAATGCAGCCATAATAGCTCTTACTATTCCTCCCTTTCCTCATCAGTATCATTTGCTGTTAAAAGTGTAAGGGAAACATTTTCCACTGTGAGCAGGAGAGAGAGATTTGGGGAGACAGAGATCCTGTAAGCACACCCTGAGGGGTCCCTGGGTGGGGAGCTCAGTTTCAGACAGCTCCCAGTTGAGTGTGTTTGTGGTTCTGGGGAAGTGGTGGGGGGAATGGCGGGAGAGTAGGCAAAACCCAAGCTGCATCGCGAATTCCTCTCTGATCTGCACTCCCTTCCATACCTTTTTGTTTTGATAATCTCACCTCTTGTCAGTGGCCATCTGGGAACAGATTTCCTGCCAGGCTAATTAACTCTTATGGCACTATTTCTCTGCATTATTTTTTGCCATGTTTCAGCTTGGTACAGATAATGGTGGGAGGTGCTGTTAGGGTGAGACACAGTATGCTGCTAGGACACAAGAACTCTGATGGCAGCGAACTAGCAATGATAGTCCTATCTTTGTGTCAGTCTTGCAGAGATCAGGCGTCTGCAGTATCAAAGGAAATACAGATTGATCCTGCCTGAATGGGGGATGAGAGGAGGAGTGCCTTAATTCATAGAATCATAGAAACAGTCAGGTTGGAAGAGACCCTTGGCATCATCGAGTCCAGCCATCTGCCCTACTCTACAAACTCCTCCCCTACCACACATCCACCAACACCACATCTCAAAGACTCTTGAACACATTCAGGGATGGGGACTCAACCCCTCCCTGGGCAGCCTATTCCAGGGTCTGACCTCTCTTTCTGTGAAAAAATTATTTCCTAATGTTCAACCTAAACCTACCCTAAGGCAGCTTGAGCCCGTTCCCTCTCGTTCTATCGCTAATCACCTGTGAGAAGAGACCAGCACCAACCTCTCTACAATGCCCTTTCAAGTAGCTGTAGAGAGCAATGAGGTCTCCCCTCAGCCTCTTCTTCCTCAAACTATACAGTCCTAACTCCTTCAATCACTCTTCATAAGACTTGTTCTCCATGCCCTTCACCAGCTTTGTTGCCCTCCTCTGCGCTCGCTCCAGCAACTCTTGTGTTGAGGTGCCCAGGACTGGACACAATACTCAAGGTGTGGCCTCACCAGTGCTGAGTACAAGGGGAGAACCATGTGGCTACTTCTGCCGGTCACACTATTTTTTATACAAACCAGGGTGCCATTGGCCTTCTTGGCCACCTGGGCACACTGCTGGCTCATGTTCAGCCGCTTGTCAAACAGAACCCCCAGGTCCTTTCCTGCATTTTCAGGGCATCAGTGCAGCACAATTTTATTATGTGCTTAATGGGTACTTCAGTACACAACAAAGCTTCCTTGGAAGACACCAGGATTGGGATCTCTAAAGTGATATAGAAAAACATGTTCAAAGCCCTATATGAAGGTCATTTAAGATTGCAA
Source organism: Nycticryphes semicollaris (assembly GCA_013400055.1). Lineage (NCBI taxonomy): Eukaryota > Metazoa > Chordata > Aves > Charadriiformes > Rostratulidae > Nycticryphes > Nycticryphes semicollaris. The sequence goes on from VXBJ01006626.1 coordinate 285,688, forward strand.
GATCCAAGAGAAGGAGTGGAGACATTTTGTGCCAGCTTCAAAGAAACATGGATGCCGAGGAAGCATTAGAAATTTTGTTTCAGGCCAAAAGGCAACTTAATAAAAGAATAGGAGATAACAACAGGAGACCTGGGTAACCACCGTCCAGTTGTACATCAGTATCTGTTAAAAGTTGAAAAAAACCCTTTGAGGGGTTTACAGCTGAATGGATCATGTCGGAGATGGAGCCAGATATACAAGTCCTGTAAAATAGGAACATAAACACTTAAAACCTTTTCTACCTTAAGAAGGGACTTCTTTGAGTCTTCAGGTGAGTTTTCCTGAGTTGGACTCAGGTCAGGCTTGGCACAGGAATCACAGAATCTGACAGAATCACAGAATATCAGGGATTGGAATGCTCTGAATTTATTCAGCTGCTCCGTGTCCTTGGACAGAAGTGGACATTTTTCTTCGGCCAGATTTGAATCCAAAACCTGCTTGGCCAGGAACCTTTAATAACTGGCAATCTTTCATCTGTTCTGCCATAAAAGAGACACACAAAATAGGTTTTGTTTTTCAGTAGCTTAAAATACAATACAAAGTGGCTTTTTGCTCACCTTGGTAGAGCCAGTGTGAAGGTCACGAGGTTAATTTCTGACTTGCAGTAATGTAAATGTTGATAATCCAGCTCTCGGTGAGCCAATTCAGATTTTATTCTAGTCTCCAGATGCTATCCAGCTCATGCTCTGAGACTGCAGTGATGTTTTTAATGCACTCCTGCCTGGCTAATTTGTGAAAACAGAAGAGACACCTAAAGAACAGCATCCTTAATTCCTTTCGAGGCATCTTCTTTGTCCTGAAACATCCCAAATAACTAACTGCAGATTGCTCCTCTATCTCCACTGCTCTACCTTTTCATTGGTTTAGCCTGGCTCCTTCAGCCTCTCTCCACAGGATGTGCGCCTCTGACCATGAGAGTAGCCCATGCTGGACCTTCTCAGTTTTCTCCAGTTTCCTCTAGAACTCAGAGTCAGGACCCGGTGTGCCAGGCACAGCCCTCTCAGTACTGCGTAATTGATGATAGCTTCCCTCAACCTGCTGGCCATGCTCCTCATCACACACACCACCTGAGGTTTGTCTTTTTGGCAATGAGAGCTCACTGTTATCTTAATTTTCAACTGGGTGCCACCTGTAAGCCCTAGGTCCTTTCCAGAATTGATAGACTTGATTTTGATGGAAAATTAATGGATACGTTGAACCTGATATGAAATATTAAATCTCCCTTAAAGGTGGGATTTTGTAAATTACATGCTTGCAAAATCAGAGAGCACTCAAAACTTTTCCAGTAAAGACATTTACTCCTGTTGGGAAACACAACTGGGGCATTATTTTTGGGGTAAAAGCCCAGAAAACTTAGGACCACCAGACCTCATGTGGATGTGATTTTGGTTCCATATATCTGCAAAGGCAGGGACTAGAAGCTGCATTTACTGAGTGCACAACACAGTTGCTGTTATAAATGCTGCTTTTATCTGGTCCCAGTATAGACATAGCCCATTACAGCTCAGTGTCAGGACACACATATGGAGGAAGTTTGGTTATGGATTCAGGCTTAGCTAATGAATGCAAACAAGGGACATGCCCCCATGTTCCATAGCGTGTCTCTGTTCAGCTGTCATCCTTTCCAGTGCTTCCTGGGCTCTTGGCTCTTCTGGCTTGTGTTGGCCTGGGTGTTTGGAGGCCAGCTGTCAGTCTGGATCCCACGCTGCCAGCCCATCATGAGTCATGCTGACCCAAACATCCATTTGGCCCATTATCGCTGTTCTCTATTCCCGTCAGACTGGTATTTTCATTTCTGAAAAAAAAAAACCAAAAACAAAACCCCAAACCATAATTTCTGACAGTATAATAATTAAATCCAGTTTGGAAATCAGAAAAACAAACAAACAAACAAACCCACAAAAGAACAATACCCAGACTTGTCCTTCCCATCACCCTGCCACATTACAGAGAACACACAACCCAGTACCCAGCCAGGGAGGCAGATGCTCCAGAATGCTGAAGGCTCCACCTGATTTCTCTTCTGCATTACCTTTTCTCCTGCAGCCTGGTCTACAGCAACCCCAGGCTGCCTGAACATGAATATGATAGTGACTGTGGCATTTGTGGCAATGATTTGCATTACAATATTGGTGTCCCAGCTGCCCCTCCATGTTCTGTTTTACTTCATGTGGGAAGAGGACCTCACGTACCTCTGCAGCACAGTGAGGTGGACATTCTTGCTCTCTCCTCTTCCATACAGCTGGTGGGTGGCTCACTGCAGCCTTTCCCCTGCCTTGCATTTGCTGTGTGGGCCGTGGTGTGGGCAGGGCACCGTGGTTGTGATGTTGTGGCCCCTACACCAGTGCTGAACACGGTGCTCTGAAGTCCTTTGTCACACAGATTTTCCTGCCTTCTGATTTTGCGCAGAACCTGTCCTCAAGGTGAGCAGCAACAAGGATGTTAGAGGGAGATACGTAAAGTCTGCAAGCACTGGAGAGTCCTGAGCATGCTCTGGTCTGATGGCCAAATGGCTAATTATTCTCTCTAACAAAATATTGCAGTTAGCCTGATCTGATTTCACAGTTCAACCACAGAGTCTTATGGTTGCATCAGAAGTACCTTTACCTTTCATCTGATGTGCTCAGTAGGCTGAACTGCTGTAGTTTTAGCTTTCAAGCACTTAACAATTATAAGATGAGCTTTCCTATGGACAATTGCAATTTTTTCATCAGCATTTTGAAAGCATGGAGTGTGAGCTGAACACAGCCTCTTCCTTTTGCCTCTTCAGATGCTGGTTGCACTACCTCCTGGCTGTCCCTGCTGCTCAGCACGTGCAAGCTCTCTGGAGCATCCCTGGAGCACTTTGTAGAGTGCAGAGAAGGGATCCTTGGGGCATCTTGACCTTCCAGTGACAGATCTTCTAGAAGATGACCTGCAATCAGAATGCACCTGTCTGGAAAATCTGGAGCCCCCAGCACACATCCCACAAGCAGCTTCTGCTCGCACTCCCAAGGTATTGAGACCACTCATATGCACCAAGCATTGACTGGCAAAAAATTGTCATCATCAGCAATAGAAGCAGTCTTCTCATTTGTAATGATGATGATGTAGCACTCACAGGCCATGGCAGCATCCAGGCATCTTCAACATACCTGAGTCACCATGATGCATGTCCGTAAAGCCACCATGTGAGGAAGGGGAAAGAAAAGATGTCAGCGCACCTCTGGTGAAGATGTCTGTATTATGAAACGTGGTTGAAGGCAAATGGTAGAAATCTCAGGCATCCAGCAGTTTTTTGAGCAAAATGAGTGTCCTGTCTGCTTGGCACAATGAGAAATCAGACTACTAACAGTTGCTTTAAACAAGATTATTAATGAGTACTCAGGCAAAAGCCAATTACGCAAGTGAGCAATGGGTTGATTATCCTGACTAAAAGCACTTATTTGATGCCTGGCATTCTGGGGTGGCTGAGTGAATGTGTTTGTGAAATACAGCTGCTCCTCCTAAGCAAAGGTTGCAGGTTTCTCCTGCCTGCAGAGTGGTCTCTGTCCTATATGGTAAAAGTTGGCTTGTGCAATTCTCACAATAAGAAGTGTTACACCATGCCCTGATTCTCCATCCCACTTTACCCTTCATCCAGGATGCCAGCAGACAACTGTCAAGGTTGAGACATCTTAGCATGTTTGAGCAGATCAGCTAAGTCACCTGAAAGTGGCACCTGGCCAACTACAAACTCTTTGATAAGCATCTTAGAGTCTTTAGTGGTGATGTGCTAAGGCAAGAACTGAAGTGTGGTTCAAGTGGTGCTACTGATGTTAATGTGCACAGTGTCCCCTGGAGCAGTGACGGAGTAACCCTGCCCTTGGGGTTGGACAGTCCATATGTCGTGCCCGTGTGGTTTCCACAGGGCTCTGCCATTTCTGCCACCAGCTGAGATGATGTGTAGGACATGGTAGATGCTAGGAGCATTGTCCTATGACAATGAGCAAGAGTGTGCCTTTGTGACCTGTCCTCTCTCCTTAATGGGCAGCATTAACAGAGAATCAACTGTCCAAACAACCACCTGGAAACAAGCACTTACATCTCAGTTCTCTGCTGTAGATCTGAGGTGTGCAATGGAAATGCTTCGTGCATGAAACCTGAAGACTCTACAGACAGTTGTGCATGTGATTGCCACGCAATAAAGCTAAAAGGAAGACAGTGGGAGGCTGCAGGGCAAGGTGGTCCTGGTCCTTGTCTCTCTGGTTTCTCAGGTCTGGGATACTGGCTACTGGCTTGTGTGTTACTGGGACTCCTGACTTTTTATTTTCCTAGTGACCCTGACACAAGGTCAGTAGCTTTTGATTAGGGAGGTGTTGTGTCAAAACAGGACTCAGAGCTCTCTGCAGCCTCTGCTCCAACAGCACCACTAACTACAGTGGGGGCAGCAGAGCAGAGGAAACATCCAACACATCATCAGTGTTTGTTCTCATTACTGCCTAGTCCAGATGAGTGATGACAGTGAGGGTGAGGATGGTACCTCCTCTGCCTTCACATCAGGGAACAAGGGGAACAAAACCTGTATCTGGGAACATTCCTTGTGAGTGGCCCTTCCAGAGAATTGGAGGCTCAGCATGCAGCAAAACCTTCTGAATTCCTGTGGAATAAGAGAAGGATGGTTGAATTTCAGGGTTTCAGTTCAAGCAGGTAACCAGGATGAAAGAACCAGAACAGGTTAGTGTATGATTAAGGAGTAGTATTTATCTCTTTAACAGTGGTCACCTGCCATGTGCCACCATACAGCAGCAAGCAACTAATGCCAAAAAATACCTAGTATGTGACTGGAGGTGAGGACTCGGAGGTGATGGAAGACAGTTTGTAGGCCACAACCCAACTTCAGAAATGTGCTGAATAATCACATCAGGTTGAATTCCAATTCTATTCAGTAGAAAGCTCTCCTCTACTTAAAAACAGAGAGCAGAGTATGGAAATAGTGCCGCCCCCCACCCTGCCCCCACAAAATAAAAAAAACTTCTATGCCATGTATGCCAGGGACGATGTCACAGCACAGGAGAGAGATGTGGTGGAAATGTCTCTGGCATCTCCCACAGGCAGTGGACATAGCTGAGCATGAGAGATGTCAGATTAAATTTACCTAAATTGACTTTAAACTCTTACAATGTAGATGTCTGCAAATCAGCAAGTCACCTGGAGTTCTGGCAGGGTGTGTTTCATTTGATATTGAAAGTATAATGAGAATGATATTAGAATGAGAAGCACATTTATTTCTCTCTACCAACTACAAAGGAAAGCTGTGGGTCAGTTCTAAATAGTTATATTTGATAGATGAATTCATCAAGTGTGAGAAGAAAAAGGGGAGATAAACTAGTAGCATAGCTAAGGAATCATAAATGCTTGCTTACACAGAATGAACTCTTTTGATTTATGGCAGGACATCACTGACACCTGGGACAATAAAGATATTCTCTGATGAGATTTCACTTGTCCACTTTGCATCCATCTGTTAGTGCCCCATCTCTAACGGCAAGGATTAACACAGAATGGTGCTGTTTTCTGTATTTTCAGAGAACAAGACATATTATAGCAAAAAAACAGCCAAAAGTGCATCTTCAGAGAGCTCCCTCTGGTATGCAGACAAAAATATCACCATCTGGAGAACTCACCTCAAGGAGGAGCCCCTCAAAAGCTACTAATCCCTCCTCTGGAGAGGCGATGGGGTTGGGATAGCAAGAAATCTCTGTTTCGGCCCAGTGATATTAGAACAGCTGCTTGAATTCAAGCTTAGTGAGGAGTGGATTCATCAGTTGAAGTTCTGTAAGGGTCAGGGGAAATCCAAAAGCAAGGATTTGAGCACAGTGTAATGGGAGACATGCGTTGTCAGAAACAAAAGGGATGTGTATATGTTAATCCCAGTTATGCTTAGTACAAATCCAAGGATGCCTTTGGGGCTATGCCAAGCTTAGCAGACTGTAAACTGGGTTCAAAACAGCTCAGCAAAGAAGAAAAAACAGGGTGTCCAATGGAGGTTGAGAGAGATCATCTGAACCTGAAAACCAGAGAAGACAAGCAGATTGGAGGCCCTCAGACTTATGGGCTGTATAAATGTAACTGTGAATGAACTCTGATAACAATAAAATCAGAAAATGAATGCTGGAGGATTGTAGAATGGAGATACGAAGGGTTTGCACAAATATCAGAAGAGAACAATACTGTGAAGGTAATGGATCCTTGACTGACATGAGCTGATGAAGTTAATGACAACTTTAGCAAACAGAAGCAGCTGCTGCTCTTGCAGTTCTTTTTCTGTAATGGGGAGACAGAATAAGTCCAGACAGCAAAGAAACAACAGCAACTTTGATAAAGTGATTCATTGGAAGAAGCAAGTTTCGAGATTCTGGGAAAGAGCACAGAGGAAATGTCTGAGTAAACGGGTTTTGAAGATAAAGGAAATAAGTGATGAACTTTTAGATTAGTAACAAGTAATTAAATCAGTTCTTTGCAGCTGGGAAGGAGCAGAGTGTGTGTGTGTATGAATATTTTTTACTCATTATAAACTAAGACAATGACTATTATCATAGACCAGAGGTCAGGAACATGGCCTGAAATACCTTGTAGGACCATAGGGCAAAAGGGATGGGTGGAGATTCTTGGAGATTCCTGCTTATGCAAGTAAATTAAACAGACCAGTGACTGCTCTGGAAAAGGTATTTTGGAATATCTCCTCTCTGTTAGCATTACATCACAACTTAAACAGGCACAATCACATCAGCAAAAGCTTGTAGACCAGACTCCCAGAAACATTTAGTCCAAAGCCACAATACAGGGAGAGAAAGCAAAATTAACTGGGAGGGCTAGCAGGACCAGTAATGGAGTACATGCCCCTGTACTGGGAGAAATAGCAAAGACCAGCAAAAAAAGGAATTTTAATGTAGAAATGAGGATAAATTTGCTAGGATTTTCCAGATCCAATAGCCCATCAAGGCATCAAGGGTGATACAGCTTCAGCTCCTTCTTCCCAGGTCCAGGAAGTAGTGAGCCCAATCAAGATGAAAGACCATTAGTGAGAAATGTACATATTTCTATGTAAATACATCTAATATGGCTCCCTCCAGTAGCTGGGCTTAGACAGTCTGTTTAGTAGCTGCCTCTGGTTCCTGGGTCTCACCAGTTTCTCTCACCTAGACATATGAGCTCCTGAGATCCACAGCCCCACTCCAGTGGTTCAGACCCCCTCACACACAGATGTACAGACACAGGCACTGAGGACTTACGCACTCTCTCTCATTCTCTGCCTTTTGGTCCTCTAAACATCCCAAACTGTGTTGTCCAATTCCCAAATTCCCTTTCTGGTATCAAATAGCATGTCCCATCCCCTCAGGCAGTGAGTTTTCTCAGCTTGTGAAATTACCTGAAGAGCTTGCACTCATTGATTCATCTGGTGGGTGTCCCGTGAGGCTGATGGCTCTCCTGGGAGAGACTTAGGATGAGCTGAGGTAGGGTGCTGTGTTCAGTCTAATTATGTTATTTGGGTTCCACTGATTATTTCTGTTCCTTTATGTTTGCAGAGATGAGCTAACAACAATAGTAAAACTATGGTTCCTGGGGAATGGTGGCTTGGAACAAAATGTCTCTTAGAGAACAGCAACAATGAGCAAGGCCTTGGCGAGTTAACGGATGGAAAAATAAGAAGAAAAGGTTAAAACCTGTAAATAATCAGTGCAGACAATATTAATGAAAGCATGTCAACATAACTGCACTTCTCTTTGTATCAGAGACAAAGTGTCTAGGATGTTGGAGCACTTGGCAATAGCTTCTCTGTGGATGGGCTGCTGAGAACTAACAGCAAAAATAAATTTCTCCTCAGAAGATTTGCAAGCAAGTGGAATTCAGAGAGAAGTCCAGACAGCAAGTGGGACATTTTCTGAGTTCCAGCTGAGAACCATTGTCTCAAAACCAAAATGATCCAGCTCTTGGGAACAATGGCAAACAGCCCTTCTACTATTCAAGAGGTTTCTGGGACTGCACAAGTGCACTAAAAGTTGTCTAACACGTTGATTAAGTTGTTCAAGGGGAGTGATGTGAGTGCTTGTCCTCACTGGGGACAGGTCTTTTCTTCTTTCACTGAAAATGCTTTGAAACCCTCTTGAAAAGTGGGATTGACAATGGAAAGAATATATTTAGGAGATTACCTGGCATACTGTTTGTACACTGTTATTCCACTGAGCCCTGTTGGCCCACAAAGAAACCTAATCAAAACCACTGCTGGCTTTTCACATTTTTGTGATCATGCCTCCTGCTCACCACTCTGGGATCATATTAGTGAATGCCTTCACCTTAGACAGCAGACACGGTTGTTGCATACCCTTTGCAATGGCACTATCAGGTAATGCTCCTTTCTCAGTACTACAGCTACTTCTTTGTGTGCGTCTGTCTGTTTCCTGAAACCTATGGCAGAGCTTGGTCAAAGTCTTACTTCAGAGTAGCATCGAGAATCTCAAGGTACTTGATCATAAATTGAAGCAAATGTGAGAGATTCCCACACGGGAATTTGTTCTGATGTTCTGATGTTGCAGCAAAGGAAGCGACCTTCAGCCAGACCTTAGTACAATAATGAACAGCAAAAACCTTTCAAAACTGCCCCAGTTCTTGTCCTTGCTTTCACAGGCTGCACTAGATGTTTAGTTAGAAGGTCTTCAGGGAACCCTGGTGTCTTGTGGTCCATATGAAATATCTAAGGGATTGAGAGTTTTTCCTGGACATCACCAGGGAAGGGATATCCACAGACTCCTGGAGTCTCTTCCCTGTGCTAGAGTCCAAAGAGATGGTGCCCCAGAAGATGCCCAGATAGCATTGTTGGGGTGGGAGCTGTCCTCATTGGGAGCACATGTGACACAGAAGAATAACAGCCTTAGCAAGTGTTTGAGTCCAACGCCCTGCGGCTGCTGTGTTATTGGGTGGATGTGAACTCAAGAGGGTTTCTGATCTCAGTTTTATTGCCTTTTCTGTCAATTTTCTGAGTTCCAGATGGGATCTCTGCAGAGAAACTGAGCTCCGGGCTGTTATTTTTATAAACTATTAGTACTTTCTGTCCGTTAGCCATTCTGACATCTTCCAGCTCCCTTTCATGTCTCTCTTTGTTTCTCTGCCTTCTATGTTGGCTTCCCTTTCCTCGCCAAAATGCTCTCTGCAGCCCAAAGTTGAAGATGACCCCATACTTATCATCTCTCTGATACATCAAAAATCATTCCCTCCCTTATGGCCTCTCGTTCCTCTGTACTTCCTACTGCTGAAGCTGGTGACGCCACAGGGGTTAAAAAAACCAAACACCTTTAATGCAGTCAAATAGGAAGAAGAACAGTAGAGTACAAAAAGTTCTTTGTTCCACAATGAGAACAATGCCCTCAGCTTTCAGCTACCTCAGGGTTTCATGAGTTATATCTTCCAAAGTGAGACATTTCACAATCCATGGAGATTGCAAAACACTTTAGATGACACTCCCCAAGCTGTTAACCCCTCCTGCACCCAACACACCCAGCCCCTGGCATTTCTCTTCCCACCTCACGGCAGCAGCTCCACCATCAAGCCTGCACATACAAGCAATGACTTCTCCCATCCTCACTTAAACCCCAGAATAAGAGCAGCAGCTAAAACTCCAGCATCTATGCTCCTGGGAGCAGAGAAGCATGACCATATGGGCACTCACTACATTTAGAGACCTGTACTTACCTGTGCTGTTACCCTATAAAATGTACACTGCTTTTTGTTGGGGTTTATGTTTCACTGTAAAGCTAATATTGCTGTCTTCAATTAAGATTTTTATTATATTCACTATTTGATGTTCATTAAGGTTTTTATTGACCAAAGTTCAATAAAAGTTTCAAGTTACACAAATGCCTTACACCAAATAAAATGAGCTTTCATAAAAGCTCTGCCCAAAGCCTGATGAATGTTGCTGCAGCTCTTCCTGCCAGAGGTGGGCACCCACATCTCTGCCTGTGATTTGCAGCAGTTTGCAGTTTGCTGGAGGAACCTCTTGTAGCAGTGAAGGTCTCGTAGATGCCAGGGAGTGCTAAATCATCATCTTCAATTTCCTCTTCCCTGTGCATCACCCAGTGCTCATTTGTAACTACTCAGGGTATTCTTAAGCTTGCTCTTCCTTCTGAGTGCCCAGGCAAAAATGTCATCAGCCCGACACAGCCATGAATATCCTGCCTTGAGGACCAATGGGGTCCATGGAAATTTAGGATTGGAGAAGTTACTCAATGTCCACTGCCCCATGCAAAACCGCATCACAAGAGTGATGGGGATTATCCAGCCTTGGAGGAGCACATTTAAATGTTGTTTTCAGTGTCTGAGTGTTGAGATCCCCAATGGGGAAAGAAGCAGTGTGTAAATCAGATCCTCCAGTAAGAGGGAGATGCTAGAGAAGTGAAAATATGTTGAGAACCACTTTTCTTTCTCAAGCTCTGAGATTCGCTGGTACAAAGACAGGATGGATCAGACCCTCCCCTGGGAACAGGAATCGCCTTTCTTTGGCTGAAGGAGAAGCCACCCTCACCCACAGCTGTGGAGGCTAGAAGCTGTGCTGGGCTACACAGTGTTCTGCTCTGGTGAGATGGATGTCTTAGTGAGACCCTGGAGGGAAAGGGAATGCTTTGGGTTTGGTTACACAAAACATTTCTTCTTTCCACAAATGAAATTTCCTCCTTTTAATCTGAAGTAGTTTCTCCCTGATGAACTTTCAGTTCTGACCCCAAAGTGTCAATGTGGTGAGTCCCAGAACATGAGGAAACAGGTTTGCAAGTGCATTTATGGATGTGGTCTATCTTGACTTCTGTGAAGCATTCGACACTGTCTCCCATAGTGTCCTCACAGCTAAACTGAGGAAGTGTGGCCTGGACAATGGGGTAGTGAGGTGGATTATGAAGTGGCTGAAGGACAGAAGCCAGAGAGTTGTGGTCAATGAGACAGAGCCTAGCTGGAGGCCTGTATCTAGTGGAGTCCCTCAGGGATCTATACTGGGCCCAGTACTATTCAATATATTCATCAACGACTTGGATGAGGGAGTAGAGTACACTGTCAGCCAGTTTGCTGATGACACCAAACTGGGAGGAGTGTCTGACACACCAGAAGGCCGTGCTGCCATCCAGAGAGACCTGGACAGGCTGGAGAGTTGGGTGGGGAGAAATTTAATGAAATATAACAAGGGCAAGTGTAGGGTCTGGCATCTGGGCAAGAACAACCCCAGGTACCAGTATAGGTTGGGAACTGACCTGTTGGAGAGCAGCGTAGGGGAAAGGGACCTGGGGGTTGTGGTGGGCAGCAGGATGCCCATGAGCCAGCACTGTGCCCTTGTGGCCAAGAAGGCCAATGGCATCCTGGGGTGTATTAGAAGGGCTGCGGTCAATAGGTGGAGAGAGATCCTCGCCCCCTCTACTCTGCCCTGGTGAGACCCCATCTGGAATATTGTGTCCAGTTCTGGGCCCCTCAGTTCCAGAAGGACAGGGAACTGCTGGAGAGAATCCAGGGCAGGGCTACAGAGATGATGAAGGGAGTGGAGCATCTCCCAGAGGAGGAAAGGCTGAGGGAGCTGGGTCTCTTTAGCTTGGAGAAGAGGAGACTGAGGGGTGACCTCATGAATGTGTATAAATATGTAAAGAGTGAGTGTCAGGAGGATGGAGCCAGGCTCTTCTCCATGACAGGCAATGACAGGACAAGGGGCAATGGGTACAAGCTGGAACAGAGGAGGTTCCACTTAAATATAAGGAAAGGTTTCTTCACAGTGAGGGTAGCAGACCACTGGAACGGGCTGCTCAGAGAGGTTGTGGAGTCTCCTTCTCTGGAGATAGTCAAAACCCGCCTGGACGTGTTCCTGTGTGACCTGCTCTGGGTGTTCCTGCTCTGGCAGGGGGATTGGACTAGATGATCTTTCAAGGTCCCTACAATCTCTGATATTCTGTGATTCTGTGGTTTAGCATGACCCAAATTACTTAGGGAAGAGGGCTGTTTCCCTTTAAGTCCATCCTTTACTGTCCAGATTGTCACTCAACACTGCTGCAGGCATCATGAGTGGAAACCAGGACTTCTCAGCTTATTTAGACAAGTGCTTCAAAGTGCTTATTAAATGACTGAAGCTGCAACTGTCCTCTGAGGCTGGTGGACAAAAGTATGTACTGACATCAATCTATGCATTAACAAGCAGACCAACTCGGCCGGCCATGGAAAAGCCTTTCTGTCGCCAGTCATTTCTTGCAATATTGCCAGGAGAACGCGAAGGTCACAGGGATCACCCTGATCAACAGAGCCATTTCAAACAGTCACTCCTCTTAACATGCAGAAAGATGCCTATGTAGCTCCTGGAGTTTGTGCTAAGTCAGCAGATAAAAATATGTGCTGCTCTTTCCTGGTGATTTGAATTCTGTGCATCTGTAGAAAGAAGGACTCTTCTAACACTTAACCTAAGTTGTTATTCATGTTTAGTTTACCTTTGTCTTCTTTTTAACACAACTGAAATTTATCATAAATGTTTCATGAGTAAACAATGGTGCTAATCTATTTGCTAAGCATAGCTGGTGTTTGCAGTGCTGCAGAGAACACGACACTCGAAAAGTCCATCTCTGGCATCGGCATGACCCCTTCCTGTTTGTGTTTGGGGATAAGGAAAGACCAGGGGCATAAGTCATCAGGAAGAGTATCAGCAAGGCCAGTTGAGTGAGTACTGATGCAGCCATGGGGGAGGACACTGCTATCATCAGAGCCCCATGATGCCTTTCTTCCAGGTTTCAGTGCTAGAGCACAGTGCCATACCACACGGTGCAGGAAACGAGAACGAGGCTTGCCCCTTTATACCTCTGTCAGATGTCCTGCAGCAGATTGACTTTCTTGTGATCCCAAGCAATGTGGTGTGATGTGGGGGCTGGGAAATCATCCTCCTTGGACACCCAGTGCTTGTCCAGGACACCCCAAGCCACTCCTTGCTCACACTTCATTGCAGGGTCAGTGAGATTTTGGACAAGTCCTTGCTAATGAAGAAGTTCTTGCTCTTGCTGCTCTCCAAGTAAGAGAAGATGCTGCTGGAATGGAGGGGTTCCCTTGAGGCACAATGCATTTTGGGATCTTAGTAAGAGACCCTGTGCCTGTGTCCCCAGCTAGTTACCAGCAATGGCACGAGGTGCTGAGACTGTCCCTGCCAGTGTTCTTCATGGGTCAAAACACCCACAGACTCATCATGCAGACACCAGCTGATTCAAGGCACCCAGCCTGGCCTGAAAATATCCTTCATGTGAGATGAAAGCAACCTGCTACTCTCTCTTCCAGTCACCTTAGGCCTGGCCAGCACTGGCTTAACCAGCTGTGGTAGCACCATTTTATTTTAGCTGGCCTTGAGCTCTTTCTATTGAGGTACTTGGTGCCAGGGTGGGCTCTTCATCCTGGCAGACACACTTTTCACCTAAAGCTGAGGGTGTCCTTTGGGGATGGCCAGGCCAGAGGAAAGAGTGTCTGCCATCTGGCAGCAGTAGCCCTTTGTGCTGGTGGAGGAAGCCCGCAGAGCATCTCTGGGATTCCTCCTCCCATGCAAATCCCACTCCAGTGTCCAACAGCTAGGAATTGGCTCAGCTCTGCTGTAGGAGGTTTAGTTATGTCCTTTCCAAAACACATTAATGTTAACTCTGCTAATTGGATATTCTCATTATCCATATAAATTCCAGTCACACCGGGGTTCTGCGCTACGGATGTGCAAATCCAACTTTACAATCCAATGCTCTGGCATTTCTGGGTTGTGCTCAGCATGAATTAAGTGAAGAACAGTAGTGGCTGATGACTGCAAAGGCATCTACGGGTGCTGGGGATTTAAACCAAACCTCTCAGATGCATCATTTTTAAAAGTGGCTTTTCTGGGAAGGAAAGGGCTTTTCAGATAGAATTTCAGAGACTGAATATTAAGTCAATTTGAATGTAAGCTCCTAGGGAGACAGAATATCCATTCCTCACGTTTGTGCAGTTTGCAGCACCATTTCCTGGATCCAACCAGCACAGCCATTTAATGGGTTTGTGACTGTCACTGATTGAACTCCACCCTCCCAGCTCATTTCCTAGAAATTACATAAATAGTCCAATCATTTGCAGTCCTTGGCTAGCTGAGGGCTGAATGTACCTCCTCATATTTGCTCTTGGATGTGAATCAGTCCCTGATGTATCTTATTCTTGAATGGGAAACTGTTTGGAAATTCCCCGTATTGTAAGACCAAGCCAAGAAATAAGAAGTTAATGTAGACGACAGAAGCAGAAGGAGCTGGCACTGTGTTGGCAGATGGAAAAGAAGGGACAGTGACACCTACAAATGGGATCAGATCACTTTTGACTAAAAGGTGACCTTTTCCTTCATTAAACAGAAAAGTCTTCAAAATACCCAAATGCACATCAGTGTGGCTGGAGATTTTCTAGATGAAGGTATTTATTGCCAGTAAGAAATTGTCATCAACAATGAAAAAGGGGAGAGAAAAGAAAGCGATATCACAGTACTTTTTCCAGTCTAATTTTTGCATCAGCTCCAGAAATCATGTCTTTGCTAAAACAAATTGATGCAGGATATGTTTGTGTGGCTATTTTGCAATACCTGTAATTTCCCTCCTCCTGTTTATAAAAGCCTCAGAACATGATCAGGGAACAAAACCAATAAAGAGCAATTCCAGCCAGTTCCCTCATTTGTGGGATGAATTTCATACTGCAAATAATGAAGAGTGAATAGCTGAAGTAAATAGTTCACAATCAATCTGCCTTGCCTGGCGCAGCAAATGCAATCAAACAAGATGCAGTATAATCCAGCTGGATACAAGGTCACTATCTAGAAAACAAAAAAAAGCAGGTTGCAATTACATGGTGGGGGACTGCATCTTGGAAAGTGTGGAAGGGGTGGGGGTCATGCTGGAAACCTGGTTAATCGGCAGTGTGGTGCCTGAGAAGATACCTGTGATCCAGAATGGGTAAACAGCACTATCAAATCAAAGGGAAAGATGCTTCTCACTGTACAGAGAGCAAGGGAAAGTCATATGTTGCTGCCCAAGAAAATGAGCAAAAGCACAAGATACAAAGCCATGGCATTACCAGCTGCAGGGGATGAGCTCTCAGGATGCCTCAGGAAGTGGAGGACATTGGTCTTCAGCTGCTTGGTGCGTCAGCACAAGACAAAACCTTGGCCTTTGGTGTGTCAAGAAGCTTAATGCAGATTGAGGTTTACCGAGTGGTAGGTGAATTTGATCACTTGGGCATCTCCCTGAAAATCCAAAGGACATGGGCTTAAGCAGTAGAAAACAACTGACACTGAATGCTCCTGAGAAGTAGCTTTTCCCCACTTGGATGCAAGATTTCCACTGTTCAATCAGAATGAGGAGATGAAATGGATCAAGCTTCAGGAAGGATGGTGGTGTTGAAGTCAGCCTGCCTTGCTCCCGCACTGCCTCACTGGTGTTCCTCTGGGACTCTGAACTGCTGAACACCTCAAGGGGAGACACCATGGAATTACAGGACTCTAGGAACAAGCCCTGGAAGTGTCCTGAATGAAACAAGAGTACCTGCTGTAGTCTTTCAGTTGTCTTTGTCTGGCCAGGTAGGCAGCACAGGAGCTGTTGCCAGGCATAATGCCCCAACAAATCCAAGAACTTCTACCCACAATTTTTCTGTCCCATCTCCTCATCTTGTTGTTAAGAGTGCGGAATGGGCAGGACAGGGTTCCTGGCGTATTTGTTCGTGGTCCAGTGCATCTAGAGGTTCCCTTGACCCAGAGGAGACAGCAAAGAGAAAGGTCTGGAGATAGTACAGTCTCGGGACCATCAGTCATCAGACGCCAGCATCAGTGATGCCAGTGTTCCCATCTCTCCCTGTGGAGTCGCATCCCGCCGGGGGAAGCAGAATGCAGTGCCAAGGGTGTTTCTGGAAATGCAGCCACTGAATGTAGGTACTCACAGGCCTTTTATACAAGAAGTGTTTGCCCACTACTCAATTTTGGTTGAGCACATCCATGAAGAGAAAAAAACCAGCGCAAAGTAGAGCTGAACATTGCTCTTCAAGGAAGTCACCAGAGTTGTCTTTGATATCCTAAATTTAGGTGCTGATGATTTGCAGGTATAATCGCTGCCAGTGATGCCACAGAGCCAGCCTGGGCTCGTTGCAGTGTTCACACTGCAGAGCATGAAGAGTCTGAACCCTGCAGGGCTCAGATCAAGAAGCATCTGGCTGGCATTGCCTTTCCTAGGAAAGTTATGGATTCTTGGCAGCAGGCTAATAAACCAATCAGCGGTAATTAGTATCTTTCGAGGAATGAACTATCTGGTAGCATTCAAAGAGTAGAACATCTTGCCTGAGCGAAATGAAGTGTGAAAGAGCTCTGCAGCAAGGTGGGTCTATTGCTATGGTGCTCTATTCAGAGTCCTGCTATCTTCAAACCTGCTGCAGAGGAGAGGAGCCTGGATTGACAGTCCAGACTGCACACACCACTTTTTGAACAAATGATCTCTGCTTTCCTTTCCAAGCTGTGACTTTTTATTGAAGGCTGCAGCCCTGCCTTGAGCAAAGAACAATGTTCCCTTGTGGCACATTGACTCATGGGCTGGCCCAGATTTTGATCTATTACTAAAATGGCACTATTTTCTTTTTGCTTTGCTGAATGTCCACATTTTGGACAGAAACACATCAATCAACATGCAAAATAACTGGTTCCAGGATTGCCCATTGATGCCTTCGTTTTCCTGCAAACAGACTGAAATCTTCACTTTCTGTGCCCCCATGTGCTGGGCCTTTATGTGTCACACCAGCACAGAGAAAGGGACAGTCTAAACTGGCCAGTGTGTGCTGTGAGAAGAGAGAGCTGATGTTTAGGTGTCTCAACCACAGCAGTAAACATTTTAATTGGAAAAACCCCAAGCATGTTAAGATTTGGGGCCAAAGATTTTGGTAAGAATGAACTGTTCTGGAGAAACTTAGATTTTTTCCTGTGGAGGAAAAATTACCCTGAGAACCAACAAACTATCCCTGATACTCCATCCTGGTGACTGGCTTTGTGTGCCCTGCACTTGCTGATAAAGGGAAGACAGGACAGCTTGGCAAGGTTTCTGCTACTTGTGCTCCAGCACTGCTCCCTTCCAGACCCCTAGATCTGGCTGGAAATACATCTACCAGCCCCATGGCTTGACTGGCTGTTAACCTGCTTCTCACACTGTAGCCTCCATGTTTCAGCCTGGTGGTTTCAGCAAAATGTGTCTGGTCAGAGCTGTGATAAGTGTCTGAGAAGAGGCCCCTCAGGATGGCAATATGAAACATATGGCAGGCGTACTGTGACATATTGCTAACAGACCCGCACTTACAGGTCCATTAGTCTCAATTAAGGAGGATTGGAATATTTAGCACCGGTTCAAGTAAAAGTGATTGGGAATGGTGTACTGGGGCTCATCAGTGTGGCTGGTGAAGCTCATCAGGAGCCAACAAGAAATGCTAGACTAGAACAAAACACCACAACTGTGGGAAGAAGGGTGATTCTGCAAGAGCACTGCTGTCAGGGGACCTTTGGAGCTTGTTCATGTTGATATGGCTGTTGTGCATCAACCTCTAAAGGCTCATGTTGACATAAATGCTGTGCTTGAGGTACACAAAGGTGCACAGGGAGGGGGTTGGCCACCGACAGATGGGGCTGAAGGAGCAAGCAGATCTGCCCAGCCTTGAGCCCTGAGCCCAGCAAGCAGCGGGGTTTATTGCTGAAGACAACCAAGCAAGAATGGGTTACTTCCTGACTTCTGAATTATGAAGGTATGTGTCAACTACTTCTCCTTACCCTGAAGCCACAGTCCTGCCCCTGTCAATAACTCACAAATTTCTATTAACCCCTCTCCATAGCACTGGTCTGTATATAACCACAGCTTGGAGGCTTGCAAAGTACCCTGGGGAAAACGTGACACAGCGTCAGTAGTTAGTGTTGGTCCCACCGGCCAGGAGGATAGGACAAGTCCATACCTTGCCATGGAGGAGTCTCCACCAAAGGGAGTGATGAGCCCAGATCCAGGAAAAACCTCAGCCAGGAAACCATCGTCAAGAATGCCTTCATGGAAATGCAGACGTGCTGCGAGCTCTGCTTAATTCCCCACTCTGTTTAATTGCCTCTGTGGGACACTCTAAGAAAAAGAAAAGCAAACATTAAAATACACAGTGGGATGAGGCTAACAGTTGCTACCTCTGCTGTGATTATGGAGCGAGAGAGAGATCAGAGCCTGGCTACAGGCTGTGTATCTCCCTGCCCCAGTGGAGAAGAAGGTTCACTCCTTGAACCATATTTTCCCTCAATATATTATCTCTGTGTACAAACACAAACATGCGTGGACCTGTGGAGAAGTGCAAGAGCATATACATAAAAATACAAACTAATCAAACTTTCCCTCCAAAGGCTGGAAAAGGAAAGAAAGGTATTGTGAAGTTTATTTTCAAACATTTCATGTACATTTGGATATAAAGGAGATGGAAATCAAGAAGTACCTGGAAAACTTACATTTCTAATGAACCAAAGACTTGAGTCAAACCATTTCCTATGCACAACACAACAATTCCAGCTGAAATTAAGTGCTTCCTGGTAATTGCCTTTGCTTCTGCATCAAAATGCTCAAAGTGGATCCTCACAAACTTCTCAGACATGTCAGATGGTTCAGACATACATTTAGCCCCTAAAAACTTCAAAGACAATTAGAGTAACCAATACCTTTGATGGTCCTCACATCCCAAGCATGCCATCATGGCTTGGGGAGTTTGAACCACCCTTCTCAGGACCCAGGAGAATTCAGCCTGTGGATGAGGTGGCAGGAACAGCCAAACAGAGCTGAGAGAGTGAAGTGTTTGTAGACCTACTTGCATGTCATGCAGCAGCCACCATGGTCTCCATGACTGGCGAGTGCGAGCATGAGTGTATGCAACACAGAGCACAAAATGGCTTCTCCTGAAGGTTAAGTACCCTTCGAGCAGATGTCCCCTGAAACCATTAATGGTGATGCTGGGCTTCTCAGTGGTGGCTCATTTGATCTACATGTGTTGCCACTTCGCTTAATAGCAAAATAGGTAGTGAAGTGATCATATTTCATGCAGTTAAAGCAGAAGGGTCTTGGTTTTGGTCATCAAGTGTTTATGGAGCACAGATTCTGCAGACAAACCACTCATTATGTTTAGATTTATGTTATGCTAATGAGATATGAAGATAACTGGCCAAAAATTAAACCTAGAGCAGGTACTTAGAGTCCAGAAAACACTCTGTGGACACTTAATCTATCCCATGAGACACTTTAATGAAGAAAGAGTGTCTGGAGCCTTATTATGTCCATGGAGACACTAGTCTGTCCAGTAACTGAACTATTTTTATGTTTTCTAGCCTGTTGTTTAAGGGCTAAAGGAAGATTTTTTATTGCTGCATATAATATCAGTTATTGCGCCACCTGGTTGGCACGTCCCCACAACCTCCTCACTCTGGAGTGATGTGTCCCTATGCAGTGGTGCACGCAGAGATGCCACACACTCACACACCTTCTGTGGGCTCACAAGCCCTGTATGGACTGGCCAGTCCAGCCAGGTTGTAAATGTGTGATTGGTGCGTCGCCTTTCTCTCAATCGACAGCACTGAAGTCATTGGCATCGTGTCTAGATTTTATTCACTGGACCAAGTGGCCAGTGTTTGGTATCGTTTGCACTGAATAGAGAGTAACCAAGCGTGTCATGAAGATATTTTGTCTTGCTAGAAGTTGAAATAAGAGACAATGAAAATATGAGGAAGGTGAATTAATAAATGAAAAGCACTGACCAAGCAGTGTGCAGTTTTTCTGCCTGAACACACATGGAGATGCTGCAGTTACCAGCCTGGAGAGAGGGATCTCCAAACCTCTTAGATGGCTTGTTGAAGATGTTTATGTGCCTTTTCTTCTGATGGAATTTAGAAAACTAAGTCAATAATGGGTAAGAGCTTGTTTAGATAATTTTTCACTTTGAAAGGGAGCTTCTGATAAGCCCATCTTCATGAGTCCTTCACAGATCAGAGACTCACAGAATGGTTTAGGTTGGCAGGGACCTTAAAGCCCACCCAGTCACACTCCCTGCCCAGGTCAGGGACACATCCCACTAGACCAGGTGGCTCCAAGCCTTCTCCAACCTGGCCTTGAGCTCTTCCAGGGATGGGGCAGACACACCTTCTCTGGGCAACCTGGGGCAGTGCCTCACCACCCTGACAGATGTTCTTTGTAAACAGTCAGGCATGCTGGATTTACATAAAACAGGAAAAAATTTGGTTCCTGAATAAATTTACAAGACAAAGCCCTGAATGTGTTTCACTCCTCTCCATAGATGTTTGATAGTCTGCACAAGAATTTGGGTATTTAAATATTTTTTTTAAACATCCTGATATTTACAAAGCAGTTTAATTTGAATGCTTATTCAACCACATAGCGTCTCTGTACATGCCTTGGTTGCTATCTGTGACAATCCTGATTAAGAAGTACAAGTTACGTAAGTAAAAAAAAAGTTAAATCCACTAGCCACCCGAGACATAGTGCACATAGTGAATTACTTTGAATGTTAACAGCAAAAATATGCCCGAAAATGTCTGGCAAATTTACCAGCCCTTCACCAACTCACACAAAAAGTGAATTGCTAAAAGATTATTGTTGTAACGGCTAAATCAAATGATGCTGTTGGTAAAATCACATTCTCAGCCCAGATGCTGCAGTGTTCATCAGACAGATCTCAGACATTATACTGACTGTACTCTAAAGCCTGTACTTGACATTGCAATGAGAAAACACTAGATTTCATCAAAGATTTGCACAGTGAAGCTGGCGTGCAAGGTGCCAGGCTATGAATTTACAGTACATTAGTCATGGCACACTAACTCTCTGTGTGCATATGGGGATTGGGATTCATGTCGAACCCCAGCCCTCTGAAAAGGAGCTGTCTAGTTTAATCTCCTCCGTATGAGGAGCAGGAGAAACAGGCATCTCCTGGGGCAGTCCATTCTACCTAGGCAGGTGTCATGGAGAAGAAGAGTTTGAAGATGAGCTTGAAGGTGATAATTAGCTTGAGTGATGCTTAGTTATCCATTAGGAAACATTAAAGACACAAATAAAACTTCTGCTCAGGATGAAAGGAGAACTGGATACGCGAGTTCACTCTGTGTGTGGTTGCAGATAATATACAGAGGGAGAAAAGTAGGAACCAGGACTAGAGCCATGAGGAATTTCACAAGAGAGTGCAAAAGATCCTCCAAATGAAACACTGTGGGAGCAATCAACAGAGTAGAAGAGAGCTGGCCGAGGGCAGATCTGGAAGAAGGCTCTGCAGAAGGAGGAAGGAAAGTGATTCACTGCATATTACCAATGGAGCACATACCTGCACAACTCCGCCAAAATAAAGCAGCTTGAAGTCACATCAATTGAATGTATTGATGAACCCAGATGCGCACTCTGGCAGGGGAGGGAATAGGACTGGGCAGTGATGATGATGCTCAAAGAGGAGAGCACACCACCAGGGTCAGGGACAAAGGAGAGGACAAAGATGATTGACCAGCTCTTCTGGTCAAGCCAGGGCTGTGAATCAAATTAAGACATGTGGGAGGGCAAGCAGACTGTCAGGGGCCTGTTGTGTCCCTGTGGACACGGGAGTCTGAGGATAATAGAGGCAGGATGAGAATGAGGATGAGGACAATTGGGCAGGATGGCGCCTGGGGAGGAGCAGGAGACATCAGGGAATTGGCAGCAGAGAAGACACGCTTCCCTGCCGAAACATCTCAAAGGGGCTCTGTATGTCTTACAGATCTTGTCTGCCAGAACATCTCAGAAAATTGAGCTGCTTATGGATCTTCAAACTGTTCTCTCAGACAGCAGGCAAAGCAGTCTGTTTGCAGTAATCCCTTTCTCCAATTTCAGAAACTACAGGTCTAACAATAAAAGGAGTGAAGAGGGCCACGTGAGTACTGACTGCATTCAGGGTATTGCTGGTGGTTCCTGGAGTGCCTCATGGAAAGAGTCTCTCCTGCATTGTTATTCAAAGTTTTTTTCCTGTGTGATTTTTTTTATGTCTTTCCTTTTATATATTGCTTCATCATCCACACAGAGGAGAGGTGTGCTCCAGGACCCTTCAGCAGTGTGAGTGCAGCCCACACACCTCCATTCAATGACATGGTGACATTTCATCCATCCAGCACTGCTATTCAATGAAACTCTTTGTTTTGCAGTGATAAATGGGGTGAGCAGGGAATCGATTTCCTTCCCCTGCCTGCAAGGCATCAGAGGGCTACTTTCACCAGGAGGCCTTCTCTCTGCCTCAGTGATCAGATTAACTTATTAGAAGTTAATTAATCAGGCCCATTGATTGGCTGTCACGTTGCTAGATGGTTAGTCTGCTCTTGGGTCGGAAGGTCGTAATGGAATAGTTCCTTCTGTCCTCTTTGCTGTGTGATCCCTGTCATCACCAAGAGAGGCCAAGCAGAAAGGAGGAGCCGAAAGAGAAAGAGAAAGGTTGGCCTGTTTGCCAAAGAACATGGTCAACAGAAGAATGGAATTAGAGCTCCCTTCTCCTTTGCATGATGTTCACACACTGTACGAGGGATGTGGTAGCTTCCACTACTCCTCTTCCAAAATGAAGGAAGGACATGAGACAGTGCATAGTCAGATGAACCTTTTGCTTTTCAGCTGAGCAAACTCCCCCTTGCTGCTGCCCTTGGGTCTCTGATGATGCTCATGGATACAGAAAGCTGCAGTAGCCCAGGTAGGTCATGGGACATGGGTTATTTTCCTGACCAAGCATCCATCATGAGGCAATGAGCACTGGGGTTTTGATTTCAGGGAATCAACATTGCACAACAGGGTATGTATATATCCACATATGAAAATTCGGGGAAAAGCTACATAAAAAGAAATGGATCACCTGCAATGGAGTTGCAATGAGATTTTGAGTCCAACAGCCCTGGACCTTGTAAGATAACTGATAACTGATAGATAGCATCTAGAATTGTGTCTGACCGTAGCCACCAACAGCAAAGCATACTTATTAAAAAACAATGTCTTCTGAAAACCTGCCTTAAAGCAAAGCACTGAACAGGTTTAGCCTGTTTTCTTTATCAAGGAGGGCATTACAGAGTGACCTGGTAGAGGTTCATAACTGTCTGCACGGGCGGGAATTTCTGACAGCAGAGGGCTCTTCAGTTGCACAGAAACTGGTCTAACTTAGCATCCAGGGTTGTGAGGCAAGATTTATAGAAAGTCAGGCTAGAATTAAGGTGCAATTATTTGAAAGTGAGGATTTAACTTGATCCCGGCTCAGCCCCACAAGGAATTTGCTCCAGCATGGCTTACCACAGGGAATGACTGTACTCCTCTGCTGTGGACCTTTTGCTCAAGGTGCTGAGAAGAAGTGGTGAGCGAGCCATGCGCGGCAAGGAATGGTGAAACCTGGTTAGCCAAGGGACGGGAAAAGATTGTCTTTTGCAGAACATGTGAAGTAGAGCAGATTTGTTGCCCAGATAAGAGTTATTTGTTTGCTTCTTTATCAAGACAGAGTTTATCTGAAGAGTGGATATCCACTACCACTTCCTCTAATGCTCTAAAACTGTGCGTCCATCTACAGCACCCATTGGGAAATCAGCCAAAGAGCTGGGGTGATTATTTCTTCTTTTCTCTTAACCTCTGTTCCAATTTCAGCCTTTTTTGGGATCAGCAATAGTCAATGCTGCAATTATTCCTGAGGCACAGTGTTAGCTCAGCCTCTGCTTTTCTTTGTCTCCTTCTCCTGGGGTGCCTGTCCCATCAAATCTGACATTGGCAGAGCATCCACAGGGTTGTGCTCCCATCATCCATCTGTGCTCCACTCTGCTCTGTGGGGAACCTTATGTCTCATCTGGAAACAGAAGTGAAGGGGCACTCTCTGGGACTCTCATCACACACTGGGTCTGGATCCTCAGTCACTTACATCATGGAAATCTTAGAGTATAGATGGAGGACTGTCCCTTGTGCTGCCTCATGCCCTCCATCCCATCTTCTTTCACCATTAGTGTCCCCAGTTGGCTGTGGCCTTTGAGATACAATATATTCCCTCTAATAGGGATGAGAGAGATTGAAGTCCTTGTAGTTTCCTAGATGGAAGAGGAAGGAACCAGCCAGAGCTCTGAAGATGCAGTGCGGAAAAGCATCAGTGTGGAGATGTTACGTTTGTGATTTTTTACAGAAAACGTACATTTTCCTCAACAGGCAGACACTTATATGGAAAAACACAACAGCACTGTTCAGCTTAAAAACAGGCATCCCAAACCTGAGTTTTGTTTCAAGCCCATTTGAATGAAAATGCCTTAATCAGACTTGTGCCACTGTACCAGCAGTTGGAGGGTGCCAGGGGAAACCATATTTTGCCTTATTATCTTGTACATAACCAAGTATGACAAAGGCTTGCTAATGAGCTGCTTTGGAGGTGAGTTCCCACCCTACCTGCCATTTGGTTTCTCCTGATAGCATTGAAGAGGAACCAGACCTCCTCAGCTCTGATGAGGAATCCCTAAAGAGGGTCTAGTCTAAGGGTGCATGTTTGGCAAACCCTGCCTGATAGCTTGCTGACCAGTGAGAAGACCATCTGTCTTCTTAATTCACAGTAAACCAATCAGACTCCCAGCCACATTTTCTGCAAAAAAAGAAACCCAAAAAGCCTTATCATCCATCAGAAGGACCTGTCACATGACAGGAGATTGCAAGCAGCCTGTGGAGGCAGCCTGGGAAGCTTCGGACTCAATCCAGCAAAGCCTGAGCTGCCCAGCTGTGCTCCAGGTGTGTGTGTAGTCACACCAAGCATGCTGTGTGAGAGCTCCCTGCTGGGTAATAAAATACCATCCAGGCACAACTGCAGTGCAGTATGTCCACTAAATCCAGTTCATCCCAGTGCTCTTTTTCTGTTCCTGTGTCTGGGCAACAGTGAACGGGAACTGTTGGAATTTGAGTTTCATAGTGGTGTGTCTCACTGGAGAAAAAGGTCATTTCCATGTAAACCTGAAATAATACAGGGAATCATACAATTATAGAATCATGGAATGGTTTGGGTTGGAAGGGACCTTAAAGTTCACCCAGTTCCAATCCCCCTGCCCTGGGCAGGGACACCTCCCGCCGGACCAGGTTGCTCAAAGCCCCGTCCAACCGGGTCCTGAACACTTCCAGGTAATGGGGCAGCCACAGCTTCTTTGGGCAACCTGGGCCAAGGTCTCACCACCCTCACAGCAAAAAACTTCTGCCTAATATTATATCTCAATCTCCCCTCTTTTATTTTAAAACTATTCCCCCATTCTATAGCTGCCCTCCCTGATCCAGAGTCCCTCCCCATTTTTCCTGGAGCCCCTTTAAGTGACTGGAAGGGGCTCTATGGTCTCCCTGGAGCCTTTTCTTCTCCACACTGAACCCCTCCCACCCCCCCCAACTCTCTCAGCCTGTCTTCTTGGAGAATACACCTATATGTACGCAGCCAAAAAGAAATCACTGGTTCCTGTCCCTATCAGCCTTTAAATTTGAGAGCCTGCACTCGACACATAATTCATGATCCAGGGGGACTATGGCCTAATACATTCTCTTGGTAAAGTAATGCCTGTCCTGGGAGGCCATCCTGTCTCCCTTTGGGAGCCTCTAGAACCCCTTGGCTCACTAATGTCTTCGCTTCAGTGAGGTGAAGCTGTTCCCATGTGCTTTATCTGTGCCAACAGCCCAAGACTCTCCAGCCAGATCCCATAACGTTGAGTGCAACAGCGCACATCCTCGAAATAACCCTGAATATACTGTACATATTCCTGTCTCAGGAACCATATTTATTGTCTCTCAGGTTAGTGGATGCTGCCTCAGTCTTTACCTGGACCTGGGTTCTGAGCTGTACTGGTTCTGAACAACACCATTGTCATGATGCTGTCTTCGCTGCATGTCTCCAAGGAGCTTGCAGACCATTTTCCTTTGAACGCTGGGTTTGCTGTGCAGAAAAGCAGATGGAACAGATTAATACTTTTGGCTGTGCCACTCCTTAAGGTCTGCACTTTTACTAGAGTCATACACTGGTCTCTTTTGACATGAAGAGACTGTCATTCCTGATTCACATATGTTTTGCCTTGGTCACATTTCCGTGTGTTTTTTTCACTGCTGTACAACATCCATCTTGGATGCACAGAAGAAACAGCTTGTGGCAGCCATCTGTTTTTTCAGTCTGTGGAAACAGAAGCAGCCCTTGGTATGTGCCTGACATCTGCAGGTCTGTGTTGATCCCACCATCCATGTGAGCGGGCTGAGATGGTCTGCCTGTCATTTACAGTGCCCCCAGAAAGTGGTGCTCACTAATTATGATAGAATCACAGAATAACCCAGTTTGGAAGGGGCCTCAGGAAGTATGTGGTGCAGCTACCTTCCAATATTGTCAATGAAATCAGACTAGGCTGCTGAGGACATTTTCCACTCAGGTCTTTAAAACCTCCAAGAACAGAGATGCTATGGCCTCTCTGGGCCTCTCTGGGCAGCTTTTCTTGACTGTCCTAACTGGGAGAAAACTTTCCTTATATCTATTCTCAACCTCTCCTATTTCAATTTATGTCCACTCTCTCATGGTTTTCCACCAAGAACTATTGTGACAGGCCTGACTCTGTCAAAGGCATTGGCAAACTGATGGGACACGTCCCCAAATCTTTCCCTTCTCCAGGCTGAACAAACCCCATCCCTGTGTCCTCTCCTCACCAGTGCAAGTCCTCCAGCTTCATGACCAGCTTGGTGACGCTCTACTGAACTCCCTCCAGTTCATCAGTATACATTACTGAGGGGCCTCAAACTGGACACTGTATTCTAGATGTGGCCTAATAAGTATAAAGTCTAAAACAATAGCCACTTCCCATTATTTAGTGGCCGTGCTCCTGCTAGTACAGCCTAGGATGCTGTTGGCACTCACTCCTGGGATGCACTTAGTGGCACATCAGTCTGAGGGAGGAAGAGGGAGAACAAATGCAAGGGCTTATGCAGGACTCCGTGCAAATTTCAACATATCAGAGAGCCCATCAGTGGCTTTTCTGGGATGTGAACTTGACCCTTTCTGCTTAGACAAGATGGTGAAAACCAGTCTATAAACAGTACCAACAGGTAGGGAGATGGAATAGGTCACATCACACTTTTCTGCAGGAAATTACATTTTACAGTCTGTGCCATGTTACTTTCTTATAACCTACAAATAAATCTGCAAGCGCAGGGCTTATTGAGTCTCTCTGACAGCCTGGAGATGGGGAATTGTTACTATGACAGATGGACTGACAAGTATACTCCTGTAGAAAAAACTTTGTTCAACTTGGAGTTAAGGCTGTAAATATATAAAGCTTACATAAAAGGAATGTGATTAGAACAGTGCAGATCGAGAGGATGAGGCATCTTGTGGCAGGCAGCACTTGGAGGAAGAGCTGGATGGGTACTGGATAGAGACAGGACTCGAAACCAGGCTTTGTTCTCCCTCTCTAGTTCCTATATATCACGGAGTGAGTATTGTCAGATTAGAAAAGGTGCTTAATCATCCCATGGTCTTCAGGACTTGACTGTGTAAGAACAGCAGCCAGGCTTTGCTTTTATTTGGCTACCTCATGGAGGCTTGTGGTAATCAGTCCCTATGCCCTGGGTGATAGGTACACCTTGCCCACCTGCAAGTGAGAGTGCGCAGAGCCCAGATATAAAGGTAATAAGGCAAGAAAGAGCCTCCAGAAGACTTTCGGAGTGATGCTCTCCACTTCAGGAAGATCAAGGATTAATTCTCTATTTCAGTGAGTTTTAAAACTTCCTTTCTTACTAGCAAGGGGAAGTCATCATGACTGTCTCTGCTGAATGACAAGGGCAGCCTGATGTCAAAAGATGGGGCATAAGCCTGCAGAGCCTGCAGAACATAAGCAAAGGAAGAGGTCCATGGGGTGTGCTGGGGTATGGAACAAACCATCTGAGAGATGTCAGGTCCTGTCCAGCCTCCCCGGGCATGGCTACCCTCACCCTATCCCAGCTGTGGTGGTGTTGCCATTCTCAGAAAGGAGAGAAACCACTTCAAAAAAAAAAAAAAAAAAAGAAAAGAAAAAAAAAAGACCTGTCATCTTGGTTCTCAAGCTATGTGGAAATTTCCTGTCAAAACAGCATTTCAACAGAAAATAAACTGGTGACTCCGGACACTCTGTGGGGGCATCTGCTGGGTTTGGAAACTTTGGACTTTCTGTGAGAGAAATAAAAATGTGGGCATTTTTAACCAAAAGCCTAACAAGAATGTCACTTTCTCAGAGGGACAGCTCTGCAGGGAAGGCATCCAGTTTTGTGTAGGGAGCAGGGCAAGGTTGTGAGCTGTCAGGGATCTCCTGACCTTCAGTGCTTTTCTGCCTGGGGGTGTGTGGTGACTGTGCCTCCTGGGTGAGGCATCATTCCTCTGGCTGCTGCTTATCTGGGTCTGCTGAGACAGCCCCCATCCAGGCACATCTTCAGAGATGTGACTTCTTCCAAGGCCGCATGCAGCTCCCACTGCAAAGTGGTTCAAATTAAAACATTGGGATCATAAAGCAGAGGCGTGGTAGTGGGGTGACTGTATGGACCATATGGCTGTGCCTGGATCTTCTAGGGCACCCTGTCACCCTCTGAGGTCTTCAGGGATAATGTGCCCACCCTTCTCCCTCCAGAGCAAACCCTTTCTGTGCAGAGATATATGGTGGTGGCTGACAGTCATTGCATGGGGGGCCAGCGAGCCAGACCAAGTACCCCATGGAGTTGGGGGCCTGTGTCCTCCAGCACTTGTCCTGCCACCCCTCCTGGAGTGGTAACTTCCCGCAGTTCAGCGAGGCTGGTCTCTTGCTAAACATCTTTGACATTTGATTTGAGGAATAAAGGTCAGGCTCCTCAGAGAATGGTAATGTGGTTTTAATGAACAAGACCTGTCAGAGTCTGCATTTCCACAGACTTTTTGGAGGGTAATCGAGCCTGGGGAACCTGCTCTGGCAGCAATGGTCTTGGCTGCCTGAGCCCTGATCTTGCATATCCCTCAACTGCGAGCACCACTGCAGTCAGTTGGGACATGCCTGGGGAATAGCAGAGACACGGGCCCTGACCCAGCTCCTTTGGGTCCTGGCTAGGGCGGAGCAGGCTTCCTCTGCACCTTAAGTCCCTTCTTAAGGTCTTCTCTCTCTGAGTGATCCAGGAGAGCAGAGAAACCTTCTTCTGGAGCTCATCCTACAGCACCCATCAGCCTATGGACAGTGGGGCAGTGAGGGCACAGGACAGACAAGCCTTGGTGTTACCCAGTGTTTCAGGCCTCCAGCATGAGAACCACAGAAACTGGCCCATGTCAGTGGTACCTCAGTCCTACCACAGCTATTCCTTCCACATTTCTTGTATAATATGGGGGAGTTCAGCTCTGAAACTTTTTATCATGGCACCATATGAAGTTGAAAAAGTGTTTCAAAATAAGGAGGTAAGACATAACCAAACAAAATAATCTAACATTCACAAAACAATAAATGGAATCAAATTGGACCATTTTTTTTTTTGTCAAATTCAGCACAAATTCCAGTATTGTTCATGTCTTGCCTCTGCTCAGACTTTTTTTCCTCATTTGTTGGGAGTGGGAGTGCTTTGCCAGCTCTGCAGACCCCCTTACTCCTGCGTACCCATCTCCCTCCCCCTTTCCTGGGAGCTGATCCCCCTTGTCTCCCTCACTGCTGGACATAAGCCTTGCTTTTGTGCCTAATAATTTGCATCCCAGTGCAATTTCATGCTTTTACACTCACAATGTACACAGAAAACACAACTCTTTTCACATACAAAATTGGAAATACATGGCTAAACCATGGAAAATTTAATATTTGCAATAAAATTCTTTCATTTATAGGCGTACATGTTCGGCCACAAAATGCCTAAACATTGAACATCTCTTGAAGCTAAACAATTTATTTCAAGCTAGTTTAGGAACCATCAGGAACTCTCAGCTTTCCAGACCTGGAAATTGATGCTGATGTATCTTCCCTCCTCTGCTTTGCTTTCTTATATAAGAGTAAATGCTAGATATTGTGTTAACCTCTGCAAGATAGCAGAGTCAGTCAGCTCCCTATAGCCTAAGCATTAAGATTTTATTCCTCTTGTGGAATTACATTTAAAAATCTGCTCTAGAAGTATGCTGATAGTCAAAGTCAAGTGCTTCAAATGTTGGAAGCATCAAAATGAAGGCTGTCCTCAGCTCCAGCCTCTTGATTAGGATCATTACAATGCAGTCTTTAATTACACGACCTAGTTTTATACTAGTTTTTCCACAGAATCCCTAAATCATTCCATGCCTGGATAGTCATTCAATATTTCTCTTAATGCTCCCCATTCAATGTGTGCTGCAGGCTTTATTTGCTGCATACCATCCAAACCCTCTGTTGACTACACAATTATTCATTTCCTTGTGGGTGTTTCTCTGGTGCTTTCATGGGGGTCTATGAATGCTTCTCGAATGCTAATAAATTCATTTCCACAAAACACCTAGGTAATGACCTTGCAGTCTGGAGAACTTTGAGCAGAAAGATGAGCACCAGTATGAGAGAGAGTCTGAGTTTGGACGCTTTCATGCTGTCCCATGCAGCAGGCCTTGGTGCATGATTTTCTGTGGACTTAGCACTTCTTTACATATCATCTGTTCCAAACATAGCTCTTGTTGAGTTTTGTTTTGAGTGCTCAGCACTTCTGCAAACCTGACCCTAATAATCTCTCAATGGGGACCCTGGAAATGAGAAGGGCGTAATTAAGCTCACCTCTAAATTCTGCAGCAAATGCAAGGGTAGGAAGGAACCCCCATGAGAGTGAGAGTACTTTCTTCTAATGCAATCCCTCTGTGTTCAGCAAAACTTCTGGTTTTACCAGAGAATGAGGGATGCTGCTTTGTTACACGGGCCCCTGTGGGAAAAGGCCTGAAGAGCAGAACCCCTAGCACTGCTCAATGGGTGGGCGGAGATGTGCTGGAACTTGTAGCACAAAAGGTAGTCACAACACTGAGATAAGCAAACTCCAGGCGCCAGGCTGAAAAGGCCTTGATGACTGTGTCCTCAAGAGACAAAGACAGTCCTTAAGATAAGTTTGCTAACGAGACAATATATCGCTGACCAATCAGATGACAGTGTATGAGAAAAAAGGAACCAGTCTGTTTGAAACATGCAGTTAATGTAAGTATATAAAAAAAGGAATGATTGTGCACAATAAAGGAACGTTTGGACAATCGGACATTATGACATTCGGACATTCTGCTTGCATCAAGCTGTGTCCCGTCTCTCAATCGCGGCAGTCCCCAGAGAAGTCAACCTGCATAGAGCCTGAATAAGGATGGAACATGACCGTGTAATTAAAACCAGTAAAAACCCCCGCACCCTTTCTTTCACTATTCCTCTTCACCCCCCTCTTAACCTTTCTCTGCCTTTAGATGTTTCCTAATCCCTCTTGAGAATAACTTCATACTTGTGTGCTGATTCTTGTGCACCTCTTCTACTAGAGCTCTCAGCTGAAAGCAGTGCACTCTCTTCCTCCCCCCAGGAGCACTCTTCTGGCCTGGACAATCTCCTCAAACTATGGCTCTTAAGATGGAGCAGGGGCCTGACATGATGGCCAATTTTCATCCTTATCCATGGACATAAGAAAAAATCATCCCAAGCCAGAGATGTGGGAACTGGTTTCATATTGCTCTTCTTCTGCCCCTTCCTCTGGGACCTGGGGGTCCAGTCTGAGATCACAGCTCCCATGTCAACCAGAAACCTAATAGGAGAGCAGCATCTGTGAATGTCCCGGACGTGCTGCTGACCAAGCAGAGGTTGAGCTTCTGGGGAGGCAGGCTTGGTGCAAAGGTGCTGCAGGGAGCAGATGAATCAGGAAGAAGGTCATGATCACAAGGCAAAGGCAGAAAGATGCTGCCAGGGTCCACAGAATGGTGGGCAGGGGCACAGTCCTGACTCCCCTTGTGACACACATGATCCCAAATTTAGGAGGCAAGTTGGTCCCATCCCCATATTGTAGGGAGATCCTCCCAGTTCTGCCTCAGCTCCTGCTTTTTCCAGAACCATTCACTGTGCTTTCTATGCTTGGAGGTATCCAGACTTGGTCAGAGGTAGGTGCAAGTGCTGTAGGTGCCTCGAGGTGCTGAATTAGGAAGGTGGCCACCCTACATCTGGGCTCCAGCTGAGTGAGAGATAAAACAATGGCTTGAAACACTTAGATTTAACCCAAGTTTCTCCACTTCCATCTTATGATGGAGCTTGTCATGGTGCGTTCTCTGTTTTTATCTCCCAGCCACTAAAAGCTCTTGCCACTTGCAGTAGTTCATAATGCCAGGGCTCAGGGTTTTAGGAAGAAACCAGAAGAGCAGTTGAGAGCTGGTGACCCCCTATGTGCCCATGGATGGGAACTCTGGGGTGCTGGGGATGTGTGCTGGAACCCCAACACCGATTGCAAGTGCAACAGCAGCAGCCCTCCCACCCTGTGTTGTGCACAGATCCCACTCTTCACCAGTTGAAGAGATCCCCAGAGATGGGTAAGCAGCATTCTGTCCATTTCCTTGTTGTCCAAACAGCCTGCAACTCTGATTCTCTGTTTGTTTAAAAAAGGTTTCATGATCACCTTCCCAAACTCCCAGACAACTGCTCTGACATATTTTCCCTGTCAATGCAAAGACAACACAGTCTGGTAAAACAGCTGCCTGAACCTCCCAGGTTACTGTGTTCTTGGTATTCAAAAGCCATTTTCTGCGGGACTGGCATGGCAGTCACAAATCCCACACAGTCCAAATCAGCACTCCAGCTTGACCCTACAGAGGCACAACGGGGGCCCACTTCCAGACCCCTTTTTCTTGATATGATTCTCTCCAGACAACATGGATCTCACATGAATATTCACCTTTGCTTTTTTTTTTTGTATGGACACAACATCTTGCAGAGGGTGAATGCGGAGAGGTGCAGCCCCAAGGGCTCTCAGTGATGTTGATGATGGTCAGCTGGGCCAGTCCAAGAAGACCTGAGAGGAAAGGCACTGTGATCTGCTGTCCTGCAATACCACATTTGTTGTAGCTCCTCCCATGAGGAACCCTAGAACTGGTGCTGTGGGTTGCCCAAGGGTCATTCCACAGTGAGCTCAGCCCAGGCAGAAACTGGTCCTTTGTGCCCATCCCACATGGCTCCTTGGCTTTCACTGATTTGGCTGGTGCTGGTTGATGTTCATGTCACCAAAAACATGCAGACTATCCTTGTCTGTATTTTGTCTTTTTTGTGTCCAGACCTCAGCCTGGGCACACTGGTGTCCGGCTCTGCATATGACAGCAGCACTTCAAAGGGCTTGGTGATGGCCCTGGGGGCTGGCTGGCCCAGAGAAGCTTTCCCCAAACTGTTCAGGCTCTGATTTTTCCCACCTGCATCTCCACAGGGGAAGGGTATGTGCGCGTGCGTGCTCAATTTGGGAAACATGTTAGGAAAGGAAGGACTAAAATGCTTGGAGAAAATGAACTTGTTTTCTCATTCGGGAGTGAGCTGGGTGGTTGTACAGCAGCACACTGCACTACAGACAGCTTAAGCTCCAACTGAGAAGAAACACAGTATTTTAGAAGGCGCCATAGGGGAACAGCACCTGAAGTTAACTGTGCAGTCTTGTAGCTTGTACCAAACCTTCAAACAAACCATTTGCTGAAATGCAAAGAATCCCTTTTCCCCACCTGTGAAGGACTGCAATGCGTTTCTCTGGCAAAGGTGACTTCAACCGAAATGAAAGAGTTGAGTTAGAAAATCACTATGATTTTTGGGAGAGTTTAAATTGTTCATTAAAGGATTTGTTATTTCAGACTACACAGAGCAAGATAAAACAGGAGCTATTGACGGAGCTGGGCTGCCTTCTGAGAATGCACAAGAAATTGCTGTATCTGTGACACTCTGCTACTGATGCTGGAGAGCTGAAACCACATTATGTGGTCTGCACAGCAAATTAAATGAATGGTCAAGAAAAAAGGCACAGCATGGGAAGCACTCAAAGACTCTGTGCTTCATATATGCTATAGCCCTATGCTGCAGATGATTCTCAGCTCAGGATCAAATCCTTCAGCTTGGGCAACAAATTGGGGTAAATGCAGAGCTAATGTGCTTGTCAGAGTAAGAGCAACACTTAGCTTCATAACTGCAGATAAAAGGACGAATCCCTCCCAGAATTCAGTAGCACCTATGAAACTGTTTAATTAGGTTAAAGGAAACCATGAGCTCTGTGTTTCTTCACAAGTGAAGGGTTTTGCACGTGGCCTGCAGGGCCTGTCATCTCACGGCAGGATTAGCAGGTGCTACTCACGGAGCTCAAACACGTGCAAGTCTTGGCTGTAAAATAAACATGTATGAAAGAAATCCTTGTTCCCCTGTGCTTTAAAGTGAGAGTAACACAGGTGCTCTGTCGAGGAATCCCTGGTCTGCTGACACTCAGAGGAAGTGTTTGTATTTAATGCAGAGGAAGATGAGATACCATTTGCATTTTAGCAGATAGAGGACTCTGGTCCTGCAATGGGTTTGGCTCAGGTGGGATGCTAATGGTGGGATGCCATTCCCAAATTAAGCCCTAAACATAGAAGTCTCTTTGTCAGGGTCTTCATGTGGCTTCCCAAGGCCCCATCACATTCCCTCTAGAGCTGAGTCTTCATTTGGTGCCAGCTGTGAATCTGGGCCATCTGCATGGCACCTGCACAGACAGCCTTCAGACCTGTGAGAGACCCAAATCCTTCTGGAGACATAGCTGGAATCCCTGTGGGACCCCCAGAGCACTTCACGTGATGGTGGACACCTGTCTGTGAACACCAGCTTGCCTGTGGTAGTAATGGAAGCTCAGGTAGCAATCATGTATGGAAGCAACAAGGTCTTGGTACTTGAATCTCAAGTGAGTCTTGCCTGGATGTCTTCTAGGAAGGTACCAAAGCCTCCAACACATAAAAAAAAAAAAAAAAAAACATTGGGTGGGACTAGTTCAAATGTAACTCTGTCCATCTAGATATCTCCATCTGAGCAGGCTGCCCACATACCCTAGAAGTCAAAGCAGAGAGATGGACCTGCTGGAGGACACTCAGCTTGTTCTGGAAACAAATTTTCATGGGAGCCTGAAGGGCTATCTTAACTTCAGGCTTTGACAAACAGATGTGTGAAGTTAAATGAGAATAATCTCATCTTTGGCACATTTTATTCAGGATGGAAACAGGGCTGGAATCTTGCAGGACTGCAACTATTTTCAGGGCCAGCTTCAGGATACAGAGAGAAGAACCACAGCTTTCCAAATCTGTAATGATTTCCAGGGTAGAATTAAACAATAATAACAGATAATTGGCCAGGCTGCTTGCCTGGAAGATGTATTGACCTTGCTAGCTGACAGAACGCTTTTGTAAAGCTGGAATTAGCTAAATGCTGCTAATAGATGGATATTGGAGACAGACACCAAAGTGGCTTCAGAATTACTACTCCATGCTCACTAAGATATCACAGGCTAGTGTTTGAAAGAGCATGCTCCTGAGGCATCAAGCCATGGGTTGTGGGCCAGGTACAGCATCCTGTCCATTGGTGTTATGTGGAAGATGCAGTGACTGGGAAGTCAAAGACAGACACTGACCAAGGCTGGGAGGGCAGCACTGCAGCCATGCAAGGCAGCTCCCAAAGGACCTGGCAAAATGATATTCAGGTTCACCAGTGCCTGCTCACCACTCACCTCCTCGGTGGAGGATTGCTCCCCAAAACTCTGGTGTCCTGAAACGTTTTAAACCAACCTGATAGCAACTACATGTAATACTCTGTTTCTGAAGATACAAATTTGCTTTCTGGGAGAGCGCTGACACATGGTACTGTTCATGGCCTGGCTTTGGTTTCATTCCCGTGATGATGCTGCACATCAGTACAGAGTAGCAGTGCTCCTCTAGCAGTCTGGGATAAGGACACTCAACTGCTGCTTGGGCTGCTGGATGGGAATATTGGACAGTCAAGGTGGAGGGATGGAATACATAACCAGGCTGCAGCATGAAGCTGGGCAAAACGAATGTGGGGAGCTGTGTGTGAATGTGCTGGTGATATGAGGGGAAGGAGAAACTTGCCCCATGCTCAGAGCAACTCTCTACACTGCCACAGTCATTGTGAAGGCAAATCTGAGAACAGTTGTACTGAAAACATGGTATTTCATTTTCAGAAGTCCTTGTCTTGCTTGTGAATTGAGAGAGAGATGTGCATGACCTTCTCCTGCTTGTCATTTTCATTGTGCCTCATAGCTTGTGTAAACAACATCTCTACTGCTGCTGGTGTTCTTCACGTATGCAAAGTCAGGCCAAGACAAAGGGAAGTGGGAAGGCAAGAGGCTGCATCCCCTGTTCTGGCAAGGGGCACCCAAACTCCAGAGCTAAACATCAATCCTTACCTTGGGATGAGAAACTGGATCAAAAATTGGCTTTTCAAGCTCTCCATCTTTCCCCTAAATTGCCAGGATCCTGTTTTTGAAATGGCCAGCTGCAGCAGTCAGATGTCTGCTGCAGGCAACATGCTAAATAAAGCATGGAAACCTTCTCCATAATTGTGGGAAGTTATTCAGATTTAACTGTTTGCTGTAGAGAGCTCCCAGTACCCATGAGGACATCGCTGGACCATGAGCCATTAGTGTGAGCTGGGCCATGAGCCATTTGCATGAGCATCTTTCACAGGCAGCTTCCTGGGAAAAGGTCATGAGCTTTTCCTCCACGTAGTCCCCATGCATGCCTTGGCACAGACTTGCACTTTCTTGCGGGGGGCTGGGTGGGATGTTGCTGTGGTACCTGTCTTCATTAGAGTGAGGAACTGCTTCTGCAAGTGGGCTTGCAGATTTGGTGCCAAGGTGGTCCAAGCTTGTGCATAGTGGTGTGGTGTGAAGTTGTTCCCTGCTTTAGTGGAGGTACAGCCTCTGGCGACATTAAAAGGTTATTGAATTTGTGAATAATGGTGTTCTGTGGTTACAATTGCTTTGAGTTTTTGTTCTGTGCCTGTTTTTTCTCCTCTTAAACATTGTATAACTGAAGGCCTGATGATTCCAAGAGCAGTGCTGGTGGGTGAAAGACATAGCAGGAATTTAGCAAGGCAATGAGGTGGCATCAGCAGGTGAAATTCACCCACTGCAGAGCCTCCTTGGTGCTGCACGCTTCCCCTGAATGCACAGCGACAAGGTGACGCACGTGCCCACTGTTATGGCCCACTTTCCATCCTGGCTGTGCTCGTCCCCTTACCTGTGTCTGCCACCAGAGATAGACCCTGCCTGAGGACAGTCCCCAGTGCTCTCAGACAGAATTGCCCTGAAATAATCAGCTTTCAAAGATGTCAGAAATTTAGCAATGAAGTGAAATGCACAGTTGGAAGGCTATCATATAGCAATCTTTCATTTGTAGTGTAGGCCCCCTGCCCACCCCCACATTTCTCATGGGGGGAATGAAACCACAGCCAGACTGTGAACAGGAGCAGAGGAGGGCTCGGTGAATCAGTGCAGCTCTGTGGGCGTTTCCTTGGGCCCCCATGCATATGGCAGCAGATTTGAGTCCCACCCCAAGCTGTGGGCCCATCGCCAGCGCAGAGGCTGAGTTGAGGTTACTCTCCCATACGTTGTATTTTAATCCATGGTCTTGCAATTCATTCCCAATGAGTGTCTAAGCTGTGGCTTTATGATGCTTTGTAACACTGGGACCACTGAGAGCAGAGATGCTGCAGACTGCTCTGAAGGACTTTGCTGCTGGTCCAGGCCACCAACAGGGAGCACTGTGAGGCCAGGGTTGGTTCAGAGACCTTGGGTGTATGTGTATTGCAGACGCTTGAGGAGTGAGTGGGATTTAGGAATAAATCAATTACTGGATTAAAATAATCAAGGAAACCATTTGAAATTAGCTTTAGAAAACTGAAATGTTGGTAAATTCACTGCAGAGCGCTACAAGGCAGTGATGCATCCTTCCCTGCTTTGACTCCAGCCACAAAGTAGAGGATGGGCAGAGGCTTTGCTGTCCTGCTGGCCAGCTAGCTACTGCAGTGCTTGAAGTGTTCACCTCCTCTCTTGCCGTGGTGGAGAGGCTCGGTCTGCAGTAAACCAGAAGAACATGAGCTTATAATGGTCTTTAAAAGTGCCTGGATCTCCATCAGGTCTATCAGAGTGGGTTTTAATTACATTGAGTGAAGTGTTACGGAGTGAAGTCGATGGCAGAGCTTAACACCTGCAGTTGCTGGTTTCTCCTCAAAGCTTTTCTAAATTCCAGCTGCAGCCCAGGCTGTCTGGGGTGCATTTTGCAGATTGTCCTGCTTTGGGTTGCAAAGAATACCTGGCACAGACATCCACAGAGACCAGTGGCCATGAGCCAGCTGCTGTCATAAGTCACCTGCTTTACATCCCGAACTGCCCTTCAAGGAGCTGTTGGTCCACCTGCTCCAGGGAAAGTGAGGGAGCCAAGGGGTGCAGATATGTCCCTGAACCACCATGTCCCCGAACCACCATGTCCCCAGGGTCACCTTTTGGCAATGTGTTCCGTCCTCAGCAGAGAGTTTAGAGTGGGAGAGGAGGGTTGAGGGGGATCTCAATAGATCTGTACTATGTCCTGAGTATTGGTACAGGGTTTGTCTTGTCCCAGGAGACCAGGCTACTCCCTGGGACCTCCATACTGCACCTTGGGGACAGCTCTGTCACTGAGGGGCCTCATTAGCAGGACAGTGCCAATGAGGTTAGGCTAGATGTGAGAAATGTCCCTGGACATATAACTGAAATGGCTAGAGAGAGGGCAAAGGGAGGAGAAGGTTCCAATATTGAGCATTGAGAGGACCATGTGGAGCTGTCAGCAGCACAGGGGAAGGATCAGTGGGGAGAAAGAGGGTGTCAGGGGAATAGGAGCTGGGTCGCTGCAGTAGCTGATGGGACAGGGAACAAGTCAGGAGGAGGCCACATGTGATGTGGTACGGATGAGCAGGGGGTGGTGGAGAGATGAGTCAAAAGATGTGGGAGGTGGTAGGGCAGAGACAAGTTGGTTTGTGACCCATCTAGCTGGTAGAAAGGGGCATAGATTGATTTCTAGAGGTTCTCACCAAAAGCTTAAATAGCACTGACTGAAGCCCCCACTTGAAAAGCCAGG
Source organism: Nycticryphes semicollaris (assembly GCA_013400055.1). NCBI lineage: Eukaryota > Metazoa > Chordata > Aves > Charadriiformes > Rostratulidae > Nycticryphes > Nycticryphes semicollaris. The sequence continues at coordinate 324,868 of VXBJ01006626.1, forward strand.
AAATAAATTTTCCTATCTGAGCTCTTGAGAGTGAGTAAACACTTCTGTGATTGATGGTGTCTGCTTTGTCTGCCTGTTTGCAGTTTCCTACACCTCTATGTCATATTCCTTTCCAAAGTGGTGGCTGAGTTACCAACAAGAAAGGATGTTTTGGCTGGGCCAGCTGCTGTGTGCAGGGAAGGGTAGACCCTCCAGGGAGCAGAGCTTGAAAGATGTGGGACAGAGACAAAGCAGAGAGAAGAGAGAAAGAGTGAGGTCAGCAGAGAGCTTGCAGTTCCAAGAGTCTGGGAGGCTGCTGGGAAGGGTCATGAAAAAAAACACGGGACTGTGTGGCGTTGGGTACCCTGCAGAGGAAGGAGCACTATGGTGGGCTGATACCAGATAGGTGAGGGACTACCTGTAAGGCACAGGGACATCTGTCTCACTTCATTCGCTTTCTACTTACTTGTGCTGAGTTTCTTAGTTTACAAATGTTTCTTATTATTTCCTGATGCAAGTCACTGGTGCAGAAGTGCTCTTCTCTGCCTCAAACCCCTGCCTTCTGCCATCATCATGGGCAGGGGGGCACTGCTGTGGGTCATCAGCTTTTTAAGCCTCATTAGGGCTGGTCTGCATTTGGGAGCACAGACAGATCTTGCCTGGCAGAATTGAAAATGCAGGGATGTGCTGGAAAGACAGGATTCCTGGGTGTCTGCCAACACAGCGGGGTTCCATGGCCAGGGGTTCCTGGGGACCTGAAGGGAGCAGACAGCTGAGATGTGATGGGCCATGCTGCGGAACTTGTGTCAATTTTCAAGTATCCCATGAATGCTCACATTCATTTTAATGGCTTTCTTAGTGGCTGGGAATCCCGAGGCGCACAAGCCAGTCAAGAACTTCCTGCCAAAACAGCCTTCATTAGATAAATGCTGGCTTGTAACCAACACATGTCATAATGGCTTTAACAAATTAATGATAATGATTAGAAAAAAAGCCCCATAATAATGGTGTATCTTGGGTCCAGGGTGGAACTCATCATGCAGGCTTACCAGGGCAGCTATGATGGAAATAAGCACTTTAAAATATGTGAGCATCCTAGACCTGAATCTCGCCATTGCTTCAGAGGCAGCTTTTTGAAGAATACCCACTGGGGTTCCTATTTGGAAATTGGCTGGTTTTCAGTTCTTATTTTTTCTTTTTTTTTTTTTTTTTTTTTTTTTTTCTTTTTTTTTTTTTTTTTTTTTTTTTAATTCCTAAAAACTTTCTATGGGTTGTCTCAACTTTTTGAAGTGATTTCCAAACTGCACCTTTGAGGTCTGCAGTACCTTCTGGCCAGCCCTCTTCATGGGACATCCCTGTGTCCTGGTGTCCTCTGTTAAGCATGCTATTGGGGTAGCTCATCCTGCGGCATGGGCATCTAGAAATGCAGGCATGTGGAGCAGCTGGGGAATGCCACTGGTATGAAGGTGTGGAGGGCAAGGCTGAGAAAATGTACATTTTAAAGCATGGTATGGTTCTTGGATGTGTGTCAGTCCTCGCAGCCTACTTCAGCTTCTGCTCCACCCAGGTGACAGTGATGTCTCTGCTGGTGGGATGCCAGTGAGTACCCCTGTGTTATCATCTTGGCCTGGATAAGAATAGAAAGAGGATCATAATTTCCATTTCCTGTGCTGTGTGGAAAGGTCTGTGAGCACCATGGGAAATGGACTTTGAGACAAAGAAAGAAAGCTTTTATATTTGAAAGAAAAAGACCACTGGGGTGGGACAATGTTTCCATCATGGATCAACTTGACTTTTCCCTTCAGCTTGTCCATAGCCCTGGCTTCTGGGCTGGACAAGGAGAATGAGGTGTCTTTGTGTTTTGCCTCTCTGCTGAGCTGTAGCAGGAGATATCCTCCGTCTGGGACCCTGGGAGTCAGAGAGAGGAAGATTCAAGTTTGCCAGACCTTTCCCACCTTTCCCTAGAGAAGGGGATACTGCAGCCTGGGGCTGGGCAGGACATGGGTCAGGTCACACTAGTGTGCCTTTTTGACTACTTCTGCTCATGGCCAAGCCTAGACCATGCAGAGGGCACCATGTGTTTGCACTGTGGAGGGCAGACCAGGTTCTAAATCCCTCCAAATCCCACTGGTATGTGTAGCAGGTGGTACGGTTCCTTCCTGGAGGGATAGCAAATCCAGCTTCTCTGTCCACTGAACTTGCTGCCAGGGAAAGGGAAGGCAGGGAGGCAGGGAGGCTGGGCCCATCTCTGCTGCAAGTTTGTATGGGGCTGATCATGGTGAAGAGCCCACATTGTTTTCTCATGGGTGTCTTAGGGTACAGCACAAGCACAAACCTATGTCTGAGCATAGGTTCACTTGAACACACTGCACACCTGGGCTGAACTGCAGGTCAGCTTCATCTTTCCATCCCTGTGCCAAGCTCCAGTGAACTGGGCAGACGCTTCTTTCAGAGCCCCCAACCACCTGATCTGGCTGCTTTCCTGGGGCCCAGGTTCAGAGACAGCTCCAGCTACTGTCCTGCAACCCAACCCCCACCCCTGGCCCCAGCACCCATCACACCAAGATACAGCTGATCAGAAACCTTTGAGGAGTTGGAGAGCTGGAATTGCATGCAGCGGTGCCCATCTGTCTCTGAGGTTTTAGAAGTGCACAAGGGCACTAGTTAAACTTGCATCCCTGTGGGGTAGAGCTTCGGCAGAAAATTCTGCTTTGAGCTCTGAGCTCTTCCCTGTCCAGCTCAGTGTCTGGAGACTCATTCTCTGCTGAGTGTTATTCCCTCAAGGGTTCAAATTCCCAGGTACTTACCCTTATCCGCCTGCTCTTCTCTTGGCTGCATGTTTTGCTGGTTTGTTGCTGAGATTTAAAGCCTCTCTCTCCATCCCAGTAATCAGTATATGCTTGCAGCTCCTCTCTGCCTGGCTGCGTCACCCCCACGGCTCCTGTGTGCAGCTCACGTCCCTAGTTTAAATCTCCCTTTAAGCACACACCTGTTTTCTATTGCTGTTGCGGCATGATTTTAACTGTGTATGTATTACATGTCTTTAAAATTTATGCAATTCATTTTTTTATGTGCAGAGCTTTGCGATAAGCTATGAAAGGCATGCTATAAAAATGTGTAATTGCACTGTATTTTTTTTTTCTCGACACATGGCAAAATTTTTTTTTTTTTTTGATGGAAATATGTGCTGGGTGAAGGGAGGAAGAAGAGGGGAGAAGCATCAACCATTGATTCCGTGGAGGCAGAGTGCAGAGCTGTCCTGCTCTGCATTCACTCCAGGTGCTGCAGCAGAAGGGCTGGCAGACAGGGGGAGGACCGAGCATCTCCAGCAGACATGCTGGCAACTGACCCTCTTCTTCATCTCTTGTTAATGCCCCTGCTCCCTCCCTGGTAAATCAGTTACCCGTGTGCTTCCTCATCCTAAAAGGTAGAGATAAGAGCTTAGTGCAGAGCTTAATTGGACTGCAAAGATGCAGCTTCACAGGCTGTTATCTCTCTGCCTGAGCAGTGGGCGGTTGGGAAGTGCTGTGCAGGGATGAGGGGAGACTGAGGGCAGGGGGTGGCCAAGCTGGGGGTTATACAGACACGCACCAAGCTGGTGTGAAGAAGTCGAGCATCAGGTGAAAGAGTGGAAGTTGTCATGGTCTGCAGGGGCCACGAGGAACTCCCTGTTCACCTCTCCTCACTTCTGTGTGAAGTGCTCGGCTCCATAAATTGGAGTCGGTGGAAAGGTGCTGCTGTGAAAGGCTGTTAGAACCATTCCTGGTGCAGGAATCCACAGGATCAGCCTGGCCACCATCCCAACACTCCCTCTGGGAAAATAAAGCTCCCCTGCTCTTGCGGGTCCCCTCATAGGATGGGCAGCGTGGCAGGCACTGTGACAGGTCATCCTGGTCACTTTCTTATGCTTGCTTCTGGACTGGGTGACCAAAGGGTGACATAGGACTGGCCTGATAATTGGAGGTTTAAATTTCTCAAGGGAAGCGCAGATTGGTCCCAGAAGAGCTGGGGTGGCTGACACCACTTCCTCTCCTGCTTGCCTCAAAGCTGTGATGTCCTGTGCACAGGATTGTCTGCAGGCTGTCAGATACACATGGATATCTTCCAGCATGGGGAGGAGAAGATCAGTCATTAACAGTGTGTTCTGCTGACTGTTACCAGCAGATGGTACCGGCAATTTTCACTTCTCTGCCTGCTTTACCATATTGAATTACAAACCAAACAAAACAAAACATAACCCTCTCTAAACAAACAAACACCAACAGCCAAGCAACCTCTGAAGGATAGGTGAAAATGTCTTGGCAACAGTCATCTGCTATGGCTTGTCACAATGAGAATTGGCCCTGCTGCCACAAGCTCCCCACACTACCATGGGCCTGTGCTGTCTTGTCCACTTTGGGCTCTCAGCTGAGAGAAAACCCAGCCACTTTCCAGGCAGTAATAGCTTTTGGGAGAGGTACTGGGACTCAACAAATGTTGCTGCCATGGTAGCTCATAGGAACTGGTGACTATGCCTGTCTGAGAAACCTGCTGACTTTCCACCCTCCCTGCTTCTGCTCCGCTCCACTACGTGCAGCCGCCAGGAAACATCCCTCCTGGGAGCTCACCCACCCCACATGGTTCCTACCCATTGCTCCTTCTGTTCCAACAGGAAAAAGGTAAGAGTCACAAAAGATAAAGAGAACTGCAGAGTATCCATCCTTCACAACTACTGCCTCCCAGGACCTGCCCAGAGGACTCTGCTCTTGTAACCCCTGCCCAGCCCCAGCTCCAGAGCCAAGCTGCATCACTCCCCTGCACCCCCCAGTGTGCCAGGTCCCCAACGGGGTACCACAACGTGCAAAATTGTTCTTGCCTCGGGGACAGGGCAAGTAGCAGAGAGCCAGGCAGCAAGGAGCTGCTGGGAACCACAGGGTACAACATTTTCTCTCTTTTCAAGGACAAGAAACATTTGCCCTTGCAGAGAGGTGGCTGAAAAGGAGACCTAAAAGCCAGGCCTGTGCTGGAAGACCAGGAATTAGGGGAAATACTTGCAAAGCACCCAGCTTTCTCACTGGGGCAGCCTATGCTATCCAAAGTGGCCTCAGAGTGCATTTGGGAAGGCAAGATTTGGTCAGCTCAGATTGGACCCTGGCACAGATTGCTGATGGATGCTCCTTCCTTGCTTTGGAAAGGGCCCTTATCTAGGCTCAGCCCAACCACACCAGTGCTCAGGGGATGGCAGGCACTTGGAGGTGGAGCAGAAACTAGGCTGTGCTCTGGCCACACACCTTTGCTTGGTGGTCATGGGCCTTGCATTGCTTTACTTGTGTCTGTTCTCCAGTGCACTTCTTAATGAGCAGCAATTGCTCTGTGACAGGACTAACAACGGAATGTCCAACCTGTTGGGGCTGGAAGGTAGCATACCCACAGGGAGAGGACAGATTTTCCAGATCTGTGCCCTTCAAAGACAGCCTCAGGGCACCAGAAACCAGTTGCAGCCTAGGGTAATTTTTTCTGCCACTGAAAGCAGCTGTTTATTCTTTTGGTATTGCTCTAGGAAGCCCTCAAATTTCGGTCTCAGCCTGGCATCAGTCTCCAGTCTGCCTGAGACCAGCAGTACCACCTGGGCTCTGATTTCCTAAAGACATGTCTGTCATAGCGACCTTCCCAAAGCCCCAGGACAGTTTCACCACAAAGGGAGGAGTAGCCAGGGCTTCTTCTTCATGCATCTCTAGTGCTATTGTCTCCTTCACTTGGAGAGGGCCTGATGGGGTGCTGGGACAAGTGAAGGAAGCCATGCTGTGGGGCCTCGTGAGGTACACGTGGGTGGGAAGGCAGATCTGGCTGCAGCTCTGGGGTAGTCGTGGACATCTGTAGAGGGTAGGTGCTCCTCAGCTGTCCTGCTTGTGTCCCAGCTGGGACAATCTCAGCATAGTCAGGAAGTGTGCAGGGGAATTCCACGCTGTGACCAGTCTTCATGCTTGGCCTGGGTGGCTGTAAGTAGCCGGAAGTGACCTGTGCTGTGACCTGTGCCCATGACACCAGAATTGCCAAGGCAAGCAGACACCTGGCAGCAGAAGACCTGAAATGACCTGCTGTGCCAGGAAGGCATCAGCCCTTCTGCTGTCCAAAATAACTCTTAAATTACCACCCAGCAGCTTCCTGCCTGCCCGCTGCTCCCCTCAGTCATACTCGCTTTTCACAGGCAGTGTACAGTGAACAGAAAAAACCTTTGCTCCCTTCCAGGCAGGTTTCCTTGATGATGTGCATCCCCTGAGAAAGGTTGCAAAGACTTCTGAAGAGGTAAGGCCAGCCTAGAGAGAAAGATGTTTTATTTTTTCTCTGCTGCATTCCCAGGGAGGACTACATTGCTTTTCACTTGTGCTTCACTCTGTTAGACCTTGCTGAAAACTTCAACTGGCAAGATGCAGCTTGATTAATTGTTCATAGGGATGGTCCCTCTATAGTTCACATCTACAATATATGAGCTGTGCCTTCTCTATTTGTGGAATAAATGCAACTCAGCCACAAGTTATAGAAGCAGGAATTTCTCCCAAGTAATAGCAGCAATATGGTGAGCAATAACATCCATTAGAAAAAGTTCAAATCTATTAATCAATTTATCTGCCCAAAATTTTGGTCATATAGCTCTTCACTTCTGGTAAAATCTTCTCCTAAGTGCAGTGGAGCTGTGATTGCCTTCTACTCTCTCCATGTATAGAAGATTGCTTCTTCAGGAAAAGATGTAATGGGCATCTTAATACCTATTGTGTTGCACAGGCAAACAACTTGCAAAGGTTTGAACTCTCCTGACAGCTGTGATCAACAATAAAAAGGAAAGCTCTACTTGGTCCAAATATGTGTGCTGTTACTTGTAACATCTCCGCCATGTTAGTATTCCTTAGCCGATTTATCTTCTGACCCAGCCTGGGGCCTAGGACCTACTGGTCACATACCAACAGACAGCTCCCACCTTTTTCCCTACTGGAATCTGAAACCTCTAATCCTTAAATAAAATGTAAAGAAAAAAATCCTCTGGAAGCTGTCTAAGCCATCACTATGGCAAGTCAGTATCACCTCTGAACGGAGGGCAAGGGTAAAATGCTGCACGGCAAACAGTTCATGCACTGGCCTCCAGGACTCCAGTACCTACCAGCTGGCTTCCTACAATGTTTTGGAGGAAGCACAGCCCTTGCTCAGCTCTTGTAATGCACTTGGTTGGGCCAGCCCTGGGTGATGAGCACATTCTCTCCTTGGGAGTGAAGTGACTGCTGCCTCATAAATCTCCTTGGGGTTTGTCTTTGTTTCTACTAGACAGGATAAAGGGAAACAATAATCGAGCACATGCAGCGAAGTGCATGATTGAGATTTTGGTTACAAAGTTGGAGTGAAAAAAGGTAAGGCACATGAATCCCAGCCTGCCTTTATTGCTAGCTCATAGAATGGTTAGAGTTGGAAGGGTCCTTATGCCTCAGAACTGGCCACAAAGCAGAGACCACTGCTCCAAAACACCATCTCACAAAACAATGTAAATGGAGGGTTCAACCCAGGAGCTATTAGTATCCTTCCTCTGCATAAAGAGCACAGACCCTCTTCTCTGGAATACCTCATTTTTAATGTTGTCTCACTCCTTATTTTAAGAAAATATGGTAGCATTCCTGTTTTCCCCTCTGCTTGGAAGACAGAGGCCTTCACTGGAAACCTGTCGTCAAGAAATGACCCACACATTGTAACTGAGACCCTTCCAGTACAATATGCAACATATCATATGCAGTTTTGGTTATATAAGGTTACTCGTGACCTTCTGACAGTGGTACTGCACTAGTTTTGATGGGTACCACCTGGGACATGCCTTTTATGCAGATGACTGACGTCCTAACACAGGGTTTAGGCAATAAACACTCCCCTCCTGCCATGTAAATGGTGCTCATTTGGGAAATGTCACCTCTGCTATTTAAAGCATTTTTTTGGATCACTGCATTATTCTTAAGCCTGTCACCATAGTTTATAAATCACAGAAGAGGAATTTATTACACAAAATCTCCCTGTTTTTTTAACTTCACAGTTTCCAGATCATCCCTGGCATTGTGTACAAATTAGACATGACACATCTCCAGAGATGAGATAGTTATGAGAATGGGGGTGCATGCTCTCTGCAGCCACCCCCTCCTCTCCAAACAAACTGTCACTTGAGATCCTTCTCACAGTATCACTGAGGAACCTGCCTCCTCTTTGTCTCTGGTGATGCTGAGTCAGACCCTCTTCTACCTGCGTGGCCAAGCCAGGTGGCACAGCACTATGTGCACAGCAGACCTGGGGAGTGCTGTGCACAGAGGTGTCGAGATTGTGCTCTTGATTTTTCTTTGCTGGAGTGTGTTTCTGATGTCCCCATCTTTATGAAACTCCTGTTACCCCAAGTCAACATCCACCCCAGCTCACTACTGAAGGAGAGCTGCGTGACGGCTCATGGAGCCTACCCAGATCCATGCTCCTGCCCCAATCACAGTATCATGGAATTGTTAGAGTTGGAAGGGACCTTAAAGATCATCAAGTTCCAACCTCCTGCCCTGGGCAGGGACACCTCCCACCAGACCAGGTTGCTCAAAGCCCCATCAAACCTGGCCTTAAACCCCTCCAGGGATGAGACATCCACAGATTTTCTGTCTGGATCTATCTCTTGTCAGAAGGGAGCACTAATATTTGCTTCCAGGGAGAACAGAGTTCTGCTGGGTGCTGTCCCCCAGGCCTCACCCGCTCCTCCCTATCTGCAAGCACAGCGTCTCATACTCTTTGTGCCACTGCGTGGCTGCTGCCAGTGGTAGACACTTGCAGGAGGCAAAGATGAAAAACCTCGTGCTTATAGTCACTCTTCACCAGCCTTGAACAAGGAGACAATCACAGTCTCCTTAAGGCAAGTCTGTCTTAAGACACTCCAGATTTTGAGGCAGAGATTTTTATAGCTGAAAAAAATCTCACTGCGAGCTTTTGGGGTGATGAGAATGGATTAGCATAGGATTACAGATTAGTGTAAAGTATGGTGGCAAGTATCCTTTGCAGTGGCACACTGATGCCAACTTTGCATGGTTGCATCACTTCCAACCATGATGGAGCTCAGCTCCTGTGCTCCAACCACCTACTGAACCACTGTTGTAGATTTCTCTTCTTGTCTGAGTTGGAGAAGAAAAGCAAAATTATAAATGAATGTTCACAATTATTACAGTGTGCAGTTGTTAGGAAACTTTTGTCTCTGAGAACGACAAACTCAATCCCAGGTAAATTAAATATGCATATTATGTTATGCACTGCACCATTAAACAATGTAAAAAAACCCACAAAAACAACCCCACAAAAGCTGATACGAAAATGCAGAAATAGTTCATTATTATTAAATTTCAGGATTGTGAAGAAGACACATTTCTAGAAAAGCTGGTTAGGTTTTAAGTACTTTCAATTGAAATCAGTCTGGGTTACAAATAAAAACTTCCATGAAAGCAGTGTTTTTACTAAAAGATGTAAAAATAGACATTCCTTGCTTTTTCTAAATCATACCCTGCTCCCCAAAGAGAGGCAGTCATTGTGAACTGGTCTGATAGAAGTGTGGAGACACCATATCACAGACTCCATAGGGTATGTGAAGCTCTGTGGGGTGTGTTGGTTGTGTTGACCTGTTGCATATGTTCATTCATTTGCAAAGCTTGTGTCATAATGTTCTATGCCCTGTTCCATCTTAGTCTAAGAGGCATAGTCTCAGGATGAGAGTTAAATTCTCCTCTAATTCACCACTAACTCTCAAATGCACTGTTTCTTCACAGATGATAGGGTTGGAAAGAATACTAAATGGTGGTCTTGCTCACCTCTTGCCGCAGGGCAAGATCACCTCCACTTGAGTCATTCCTAACAGAGGTTTTCTTATTGTGACCTTAGTGATACAGACTCTCTGACCTTTCCAGACACTGTCTCTATGCCTTACAATCCAGACAGCTGGATTTTTCCATTGTCTGACCTGAAAAGGTGCTGTTTAACCCCATGGCTTCTGTCCTATCTGCTCTAGGGAATAAATCTTCGTTTCTCTTCCTTCTCAAAGATTTCTACAACTCCTCCTAGTCTTGTTTTTCTCTTGCCTAACCCTTCTAGTCTTGCCCTTTGAGGCCAGTTTTCCTTATTCTATGATGATTCTTGTTAGTCTCTTTTGAACAAACTCCAACTGACCCTTTGTTTTCTCACAACACAAAAAATATTATTCCAGCTGATCCCTTAGCAGTGAAGGGATTAGGTAGAAGAGTGTATTTTTTTAACAAGTGATACCCCTGTGCATGCCCCCGAAAGTGAAATGTGCCTTTTTCTTGGCATTGCTTTATCCTGTCGACTCATTTTCTCCATGGGGCACCTCCAAATCCCTTCCTGCCAGCAGCTGCCCCTCACTGTTCAAGTAGAACTGCACCCTGCTTTTTTTCTGCCTGTTTCCCTAATTCATGGAAAGATTTGGATTGAATCCTGTCCTTCTGTATACACATGATCTCTCAAAACTTGGTATTACCTAGGAAATTAAACGAGCCTGCTATTTCTTCCATCATATGGGCTCATAATGAAAACACGAAATAGTGCTGGAGTCAAAAGAGATCCCTAAGGAGCTCTATCCATCCCTGGGATTAATAGAAGTTTTTAATTAGAAAAGTGCGCAGAGCAGTAAGTATCAAGCTTTCTGGTGTTTTGAGCACCATGACAGAAACAGGCCTGTTTTTATGCAGTTTTTAAAACCAAGGAGTTGACCCTGAAGTACAGACCTCCCAGGAGTATCTGACCAATGGGTTGAGGTTAAGAAGAAAGGACGAGAGGTATTTTCCATGAAAAGGGCACAACTAAACAACAAGGGAGTATTACCCCACAAGAGGCCTGAGCCCTGTTTGCTTTTTGGATACTGCTTGCAGATTTTGTATTATGTTGCCATTCTTGAGTTCTGGATGTAGGATGTGTCTCTAGAATAGTGTTCCTTTTAACACTCTATTGTGTAGGCACACACTTTTTTTCCTGATTGTGTCTAATTTGGACTCCTTCATGTGCTCACAATAAATGCTGCCTGTTGTTTTTTACGTGAGTTAACAACAATTTGAAAGTAACCTTATACATAAACCGGACTGCCAGTCCAGTGTCCATTTTGTCACATCTGGTGTCTCAGACACCTCACACAAAGTTGCCCTACTGCTACTCCAACAGCTTCTTCATCTTCCTGTGTGGAAGACATTGCCCTTTGCTCGGGATTTGGAAAGACTCTTCGTGCCCAGCTGGTGGAGCAGGCTGGTTGGTTACAGTCACAAAATCACAGAATGATATGGGGTTGGAAGAGACCTCTGGAGATCATCTAGTCTAACTCCCTGACAGAACTGGTCCACCCAGAGCAGATTGCACAGGAACGTGTCCAAGCAGGTTTTGAATGTCTCCAGAGGTGGAGACTCCACCACCTCTTTGGGCAGCCTCTTCCAGGGCTCTGCCACCCTCACAGGAAAGAAGTCCCTCCTCATGTTTAGATGGAACTTCTTATATACAAGTTTGTGCCCATTCCTTCTTGTCCTGTCACTGGGCACCACTGAAAAAAGACTGTCCCCATTCTCCTGACACCCACCCTTTAAATATTTATAGGTGTTCATAGAATCACAGAATCATAGAAACATAAAGTTGGAAAGGACCTACAAGATCATCTAGTCCAACTGTCCTCCTATCACTAATACTGCCCACTAAGCTACTAAATCATATATCGTAGCACCTCATCCAGATGCTTCTTGAACACTGCCAGGGACAGTGACTCCACCACCTCCCTGGGCAGGCCATTCCAGTGCCTGACCACTCTTTGGGAGAAAAAGGTTTTCCTGACATCTAATCTAAANCAGGCCAAGATGCCATTGGCCTTCTTTGTCACCTGGGCACACCGTCGGCACACAAGCATCGACCAACACTCCCAGGTCCTTTTCCTCTTCACAGTCTTCTAGCCACTCTGCCCCAAGCCTGTAACATTGCATGGGGTTATTGTGGCCAGAATGCAGGACCCGGCACTTGGCCTTGTTGAACCTCATCCCATTTGCTTTAGCCCAGCAATGCAGCCTATGCAGATCCCTCTGAGGGGCCTCCCTACCCTCAGACAGATTGACACTACCTCCCAACTTGGTGTCATCTGCAAACTTATTGAGAGTACTTTTAATGCCCTCATCTAGGTCAGCAATAAAGATATTAAACAAGATGGGCCCCTTTATCGACCCCTGGGGGACACCACTTGTAACGGGACACCAGCTGGACTTAACTCCATTAACCACTACCCGCTGGGCACAGCCCTCCAGCCAGCTCTTTACCCAGAGAAGAGTATACTCTCTGGTCATATGGTCATAGAAGGAGATTAGGTTGGACAAGCATGACCTGCCTTTCATGAACCAGTGCTGACTGGGTCTGATCCCCTGTATGCCATGCACATGCAGTGTGATCTCACCCTACATGATTGCTCCATAGCTTTTCTTGGTACTCAGGTGAGGCTGACCAGCCTGTAGTTCTCTGGTTGATCAGATCTCCCCTCAACCTTCTCTTCTCCATACTAAAAAGACCCAAGTCCCTCAGCCTTTTCTCATAAGAGAGTGTTCTAGTCCCCTCATCATCTTTGTAGCCCTTTGCTGTACCCTCTTCATCAGTTCCCTGTCCTTCATGAACTGGGGAGCCCAGAACTGGACCCAGTGCTTCATATGGAACCTCACCAGGGCAGAGCAGAGGGGAGGACAATCTGCCTCCAGCTGCTGGCTGCACTATTCTTGATGCACCCCAGGGTGCCATGGGTCTTCTTGGCCACAAGAGCACATTGCTGGCTCATGCTCATCCTGTTGTCCATCAGGATTCCCAGTCACATTCATTTGGGAATCTTTTTCAGGGGCCTTCATTTTCTGCAGCAGGTGCAAGGGCACACATGGGGCAATGCACTGGTGCAGCAATGCAGACATCACCCCTGTGTCCTCCTTCAGGTGCCATGGGATGAGTCCCTGCTCCAGGGACTCTGCTAACCACATGGCTGGCTCAAGCTGGGGCCAGAGAACAGAGGTGTGCCCTGTAACCATCCTCACCCCAGGCTCTTGCTGTGTTCATGCTCAAGCCTGTTGGAAAGCTTTCCCTGGCAGCTCCAGGAAATGGCTTACTTGGTTTTGTCCCCTCTCCAGTACTGACAAGGGCAAAAGAGAGCCCATTCTGCTTGAGCCCATGTCTCCTAGGAAAAAGCTAATGTCCCTCCAATTTTCCTAAGATAAGACTGCAAGGTTCATCGTAATTAGGTGACTGTGCTCACTGCTAACTCCTGCAGAAGGATGTCACTAAACAAGGCAAGATACTCTGAGCCTGGAAAACAGGATGCATGTACCATCTAACAGGAGGTGACCCAGCTGACGCTGCTAATGGGGCAGCATGTGCACTGGGAGGCACCAGCTGGACACAGCTTTCGCAGGCCCTGTCAAGTTCTAATTTTACAAGTTAATTATTCAATGTAGCCTTACACAAGGTTAACATGAATGACAGACAATAAATAGTGGTGGGGCTGCAAGCTAGGTCATGGCTGTGACACTCTCTCAGATGTTTCTGCAAGTGCAGGATAATGCGTCAATGTGAGTTATATAGCATTGCAATAAGCAATGAAAGTACTGAATCGCAAATGTAAGCTGCAGGCACATACTAATGGGCTTATCCATGGAAATAATGCTGTTAGTGTGGGGCAAGCACCCGGGTCTCCTTAGCAAAACAATTTAAACAGCCAAACAGTTGAATTTTTAGTTGAATATTTTAGTCTGGTTGCGTATTTCACAGAATCATAATGGTGGGGGCTGGAAGGGACCTCTGAAGATCTTCTATTCCAATGCCCTGCCAAAGCAGGGTCACCCAGAACAAGTTGGACAGGAATGTGTCCAGGTAGGGTTTGAATCTCACTAGAAAAAGAGACTCCACAGAGAAGAATTCTCTGGGAAGCCTGTTATAGGGCTCTGGCACCCTCAAAGGAAAGAATTTTTTCCTCATGTTGAGATGGAATTTCCCATGTCCTAGTTTGTGCCTGTTGCCCCTTGTTCTGTCCCCAGGCACCACTGAGAAGAGTCTGGCCCCATCCACTTGCCACCTACCCTTTAGATATTGATCAGCACTGATGAGGTCCCCTCTCAGTTTTCCAACAACTAGTTCATAGTAACGCTGGGCCGAGGTGATCTCTGGGACTCATCAGTTAATTGGGCACCTTCAGATGTTTTAGCACTCAGTGAACAGCAGGTGCAGGGTACCAGCATGCAGGGCCTGTCTCTTGGCCCATTCCCAGCCCAAGACTTGCTCTGGAGGATGAAGGTGGTTATGGTTGCCACCTTTAAAGAACTAAGCAGGACTCACAAAAAGAAGAGAGAAGGTCCTGAGGAGGAAAAGGTGGCACCGGACTCACCAGCTTTGACAGGACAAGAAAGGTATTGAATATGATTTCAGTACTTATGGTTTGAGGTCTCAGAATATCAGAGATGTTTTTTGTAAGATGATACTAGTACACAGAAGGCACTGATGATGGAAAAGGCCATGGGGAGGTCCAGCCCAGTCAGTATAGACATGAATACTGAGGCAGATAAGGTCCATCAGTCTGGCAGCTTTCAGTGATGTCCACTTGAAGCACCTTGAGGTAATACAGCACTCAGACAACACCATGAGAAGGGAAAAGCAGAAGGAGGGGAGCTGGGCTCAGGAGAGGACAGCAGACTACAGCCCAGCTCCTGTGCAAATGCAAAGTATCTTGTGCACTGCAGCTGGGCCAGAATTTATCAGGCAGCCCAGATGGTCCTCTGCTCGCCCCTCCCCTCTTTGGCAGCAGCATCCCTCCACTGTCAGAAAGAGCATCCTTGCTCTGACCCCTGTCCACAGAGAGCCTGTTCCAGGGGGAGCAGTTGGACACTCCATTGGGACTCACTGGCTGCCCAGGCTGTGCTGGAGGAGAGCCAGGGGAGGCTGTTCTCAGCAGATCCTGGTCTGATGGAGGGGATGGATGCCCATTTCAAGCAGCCTTATGACAAATATCAACTCTGCTTTTGTGCAGCAGATGAAACAAAGGAAGGAAAGAAAGGGTCTTGCCTGTCCCTTGTGGCGGGGAGTCTCTTCTCCAGCGCACACAGAGTCACGCTGGGCATGATCCGCAGCAGTCCCCCAGGCACCAGCCTGTCTTTGGAGCATCGCTGCCAGTTGCTCTGTTATTCCTCTGCTACCTTGATTAATTGGATTTTCCCAGCCCTCTCCAGCCCCTTTCTTACTGGTGATCGGCAGGGAACGGAAAGGCGATGCCGACTGAAGCTGACAAGATTTCTCCTTAAAAAAAAAAAAAAAAGAAGAGAGAAATCTTACACTGGCTCCATCAAAGACTTTTATTAAAGCCACATGGGGGAAGAGCTGCCCTGTCAGACAGCTTTCTATATTGAGAAAACATGAAAGAAGCCAACAGTTATAATCAGCTCAAGAAATTTATTGCATTTTTGACCCTGATGTGGTCGTGAGCTGCTCGAGATTTCTTTGAAGGTGTTGCAGGTTTATTGATTGTGAAAAATGTCAATGTGTCACATGCCCAATTAACTTGGCACTTCTTGCAATCAATACCCTAATTGCCTTCTCTTTAGAGAGGCCTTTAATTTAATTAACCGCCTCCCCCCCAACTTGTTTTTGCAGCTAACATGTTTTAATAAATAGTTCATCTGCGACCTGTGTTCTGTTGGTAATGGAGGAGATGAAGGAGAGTAGATTTCTCATAGAGATGCAACATCCATTTCCAAGGGCCTCTAAAGCTGTATATTAGCTTACTAGGAACAGCAATGAGCAGGCGCTGAAGGTACCTTTATTTTCTTCTTCATTGCCTCTTTCATCCCTTTCATCCCTGCCTCTTCTCACGCACTGGGCGATGAATCCTTTCTAGCAGAGAACAACATGGGAGACCTGACCTCTTCAGAGCTGTGAGGGTGGGTGACACCAATACCCTACCCTGTGAAGGTCACATTGGAAGTGAAATACTTAGTGGTGCTTTCGTGTTTGTGGTTTTTGAGTGTTTGAGGTTTTTTTGTTTTGTTTTTGGTTTTTTCCTAGCCAATGCAATGAAGTTTCATAAAGCTGTTGGTGTGCTGAGGTTGTTAAGAGTTAATTTGGGCAGTCTTGCTGTGGCTTTGTTTTTATTAGTACTTAACAAATGGATTCAGCATGATTAGCCTGGGTTTGAAACCTGGCTAACTGCTAGATCTCAGGATATAATTGTTGGTTCTCCGTCAGCCTTCAGTGCAGTCATTTCTAATTGGGTCCCACAGGTATCTCCCCTGGACTCTGTGCGATTCTATATCTTTAGCAATGATCTGGAAGAAAACAGAAAATCGTTACTGATAAAGTTTGAAGATGACACTAAGAGACTGCTGAGACAGTAAATAATGACAAGAGTGGGGTAATCAGGTGGTGTTGTTTATATCACTTAGTAAATTGGAGGTGATAAAATAGCTCCTAGTTTAATGTAGCTAAATGCCAGGTCATAAATGTGGGCAACCAGAAATATATGTTACACTTGCAGGGTTGGGGAGGGGATGTGGTGAGAGCAATGTCTCTGGGAAGATCAGGAGTTTGTGGTGGAAATCCATCAGGATTACGAGCTTCTCATTTGCTGCCGTGATTAAGACTGGAGGTGCAATATGCAGAGGTAGACCAACTTGAAGTTTAATTTCAAATAATAATATAAAAAAGAAATATTGAACAATAACCTGAAAGTAATTGTTCTTGAGAATTTGTCTGATTTGCTCCTCCCTTACTTTTGATTAGCCAAAGAAATTATTAGTCTTCCAAAATCTGATATTTTGATAGTATTATTTGGGAGGACGGGGGGATTGGATAGCAAATCTTAGCTGGGAAACGTTCACTTTGCCTTTATGGCTAGTTGTATTTAAGTATGAGATCAAAGATATTAAGTGGAAGGCAGCACAGCCATTTAAGTGGGGGCTGCTGTCCTCAGGGGCCAGAGGCGTAGGCACAGGCATCCACACTTACCCCTTGATCTCAGACTGTGGAGGGGAAACCCTTAGAAAGGGGATTAAGAGGAAGCAGACAACCCACTACCCTCTCTGTCAGCCACAGACCCCCTAAGACAGAACCTACAGGGAAACCAGCATCTTCTCTTTGGCCCAACACACATTTAATTACTCATCCAAGTGAACCTAAGCCAGCAGGATTTCCGTTGCTGATGGAGACCCTCATTCAGCAGAGCAGGTTTCACCCCTTTGTGACCTTTCTGGCTCAGGACAAAAGTGGGCTCTGGTGTGTCCTTGTTCTCAGGCTCTCACCTTCCAGACAATGCCCTGCCCAAGATTTACTGGACACCAGTCTCTCCCTTCCCCCCCACATCAGCGCTGGGAGAGTCCTGGGCTGCCTGCTCTTTCTGCAGCTCATGTGTCTCAGACCCACCACTGGAGACTTCTGCTCTCATGGGCCAGGAAGACTTGGGTGAGGCTGGTCCCAGGAGTGCATTGCTGTGACTTGGCCTGTTCCCCACCTGCTGAAGTGCCCAGAGATGCTCCACAGGCACCAGAACCACTGCCTTTGTACACCCGTGAATCTGCTTCAGCCCTGGGAATAGGGAACATGTTTCTGCTTTGGGTACTCAAGGACACCTGTGCCTGGGAGCCCAGAGCCCCTTCATCCACCCTCAGAGGCACTCAGCTTGGGAAACATTTTCTCAGCAAGCGCCCACATACTCTGCAGACACCTACAACACAGCTGATGGCAGGGGAGGTGCTGCCTGGCTTTCTGCAGACACCAAGTGATGAGTGCGTGCCCCAGGAATCAGTGAGGCTTTGTGCGGTGCCCTTTGCAGCTTGTCAGGACTCACATACCCACTAAGAACTGGACTAGCTTTGTTGTGGGCTGCTGCAGGGTAGGATGCTCTCTGCATCCTAGGAGCAGTGACACCTCAGTGTGCCCCAGGGAGACAGAAATGCAGACAGCATCTCTCCCACACTGGGTGACGTGTCCTATGCTTACACCCACTGCCTTGTAGAGGGCCACAAGGTTTCTCACAGTGCTTTGCTCTGCACGGGCTCTGGGTAGGGGCTTGGCTGGGTGCTGCTGTGCTTGGATGTCACTTTGGGATTGCACAGTCCTGCTTTGCACTCATGACTTGCTCTGGAGCATGGCAAGGACAATTTGTTTCATCAAGTGCCCACAGGCAGCCCTACTATAAACCACTCCCCAGCTGGCACAATGGGCTCAAAGAGTGGCTCATCCTCACTGGGGTGACTGTCACTGCAATGGCATGGCAATCTCACAGCACAGCTAAGCACAGCCCAAATAGGAAGGAATGGGCTGGGTCTGCCATTGCTGATTCACAGCCTCATTTCAGAGGGAGACACCAGCAATGGGTTACAGGTAGGGGAAAGCCTGATGTTGGCAGTGGGACTGCAGCACTGTGACAAGAGCTGTGGCTCTTAGGGTGTTCATGAATTTGCTCCTGGCTGAGGACCAAATGAGCTGGTTCTCACAGGCACTTCAGAGCAGGGAGAGAGTAGGAGAGGATGGTGTAGCATTGTCTCAGCAAGGCACAGGTCTCCTGTGTGGTCAAAAGCATGGAGACGGCCATGGGAGAAGAAGCTGAAGGAGGTTTCTGAAGCATGTGGCTGAGGATGGCCTTACTGGCGGATGAAGAGGGTGAGCACAGATGAAAGCACAAGCAGAGCAGTTGACAAGCAGTTAATATTAATGTTTCATTCCCTAGGCTTCCTCTAAACTAACAGGCCATGAACAAAAGGCACCTGGAGCAAACCTTTTGTAAGCAACCCACTGCCAGTACAGACTGTCCCAAAACACTGACAAACTGCTGCTACCTGCCTGCTCTGTCTCTAACAGAAGCGATGATTTTGCTGGTCCCTTGAGTGGTCTCTTAGGACAGATTTCACTGGAATGGCAAAGGCAAAACTGTAAAGACTTTACTGTCAGTTCCTGCCTTTCGGAGCTGCATCTGCCTGTTCATAAGAAATCCACAGTGCATCTAAAGTGTGGTGTCTGGGCTTCTGTTTGTAAAATTGGTGCTTATCTACGTGTAATGGACCTCAAAGGCTTGTCTGAGCTCTGGCAGTTTCTCGAGCCACAGTGTGGCTCTTTTTGGGGGGTGGTGGTGGTGGGATGGTCTCATGGCGTGTTCTTCAGAGACAGTGGTGACCCATGGTTTGCAGCAACTTCAACTGAGCGGTGCCAAGCAAAGGAACAAAGCAGGAAATATACTGGAAGGAGACCTTCAGTCATGCTCCCAGCCAAACACTGTGGCCGTTTCTACTCCTCCGCATCGGCAGTGGCTGTGCAAAGACAAAATCCAGGCAAGTTTCAGCTGTGCCATTAGTGCAGGTTGAGATAAGTTGCAAGGAAGAGCCCCTGAGCTGTCCAGTGCCAGTGGAGCATGCAATGATGTGTATTGAGCTGCTGGGTGGTCAGAGGGACCAAGAGGCCATGGAGAATAGTGAAGGCATGAGACTAACAGAAGGGAAGCAGTCAGAGGGGACTGTCTGCATCCAGTCAGAAGATAAAGGCTTTCCCAGGGTGCAAGGACCTGATGTGCCTTCTTGACATGGAGGAGAGCTTCATGAATACCCAGAGCATGCAGACAAGCTGAGGCTGAGGATGTCACTTCCAGGTAGGGAAGGCTGATGTGACCTTTCTGATCCAGAGAGATTTAATGAGCTGTAGTAATCTCTGCCCTGTGGAGTTTCATGCAGGTTTGGAGATGGCACATCAGAAGGAATCCTTACCATTTCTTCTGTGCCAAGGAGCTTTGCTTCCTAGGCTTCCCCTTCCCTTCTTTCCTCAAGAGCTGGGTTTCCTCAGGAGACATTATATCTCTGATTTCTAAGGATGAAAACTGCTGAAGCCTGCTGGAGAGCTAGCGTTCATCACATGCTCTTTGCAGGGCTGCTCCCAGCAGTGACTCATCACCCCCTGCCCACCTGGTCTTGCTGGAAAATCTTCCCAGAAAGGTCACAGGCTGCCTTTCGGCAGCCAAAGTTAGTTTTGCGTGTGTGCATCATGCAAATAAGCATTCCTCTAGCCATATGGTGGGATATGTCTGCTGAATGGACATACCCACCACATTTTTCCCTGCTTCCTGATAGCAGAGAAAGCGGATGATTTCAGAACTCAATGAGACTGTCCACCAACACGAGGGGGTCTGTGGCTTCCTGTATCAAAAAAAGACAGTGTCTGCTTCATGGATGCCACGTTACCTTTCTTCTCCTGATGGGGGAAAGGTGTTATGCCATATTATGCCCCTTCCTTTCAAGGTGTTTCTGTGGCTGTGGTGGTGAAGGGGATCTGTGCTGTAGCAGAGGGTGCATGGGAGAATGGGGCTGGGACCTTACAGCACCCAAACCAATTTCTTCTGCCCATATGTTAGGTTGGAAGAAATGTAGTATGTTCCTGGTGGGACAGTTAGGGCTTCCAGGAAGGAGAACAACTGGGTGCCTGCAGAGGGGACTGCATGTTCTCACTGTCCCCCTGCTTTCAGCAGAGCCATGTGTCTGTCACTTCCCAACCTCTCATTCAGCCTCTTCCTATTCAAACAGATCAGAGTATTTCCCAACTGGCAGGGATTGTAATGGCTCTTTGAAAGGGGTACTGGGTATGAAGAGAGCTCTTTAGCCTTCTGAATAAGCCCTGGGTACCCGTGGAGAAGAGTGAGATGTGAGAAACACTCCAGGTTAACCAGCCAGCGTGGAGGTGGACACCCCTGTCTTGGCAGGTTGCAGCTTGCTTCCCTCTGCAAAGTTAGCATTCGTAGATGAGCTCTCTAGTCTTATTTCCAGAAAAAAAGCACAGTTGATAGTTATCCTCAAACAGGTTCTTGCTTCAAGCCAGTATCTCTTAGGCAGAAGACTTTAATTTAAAATTTGTAGTGTTGGTGAATCCCCTGCAATCCTTGGTAAATTAGTTCCAAATCTCTGTGTTAAGACTTCTGTGCCCTATTGCTAGTTTCAGTGTGGCATTGCTTTGTATCTTGTTAGATCTTTGCTCGTTTGAAGAGCTCTGGGCTATTGGATTTCTGCTCCCTGAGAAGGCAACTGCAGATAATGATCAAGTCACTCTTGACCTTCTGCCTGATAAATTGGGCAGAGCAAGAGTCTATGACCCCTTCTCTGATTTCCTCCTGGTCCTTCTCCAGTTTGTAAGTGTGGGACATGCTGTCCCAGCAGTGGTACCACTAGTGCTAAACTTGGAGGTGCAGACTCTTACCTTGTAGTTGATAATTCAGAATAGTTCTTTGTCAGTTTGGTTTGATATATGGAAATCACTCTGATTTAATTGCCTGCCAGTAAGTTACCCCCAGCTTCTTCCTAGCATGTGGCTCTCTAAGAATGACACCTCCCTGCAACATACCCAGTCTGAATTATTAATTCCAGGCAGGTGTGTTCACATTTGGCCATTTGGCCATTTCAACGAATCTTCCAGAGTGCTGTAGGGGTTAATCTGTCCTCTGCTGTGTTTAACCAGCTCTTCCGGTCTGTGTGCTGGCTGTGTACCTTGGCAAGGATGATGTTACTCTCTTTTTCAGGTTATTGTTAAAAATGTTAACTGTTGTATGGCCAAGAACCAGTCTCCTTTACAGCCCTCTGGAAACATTCCTGCTGCACCACGTTTTTTGTGCACATTTACATTTTGAGGCCTCATTCAGGAGGCAGGCTTATCCATTTGGAGTACATTATGTCCCTTCTCCATTAATTTCAGAAATGTGGAGCAATCATTGTTCCAAGGGATCTTCTGATAGTGCCATGTGATATGGAGGAATGACACAAGCCCCATCCTGCACTGGTCTGCCTTTTCTGCTCTCTAGTCCTGTGTGTCCACCAAAGGGAAAACTCATGGGAGCATGAGGCGGTGGAAGCAGGGATGTTTGATCACCAGTCTGTGTCTGAACATGTGGTTCTGCCTCCAAACAAACAAGTGGGAGAAAAATCTTGTAATGAAAGATTCAAATACCTTCTGGGCTGAGAATGAGAATGGGGAGGGCTCCTGCCCCAGTTCTCTGCTCCTCTTAGGAGCTTACCATGAAAGGAAAGCAGAGCAGGCTTATACAGCATCAGGCAAGGACGAAGGTCACAAGTGCAATCTCTCCCTCTCTGAGTGACGAACGCTGGTGGTTTTGCTCTTATTTAGAGGATGCCATTGGGAATCTATGAGATCTGCCTTTGGCTTCAAGCCTACTAGCCAATTTTACAAGAAGATTAAGGAATTGAAATAGAAAAGATCCAAACACCCCTGCTGCTCCCAAAGGCAGCCTCCCTTCAGAAATCAGCAGGAAAAACCCTGCTCGCTCTTACAAGCTCTAACGCAGCCACGTCTGCTGTGCAGGAGGCAAGCACGAGGTGAATGCCATCATGGTTGACTTGCTCTTGGCCTTCTTCACAGCCCTGATGAGATGGTGTACTGAGGCCAGGAGAACAATAGCACCTTAATATACCACCCACAACAAGAAGCTGCAAGGAGCTCTGTGCTTTGCCACTCTGGACAGTGGAGAGCCATGTTTGACACATTGTACATCCCAGGACCACAATGTCACAGTGGTGACAGTGCTGAACTGTGGACTGTGTCCTGGCCTATGTTCCATGAACACATATTAGGGCTCACCCAGATCCCCCCTCATGGAAAGAACCAGTTTCCTGCAAAAAGCAGGGCAGATAGATGAGGTTGCAGTACTTTCCCCTAAAATGGTTTTCTTGTGAACACCTTCCTGCAGGTGATCTGCATGGAGCCAACCAAAAGGCTGCGCTGGGCAGGCCTTTATGCAGGTGTTGAGATTGCAAGGATCCACCTCCTTTGCCATCACCTGGCATTGCCTTAATTTGATCTGATCTGAGGTTATGTCCCATTCTTTCATCCTAGATGTGAGTTTTCATGTAGCTGAGATGCTGTATGTAGGTTGTGGATCCATCATGTTTTCCTGGGATACCTGTTACCTGCCTGGTGCCTGTGGCTCGATACGAAGCTGTTAAGGGGTAAATGCCTCAGATTTTTTCTTCATTTTGATAATCCCTGGGGCTGAACTGCACATGATTCCCTGTACCATGTTTTGATCCTGAGCCTGTTTGGACTTCTCTTCCTTCGGGAAATGTAGGCAGATGGGGTCCCTGATGACCAGGGTTCAGAGCTCTGACTGTGTGCCAAAAATTTGTGTGGATTTTCCAAAAAGATATGAAGAGAGCACTGTCAGAGAGGCACTGAGCTGGACTTCCTTGGCCAGCCTGGATACTGGCAGAACTTTCTCAGCAAATATCAAGAGATAGCCATTTGTCAGTAACTGAGTTTGATGATCAGGGTCAGCCTGGATTTGCAAGAAAATCCAGCCCAGACCAGGGCTGACCACTTCTGTGGGTGGTGGAGGACGAGAAGATGGTAGTGTATGAGATCAGCCTTAAACTCAGGAAGTTCCTGAGAAGTTTGAAGCTTTTTTTGTGAGAGGAGGAGGGTTTCAGGAAAGTGTCAAGAGAACATGAGATCATATCATTGCGTTTATTTATATACCAAACCCGGCATCTGCTGCGCCCAAGCTTGCTGCAGTCCTCAGCATTAAACATTTCATTAGCCCACAGCCCCTCTGGCAGTGCTCACACCCGCACACAGGCTGTTTAGCAGCCAATCCATCCATTTAATTTCTCATTAAACTTTAGCTGTAATGAATTTTTTAGTGGTCAAATGAATAAAGCAGTTAAAATAAAAAATGGCTGGATAGCAAAGGTTCGGCCTTCGCTATTTTCAGCCTTTAATGATGTTGTGGTGAAGCCAAGAAGTGCCTGCGCTTGTTTGCTGGGTGAGCAGGTCTCTTCTGGGGGAGGTTCTTTGGAAATACCATCCTTCCAGTGTGAGCTGGAGGCTTTGATCTGAGAATGGGAAGCCAGGGAATAGTCAGTCCCATCAACAAGCACTTTGTAGAATAAAATGCTTGGAATCTTTAAAGGGCCAACTTTCATTTTTTCAGGTGACTGTAGTTTTTTTAAGACAATTACGCTGAAAATAAATAGCCGCCACCTACCTTTAGCAGAGCTGACAGACCTTCAGATGATTAACAGCTGCTGCCTTTTTAATTAGCTGAAAAACAGTATTTCTGGGAGTCCTAGATGGAAGAGTGGTTTTATGTCTGTGCACAAAACCTAACAAGTACCTGCTGGCACTCATGTTGTCACTCTGTACACCTGGGGTCATTGTGTGTTCAGACAGAGAACTCAATGTCACACATAGGATGTGTCACTGCTGGCTTTCAGCTCACAAAGTCCATGGCCCAAATGGGAGACCTTGCTGTGTGACCTCTGTCATGGCCATGCCTTTGCTTTTGGCAGGAAACTCTCTACAGGAGACAGTCTCATGAGCTCTCCAAGCAATCTGCAGATCTGGAGTTGAGCCTGGAAGTGGCTCAGCCCTTCTTAGGGGGCAGGACCTTCCAACTTTTCATATTGCAGAGCACCACTGTGGAGATGAGCTGCCATCCTCCTGGGATGTCCAGCATGGGCCAGTCTTGGTGCTCTGCCAAGAAAGTGGCAGTCTGTTTGGGGTTCAGTCTGGTCCAGAAGGAAACATCTACATGCAGATGTCTATATGTGGGTAGCTCCTTGTGAGTTGGGTGTCCCACTGTGCTCAATGGGGTCTGGAGGGCAATTCAGAGGATGCTGTACTGTACTTACTCCAGCTCTCCAGGGAGGTCCTTCTCCCAGGTCCTTCCTACCAGCCTTGTGGCACCAATTGCTGACCTGACTGTCATCCCTGTCTAGCACTGGAGGTCACAATCATAGAATCATAGAATCATTCAGGTTGGAAAAGACCCTTGGGATCGAGTCCAACCATCAATCCCACTCTACAAAGTTCTCCCCTACACCATATCTCACAACACCACATCTAAACAACTCCTAAACATAGTCAGGGATGGACACTCAACCACCTCCCTGGGCAGCCTATTCCAGTGTCTGACCACCCTTTCTATGAAAAAGTCTTTCCTAATACCCAGTCTAAACATACCCTGTTGCAGCTTGAAGCCATTCCCTCTTGTTCTATCACCTGTGAGAAGAGACCAGCACCAACTTCTACAATGTCCTTTCAAGTAGCTGTAAAGAAAGGATGAGGTCTCCCCTCAGTCTCCTCTTCCTCCAACTGAACAGTCCCAACTCATTTAACCACTCTTCACCAGATTTATTCTCCAGGCCCTTCACCAGCTCCATTGCCCTCCTCTGCACTGGCACCAGCACCTCGAGATCTCTCTTGTGTTGAGGTGCCCAGAACTGGACACAATGCTCAAGGTGTGGCCTCACCAGTGCTGAGTACAGGGGTACAATTTACAGGTGGTCTTGGGAGGGCATAATAAGATCAAGCATATCCCAAAGCAGCCAAAACCAAAGAAGCAGCGGGAGGAAGGAGAGACCTGGAGGCTTGGCCAGAGGGAATGCAAAGGTGCTCCAGGAACTTGGGCAAGTGCTTGAGAAGAGAAACACCATGCAGAGGATGTTGGTGGACGGTTAGAGCCTAGAAGGGCAGAAGTGGCAGCAGAAAGAGTGAAAAACACTCCCTCAGGAGACTCAGACACTTGTATACTGAGGGAGTGCAACCTCACAGAGAAGGCAAGGAAATGTTGAAGGTGGGGAGGAGAGGCTGAGAGGGAGAGGATGGGGGGATGTGCTAGTGTAGAGGGGAGGTAGAAACATGCAGGAGGAGTCAGGATGAAGGAGGAGTCGCCCTGCAAAGATGGGGAAGGAGCAGTGGGTGTTAATGAGAGCAAATGAGGTACAGAGAAGACTTCTGAGTTGTTGAGAAGATTTCTTTTGTTGTACACTGTCACCTCTCTATATCTGCCTTTGATGAGGTCTTGGGTTGTTTTTTTATGAATAAGAACAGGGCCTGAAGTTGTACTGCTTAGGAAGAAAAAAATATAAGTGTGTTAACAAGTCTTCACTTCAGGGCCTAGTCAGCTGGGACAGGAAGAAATCAATCTGTCCTGATTTGCACAGTGTATTAGACTTCAGGTCTTCCTGTGTGATATCCGATATGACTCACTTCTAGGAGCTAGATTTGCTGGACCGTTGGTTTCTTAGAAATCTCTGAGTTGTGGTATTTATTATAATTTCTTACATGGTTTGTCTTCAGGAGCCAGGTTATATAGAGGCATAATCAACAACATTCGCCTTCCAGCAGGCAAGTTGGTACATGGGCGCGTGTGATGCCTCGAAGGCATTCTCCGAGCATCTCGGCAGGTGGCTGTGTGCCCAGATTGTGGCCGCTTTCCAGCATTGCCAGCGTGATAATTTACAGAGGCACAGATCTTCATTCCTGCGAGTGAAGAGTCTAATAAATAAATCAATAGAGCTGTGTGAGGAATGAATTATCCAGGGACTCCAGACAAGCATTTGATTGAACAGGGGACCTCATCTGCCCTGGCTCGGCCAGCCCGGAGCTGCCTCTGCGGGAGACCCCGGCAGTGGGATGCTCAAAGGTCCTCTCCCTGCATCAATCGCTGAGCTCAATCCCAGGAAGTCCTGGCATGTAGAAGAGAGAAAACATCAAAAGGACGCTTTGACACATACTTAACATTTTACATATTTTGTGTAAAATAGCAAAAAGGAGAATTTTAAAATATTCATCTCCTGGGAAGGCAACCAAGTGGATAAAAGGCTTTCAATCTGTAGGGACAGGGGGAAGAGATGGAGGCTGATATATGTCTTCTTTAGCCGGTGAGAGAGACAGCAGGTGATTCCCGAGAGCGCCAGGATGTCCTGCAGGTGCTGAGTGTGAGGGGAGCTGGGAGAGAGTCCCCACGCTCTCCCTACCAAAATGAAGCACATTTGGGAACTGCAGCCAGTGCTGCCTAAGAGGCGTCCACGTCACCTCCCAGGATTAAATCACAAATCTTATCATGGGCTATATTCTTGTCAAGGTGCCAACACCTGGAACACTGCAACAAAGTGTAGTTCTCAGGTTTTATCTTGCAGAGGAATGTTTTAAGCCTGTGGCCTTGGAGAGGTTTGAAATCACTATCACAGTACAACTCAAAAGTTTGGACACTGGGGGATAAAACACTGGGGTTTTCTGGATTTGTTTGTTTGTTTTATTTTTAGTGTTCTGTTGCTAAGCCAGACCCAAGACTGGGGCAGGAGGAAGGACTGAAAGTCTGACTTTTAATATTTGGGCCAGTGGTGCAGATACCCAGAGGCTGGAGGGAGTGAAACCACCCCCCTCACCGAAAGAGCAGAACCAATAGCGGGCACATGCAGGCCTGCTCCTCCTCCACTCAGCAGCCTAAATAACTGTACCTGTTCTCCCTCCATGTGCAGCGACATCAGGCACACAGGAGAGCATGACAAAACCTATTCAGAAACTTCAACTTCATCTTTTGAGACAACCCTTCAATATCCCCCTTCAACACTACAGGTGAGCCAGCCCCTTTCTGGCTTGTATCAGCAGAGTTCACTGTACACCCTGCTCCAGACCAGAGGGTTTTGATGCTACTTCCCTCTCTCTCAGGGTTGAAAAGCACCCTGGGCAAGCTATCAAGGTCCAGGTTAGCTTTTTCTTTACCCTGTCTTCCAAAAAACCTGATATTTAGTCCTAGATGTGTTCACAGATAATAGAGTGGGTGGAGAGTGATGCAGGACCAGCAGCAGTTCACAGAAGCATGTCCCACTGCTGACCATGGAGACATGGTGTCCATGGGGTGACAGCTCTCCCTTCTCCGTTGCTGGCCAGGACCCCCAAAACTCCCTTGCTGGCTCAATTGATAGCCCACCTTTTCCACTCCCCTTCCCCTACCACGTGAGATGTCTCTTTCCTGTCCATCTCTATCTGCTGTGCCTGGTCCCATGACCTGTCCCAGTATGCTGCTGCCAGCTCTTCCCCTCACAGCACTGCTGCAGGACAACAGACTCCCTCTGCACAGGGAGACCTGTGAAATACAATCACATAAACACTAGGTGCCAACCTGCAGCTGGCATCAGGAAGGGAGCATTCATCCCTGGAGTGAGCGAAGAGACCAACCTCAGGGACGGGCTACAGGAGGACACTGTTGGGTAGGAAAGTGTGTTGTGGGGTGCTCTCTCTGTACAAGGAATGTTTTCTGGATTTAACTTAATCCACTTCCTCGATTAAGCTACTGCAAACTAAAGGCAGTCTACTTTGCAAGTGCTCATTTAAAACGCAGTGTCTTTGCTTAATCCCTTCAAGGCTGTGCTTAATTTTTTCTTTATTTTCAGGAGTAAGTCAGTGTGAGCCTGCTGTCAGGGAGGGGTTCAGACAAAGCTCCCCCTTCCCCATGCTCAGCCTGTGGATGGTTTGGTGAAGAGTTACTAAGTCTCTGCATGGAGATGGGGCAGAGCAGGGGGCTTCGTATCTCACAGCACTTTCCCTTGTGGAAGTAGACTAGTCTTAGGCAAGCTTCCTGCCCCTTTCACAGAAATAACTTCCTCCTGGGCAAAAATGTCGGTGAAAATGAAACAACAAAAAAAAAGCAACAAAAAAATAAGCAACAAAACAACCCCCGAAGCCAAAACAACAACAACAACAAAACCACCCCAAAACTCGAACCAAAAAATAAAGGGTTTTATTTCAAGGATTCTTTCCATGTGTTAAGTTTTGCCCTAAACATTGCAAAGCTACAATCTCCCCTTCCCCCGAACAACACCTTCCCCTCCCAAACAAAGCAGAAAAAGAATCCTCAGCAAGGAGAAATATCCCAGATGCGGTCTGGTGTCCAGTGCTGGTGTGCTGCAGGGTTTGTGTTTGTGTTTGCAATTTATCTACCCCAGATTTGTGCTACCCCAGATTCACAATGAGATGCCACATACGTAACAAAGCAATTTTCCTCTGCAGTATCTGACAGGGCATAAGCGCAAAGTGCCTGCCAGGGAGATTTCCATGAAAAGCAAACCAAAAGGTGGTTAAAGATCCCTCTCTGGGCAGGGCTGGGAGGTGCTCTCACAAGGCAGTGCTGAGAGCAGGTCCAACTCTTTCCAGCTCAAAGGTGGCCCATGCACACCTCTGCAGCAGCTGCCCTCATCCAGGGAAAGAACTGGGCTGAAGGCACCCCATGGGTTGCAGGAGCAGGTAATTTGGCTCACAGTCGACACAGCAAGTCCCCATCTCTCCAGCATGGCTCATCCAGGAAGACAAGATGCACTCAGGATGCTGACAAAGCACCAGCTTGCAGCAAGCAGTGAGGTTGGCAGAATGTGGGACTGAGATTGTCCTAGAGGAAGGTGACTGTAGAGGTACCGCATGGCTTCACCCGCACTGGCCTTATCCACATCCCATTGTAGCTTCTACTGTTTCCCCTGGACCCTAATGACAGCTCTTCTTGTCCCTCTCTTCTCTGGCTATAATGGTTGGAGAGCTTGACCCTCAGCTCGGAGACATCTTCCTGCTTCTTCGCTATAGCAGATCCCTGACTGGTCCAGGCATAGTGGAAATGCAGTGAGGGAGGATGTCGTGAGAGATGAGGAGCGCTGGGAGGACTTTGCAGCAGTGTGCTCTGTGCACACAGGAGAGCAGGAGCATGGACACTTTCCCAGGGCTGAACAGGGGTGCCTCTGGAGAAGATTTTGAGGTGGAGCTGCTCTGGTGGTGGAAGACCATGCATCAAGAAGTGAGGTGAGGGACAGGGGTAGCAGGGTGAGTGTCAGGCACTGGGACAGCTAAAACAGCAGCTCTCTTCAGTCAAAAGAATAACATCTCATTTTCCAAAATATTTCCATTCCCATTCTCTACTTTGTTTTCAGTGAAAAATGTGAAAACAAAATTTCCCATGGAGGTTTCCTGTTTTGACAAAAAAATCTATTTTCCATTGAGCACATATTTTGAACAAATATTTCTGTCTACTGTATGAGGAATGAAGAGTATCAGTCACGCTTAGGGGATGGAGGAGTGTGTCATGGTAGGCACTGACTCTCAGAGATACTTGGGCTTGTGACAGACAACATATGCTTTCGGCTCCTTGGGCAACACTGCAGCTGAGAGGTAGTGTGTGGTGGGATGTGTCACCCCTCCTTTATGTCCAGTCCTTTTCCTAAATGGTGGAGAAAGATGAGGGGGGTTTATTCACCCAAGAGAGGTGCCCTGACCAGGGCGAATGTGCTTGGATGCCTGTGTCTCGTCTGATGGCTGGGGAAACCAGGGCCACCTCATCAGATTTCAGTGTCTAATGTCAGGATAGTGAGAAAAGATTAATCCCTCCCCACGGCACCTGCATGTATAAGTGGTGATATGCGGTAGCAATGAGGCTGTGGCATTTCTTCTTTGAGCAATAGTGTTCGCTCGGTCATCTTGTTCCTTGTATGTTTTGCTTCTCTAGAAGAAGAGTGAAATGGTCAAGTAGACCCCCTAGGAGAGAAGAGATTGCTCCTGTCTGCCAAGCCTGCCTGGGGAGAGGCGTTTCTGAAATGGAAGGCAGGAGGAAGAGCATAAAGAAGCTGCAGCAGAGAGCCGGGTTGTGGAGGTAAACAGCTAGGCCTCCGGAGAGACAGAAACAAACCTGCCTGGGGATAAAAATTCCAGGAATAAAACTTCCCAGGACTGTGCAGAGTCTGCTGCAACTCAGGAAACTGCTGAATTGACTGAAAGCAAGCCTGGAAGCAGGGACCCGCTTGCAAGGGCTCTGTAGGTGGGGGAGAGCTGTTAATGAGCCGTTTCATGTCTATTCTATCTGATCTAATTCTATTCTGTCACTTTGATTTTTCTTTCTGTGTAAACGTTAATGCATGTTATAAATAATACCTGTCTCTTGAACTGACTGATCTTCTTTGGGGAGCTCAGTTTGGGGAAAAAGGCTAGACAGAGACACCTCAAAGCTGTGTCTAAATTGGGGTCCCATCACAAGTGCACACATTACTTCACGCAGGCACCAGTGCTGGTTTTCAGGCTGAGAAGAAGAAAGGGTTGAGAACGGACTTATAAAAGTATGGAAAACCTTCACAAGGTGGTACGTTAAAGGCCATTTTCCCTACTTCATCTTTTAGAGATGGGGAGCCTGGGGTGCACCTTAGGCTGTTCTTTAAGGGTATGTATGGGAGAAGGTTTCTAACATCATATAGCTCATTCAGTCTTTTGTACAAAGGCAGGATATTGTCAAGAAGCACCGGTCAATAAAATTGAAATGTAGAGGAGCTCACAGAGGCACTGGTCACAGGTGGAAAGCCACAAAATTCTTTAGACACGTCCTTCTAACTAATGCTGGTGCCTCAGTGATTGGGTGTTCCTTTACGTGTGCCCTTCGTCACCAAAATGAATTCTGCAATTACTTGTGAAAGCTGATATTTGTGGACCCAGCACTGGCAGGCAAACGGCTCTACTTAGACTAAAGGCAGAGCAGTCGGGGCTGTGTGGTGGGGAAGTGCTGTTCCATTACTGAATATTTTCTCCTTTTTATATGTCTAGTCTTGTTCCCTGGTCGAGTCCTGCTCTGCATTCTGCCTAATTTGAATATTGTGGCCACTGGCTGAGCCAAAGTTTAAGACTCAACCCCAGCCGAGCATACAGTGCAGGCTTAGTTGGAGATCACAATGGTCCTTCTAGCCCCAGAAGCCATGAATGAGTTACCAAACCTCCACTTTAGTACCCAATGTTTCCCTTAGTCTTCATCTCTACAACCATGGGTGGCTGTGGCAGCTCATGCTCACAGAAACCTGTGGTAGCAGTGTCTGCAGCGTCTAAGCATGGTCTCTGTTCAGACATGTTGCCAGAAGTCAATACAGCTTCCTTCTTCCAAGGTCTCTGGTTGAGCAGAATATCAGAAGAAGCCTATGATGAGGGCAGCAGTTCCTGGGAGGAAAAAAAAAAAGAAAAATAAGACAAAAAAAAAAGAGAGAGAGGAGATCTTACTCTTTGCACTTACTAGATGGCTGTTCATTTTATTTTTGCAGAGGGAAGCTCTCCTTCTGCTGTCTACATATTGTCTCCTTCTCTGATTTCAACAGTTAACCAGCACAGATCTTCTCTGTGCTGTGTTCTTCTCATCTGCCATACAAGCATTTTGTTGGTCAACAAGATGCTGCAAAGTCAAGTAAGGAGAGTTCTGCTCTGCATATTTGGCTTGGTACAAACAGTGCTGATATTGAAAAGGAGGCACCTGGTGAGTGCTTATGGAATTCTCCTTCCACGGGAATTAGTGTGTACATGGATGGAGCCGTCTATGTGACAGCCCATAGAGAAGTGGTTAGTAGTAACTTACACCATTAATCAGTTCCTCTTGGTGATAAATCAGTAACTGGTTCCCTATAGCTCTGCCCTTCCCTTTAACTAAAGCAGACTGACAGGAGGTGGAGGGACCTCGACAAGCTGTAGCTGGGCAGGAGCCCTGAGGGAGATGCCTTGTACAGAGGTTGCAACGTGAAATGTGGGGTCCATGCAGGGAGAGCATCACATTGCTGTGCTGCAAATGGGTTGGCAGAGGGTTGTAT
Organism: Nycticryphes semicollaris; assembly: GCA_013400055.1. Classification (NCBI taxonomy): domain Eukaryota; kingdom Metazoa; phylum Chordata; class Aves; order Charadriiformes; family Rostratulidae; genus Nycticryphes; species Nycticryphes semicollaris. The sequence continues at coordinate 357,285 of VXBJ01006626.1, forward strand.
CTCAAAACAGGGCTCTGGTCCCACACTGCTGACAGGTCCAGGACCATCCAGAGATCAGCCTGTGGGTGGGTCCTCAATGGCTGACCGTGGAGAAATCCATCAGAGTGAAGGAACATTTTTCTTTTCAACCTGATGCTTAAAATCACTGAGGACTCGTTGTCTGGTCACAGTGGGACTGCTGGGTTTTGGGGCTTAATTTGACAAGATACACGTTAACTCTTTGCTGTTTAATGATTTCCTAAATTACCCTGTGCTTTTCAGTAGGCTACACCTGGTAATGAACACCTGAAGGCAGAGCAGACCTGCATGGGGTTATCAGTTCATTTAGACTGGACTATATCTAGGGCTTGTTCAAGTTCTCAATAGATGATAGAAAAGCAGGAGAACTACAGCTGGGGATGGTCTCACTGAAAGGCTAAATATTCACTGAGAAGAACAGCAGGTACACCCCAAAGGTGTCACCTGAACTTCTCAGATCTGGGCTAAATCTGGGGGTGTGAGGAGGAGCCCTTGCAGTGAGGTGGCCACTTGGTGAAATTGGATAGAGCAGGTCAGGGGAGCCAGGTGAGGGATGAAATCTGCCTGAGGCCTCTTGGCAGTGGAACATATGAGCTTTTGGTAGAATTTGGGCCAATGACTGGATGAAGGGGACATCTTTGTAGCTCTTTCCATGTCAGTGGGTCTCTTGTGCTGGTGGGCTGGCTCTGAACAAGCTCCTGGTTTAGATCTGTACTTGAAAAATCTTGAATTGGGAGTCCTGACAAGCTTAACTCTGCCCTCCAGACAGTATTGCTTTCTTGGAGGAGAAGCAGTGAGCTCAAGCACCTCTAAGTCTTGGGAAAATCCATTTAATGCCTTCACTGCTCTGGATTTACTCTGAGCAGAAGAAGGAGCACTGCTGGTCTTTGCCGTCCTCTCGCTGTGGTACAGCAAATGGTCCCAGTGTACTTGGTCAGCTGGACTGCTCATCTTTCCCCTTCCCATAGTTGGTTGTAATTATTAGGGGTTTGTGTGCCGATAGCCTGGTGGCATCCTACAAGGACTGTCTCTGGTCTCCCCACTGGCCTGGTACCCCTGAGTTCTGGCTGAGGACTTGTGCTTTTTTCTGCAGTCAGATCAGGCTGTGAAACTTTAATTTACTGCCCTGCAGTTGTTGCAGCCTCTTGCCTTCCCTGCTTGGCTACCTTTCCTTCCTGTTGGCTGTCTGCTGTTTTGGATGATTTTTCCCAAATTGTCCTCGCCTTTATTTACTGGGGCAATTTGCATTTTAATATTTTCTGCGCATCCTTCAGAAGTGTCTCATGCATTTCTCTTTCCTCTCTGTGGCTCCTCACTTCCTTCTCTTCAGCATTATCTGCAGGGCTCTATCCCGTGCAACCCCTTTTCAGCTTATTTCCAAAGAGTTTGCTGTCTCTCTCCCTGCGTAAAGCTGCTTCCCATAGTTGAAGTTTGGCCCACCTGGAGGGTCTCTCAGCAGGTGACCTGATTTAATACCTCAGACCATTTCACTATTTAAATCACCTCCACAAGCATCAGGTCCTTCTGTTCCTAACTTGGGCTCCTTCTCATGTTCCTGTCCCAAGGTTTTGGGGTTGTTGGCAGGTTTTTCTTATTGCTATTTTCTTTGTTTATATATTTTTAATTATTTTTTTATTTTAACTTTTTAATAAGTTTTATTTTACCATGTGAGTGGAAGAGGAACAGTTGTTCCCACTGGGTTCACATTCCAGCTATAAAGTTATGCCATACAGACTGAAGGTTTCTAGCTTTTTTGGAGTTGAAACCCTTGACAAGCATCTCCTTTCCACTTCCTTCAGTCAGTGTAGTAAAAGGTTCTGGTCTGCTGCATCCTGAGCATGTGGAAAGCTTGTCTTCCTCTGCTCCTGCCTGTCAAAATTCCTGTTTCGTTCCCTGACCCTTCGCTGAAGGGCAGTTCCCAGCTTCCCAGTTGGCTCCTCAGATTTTTCAAGAAAATAAAAAAGAGAATAAACTGTCAGGATGCCAAAATTGCCTGCTGGGATCAGCAAACTTTGGGGATACTACTGAAATTCCTGGTATCCTGTGCCTCTGCTCCTTTGTTAATTTTAGATTTCTAATACGGAAATTAGCCTTTAAAGCAGATGTCCCATGGAGAGACACTGTACAGTGCTCCAGAAACAAATGAGCTCAGTGCCTTTTGGAATGCATTAAGCTCTCAGAAGTGGTTTGGGAGCACAGTGCTGGTAGTGGAGATTCAACTCAAAAGACTGTCCTAAAGCTGCGCTGAAGTTAACCCAATGTGTGTTGCGCAGGTGATGGGTTTCCAGCACCATCAACTTTGCTCACTGCAGGTGAGGGAACAGAGCTTGGACTCTTCCAAATCCTCTCCAGAACCAAGATCTGTAATAATAATAATAATAATAATAATACTAATANCCTCCCCCCCTTACTTCCCAGCCTGTTTCCTAATGACATGATACATGATATTTATTTGATCAGGCTTTTCCCAGACTGTTCATTTAACTGTTTCCCTGCATGTCTGCTTATCACTCCCTCCCACTCAAACACACACACCCCCAGCTTAAAACCTTTTTAACAGTTTTACTGATTTCAAATGAATATGGTGGATAAGACAGGATCTGAAAAACATTCAAGTTCTTGCTTAAAAGGCTGCAGCATTCACTCTATTATTACTTCTTGTCTTTGTCCTCTGCCATAATTAGGTTGGGTTGCTGCATTGTGTGTGTTTGGGGAGGGTTACGGCCACAGAGGAATTTGGAGGTACCATCAGAGAAGGAACATGAGGGGGGACATGAAGAAGTTCCGATGATATGCAGCTGAAGAGGGATTAGAAGCTATCTATAAAAAATAGATTTTAATTCTGGTGTTTACTGAACAACTTACTTTTTACTTCCTACTGCTTTATTTGTGCTGAAAAGAGAAGCAGGGGGGCTCTGTGTGAAATATTGGTAAACTTTTTTTCCTCCTGCATGAAAGGACATGGAAATCAGTCCTGAGCAAACCGATGTGGAGAAAAGTTTAATCTTACATTTTCAATTGGTCAGTGAGAACCATTTCATTTGATTACCTTGGCATCTTTGAATTTGTTCACACTGTTAATGTGCTATTTTTAAATCTGATACAATGCAGAATATAAAAAAGCACAGATCCAACACTTTTCCTAAATTCAATCCAAGTTTTAAACCAATCCATACCGTAGTATTAAAATTACAGATATTAGCAATTCATTGATTCATTCACATCATAAACAGCATTAGCATTAGCATTTTCTCCTTATGCCTTCCATTTTCCATGCAAATAAGTAACTAACCCTTATAACAACATATTATTATTGCATAACATATATTCCATTTTTTCGGTAAGGAGATAAAAGGCTTCTGAGCCAAAATTGGTAATTTTTTATATGGCAAAAGAAATGAAATCAAATCAAAGTCAAAATTTCAATCTGGCTTGATTTCCACAGCAGAAATGTTTTTATCTCTTGGTCCTTGAAACCTCTCTCTCAGAGAAGCCAAAACAGAGCTGTAGAGACTTGATAAAACCTAACGCTATTCCCAATTCTCATCTATTTCTCAGATCCAGGATGATTTTAAATAAAGATCTACCCATGGATTCATACTGATTTATTTAAATTCTACCCTATCCAATTGTGTAAATATTTTTGCTTCAGTCACGCTTAGAGGTTTTTTCCCCAACTTGAAATTTTAGCCAGTACAGTTCTTAAAAACACTGGAGTATATAGTAAATTGAGCAAGGGACAGTTTGAAAATCAAAGCTGACACCTGCTTGGGAGCTGATTTGTGTTCTGTGTTTGTGACATGAGAGCATGAGCTCTTCAGTGCAGGGGCATCATAGTTCAGGTGGGAAGAGAACACTCACCCCCTCCTACTGAAGGCAGGTGAGGCAAAATTGAGGAGCTGGAACGTTTTCCTCTGTAACTATTGTACATGAAAAAGCACCTGGGCGTAGACGTTAGTCCTTGATGGCCTCTGGGTCAGTGTGATGAATGGGCTCTTGCATCCATGAGACCTTCATCGATCCCACCCCATGCTGCTCAGCCTGTCCCTCTGAGTGTGAGTGGGCTGATGGAAAGGGTCTGGGTGGAAGGGTCTGGATTCAAGTTGAATACACCCTGGAGCTGTGTCACCTCCTTCCCTCCCTCCACACTCCCCTGCTGGCTCCTGGTCCTAGCACTGGCAGCGCAAAGCCAGTTGTGCCTGGCAAGCTGCAGCAGTTGGCACCTCTGCCTAGACCTTGAGCTGCTTCTGGAGGCAGCAGTTATCTTTTCTTGCAGAGGAGCACAGTGCCTGGAGGTGGGCACTGCTGCAGCAGTGACATGCTTCTGGTGGGACTGGGAGCATCACGAATGTCAAACAGGTCACATTAAATAGGCAGGTGAAACACATCCATGATGTTCTTCTGTGAGATGGTATTTCCAGTTCCTTTTCACAACCCCTGAATCTCATACAGGACTCTCAGCTGCTGCTCATTTCTCTTGGGCTCATCCTAAAACACTTCTACCACACCAAATGGCACCCCTACTTCTTTATGAACTGCTGCGATGAACTGTGCCTGGTCTGGATCTGTGTTGATCAGCCTGTCGGCCACTCAGAACAAATTGGTGTGGAGATGTCCCTGCCTTTCTCACAGAGAAGAGACTACCAGCATCAATTTCTTTTCCTCAGCTGCAGGTTTTCATGACACCTGTCTCTGAGACCTCTCCTCTCTTCCCAGCGTGACTGGAGTTCTCTTATATGGAGGGCTGGCAGACATTTGGGCAGACTATATGGTGCAATCACATTACAAACTGTTCTTCATGAAACCAGGCTAAAAATTAGTTTTTCTTAGAGCAAGCAAGTTCACATTCTTTCTAAGAGCTCTTTGATGATCAAACGTTTTCTTATTTTATGATGTTTTATGCTCCCTTCCCAAAATAACAAATTTCCTAATGGAGTCAGTTAGGCTATTACTTCTAACAGCCTCTGCCATAATCCAACAGTCTTTCTTCTAAGTTTGGCTTCTCAGATTTGACCAGAATTTTTCTTGCACAATGCAGAAGGAGCTTGGGATCCTTAGTGGTGGAGTCTACCACAGATCCAGGAAGCCCAAAGGAAACACAGAATCTTTTAGTTTGAAGGCACAAGTGGAGATCACTTAGTCCAAGCCCCAGCTCAATTAGGGTCACCTAGGCAGGTTGCCCAGGACCATTCCAGTCAGGTTTTGAATATCTACAAACTGGGAGACTCCACAACCTCTCTGAGCACCCTGTGCTTGACCTCTTTCACAGTAAAGATGTGTTTCCTCATGTTCAAATGGAATTCCATATCTTTCAGTTTGTGCCCATTGCTTCTTGTGCTGTCACAGGGCAGCACGGAGAAAAGTCCAGCTCCTTCTTCTCTACAGCCCCCTATCAAGTATTTATAATTATTGACAAGATCCCTCCTGAGTCTTGTCTTTTGCAGGCTAAACATTCCCAGCTCTTGTAGCTTCTCCTCATAGGAAAGGTGTTCCAGTCCCTTAATCATCTTAATGGCCATTTGCTGGGCCAGTTCCATTAAGTCCATATTTTTTGTATTCTGGGGAGTCCAGAAGTGGATGCAGCACTCCAGATGTGGCCTTCCCAGTCCTAAGAAAAGAGGCAGGATCACCTTTCCTGATCTTGGGCTGCTTTAGGCAGTACTCTGCCTAAAGCAGCCCAAGAGACAGACTGTTTGCCTTCTATGTTGTGAGGGTGTATTGCCAGTTCATGGTGACCTTGAGGTCCACCAGAACCCCATGGTCCTTCTCTGTAGGCCTACTTACCCAGCTAGTCAAACCCCAGTATATACTGCTACCTGGTGTTCTTCCTCCCCACATGCAGGATTTTGCATTTCCCCTTGTGATTCCTTCATGAGATTCCTCTCTGCTCAATTCTCCAGCCTGTTGAGGTCCTGCTGAATGGACCACAACCATCTGGTGTGTCAGCTAGTCTTCCCAGTTTGTATCATCTGCAGACTTGCTGAGAGCGCACTCTGTCCCAGGTCATTAATGAATGCACTAAACAGCATTTGCCTCAGTATCGACCGCTGGAGTACACCTTTAGTGGTTTGCCTCCAACTGTGCTGCTGATGGCAACTGTCTGGGCCTCTCCTTTCAAGCTGAGGAAGTGCTGCTACAAATTTCGTGTTGGTTCTGAATCATTTAAGAGCTATTATCTCATGCACTTTCCGATCACGTTTCAAAGTAAGGAATTCCAGACCATTAGTCTATTTTCCTCTGGATGGAAAACAAAGGAAGCTGCACAGTGAGTCTCCTCATCATTATTTGCTTTCAGAAACATCCAAGATAATGAAACCTGTAATATGTGTTGCACTACTGCTCCTTTGGGCATGCATCACTCCACTGGGTTCTGCCATTCAGCAGCTCCTGCCAAGGGCTTTCAAGCTGGCAGCTGTTTTACACCCTCAGTATTTCCTACCTTGTGCCTGGATGACTGCTGCAAAACTTAGACAGCATCCCTTAGAAGAGTTTATAGGAATTTTGCTGAGTGCAGGATGTAGCCTGGCATTAAAACCTCTCAGAAGAAGGTTAGCTAACAAGGACTTCTTTGTGAGCAAGTCAATGAAAGGATCACTTTCTGTCTAGAGAAACTAATTATAAAATGAAAGCCTAAGGGGTAAAGAAACATTCACAAGGGATAAAAAGGAATTGTTTGGGAAAAATAACCCATGATGCCTCAACTCACAGCTTTCCTAAAGTTGGCCTGATAACTCTAATGTTTAATTTATTGGAGAGCAAGAAGGACATCTCTCTTGTGGGGCTGACTTTTTCCTTGTTTTCCCCTTACGAGGTTTCAATTATTCGAAGTTAATGTTTCTTGGAGGAACACAGTATCTGATCAAAATCCAGAGGTTTGTGGCTACTTAATTCTGTGGGACATGGAACTGTCTAAGTAGCTTGTCAGCCCTGTCTTCTCACGTGCCTTTTTCTTCTGTTGAATGACTTCATTGGAAAAAACTCTGCTTGAATTTCTCAGGGTCCTGCTTCCCCCAGGTTTACAGTATTTCATTTTTTGGATTGACTAGGTCATCAAGGCTTAAATTTGGGTTATTTCATTTCACTAGATAATAAGGGCAAGCTGACAATATATAAGTGGATAGACTTGCTGTTCTTTTTACTGTAATGAGGAGCAGATATTTTTCCTCACTGACTGTTCCTGGGTTGTTTCCCTTTAACTTTTTACAGATTGGTCTCCAGTGTGGGTTACATGAAACCAGGATGGTGAACTTGCAAAGCTCCTCTGAGAGGTATGAGTGCATTCATACACAAGGAGGCATCATTCAAAAGACTAAGGTGGGGCAAGGAAGCAATCAAGCAATCTTTTTTTTTATTTTTTTTTTCCCCCAGGAAATCATGTCAATTTCATGTAATAAGGTCTTACTGAGTGAAGGAGCTGCTGCTGTGCTCTTTGCCACATACTGGACCTCTCCAGAAGTGTTATCTCCATACTCGGAGGGATAGTTTAGCCCTGAGCTGGAGGACTTGGGTTGCTTTCCCATGATGGGAAAGGAGGGAGATTACCCGCAGCTGTCTTGTGCCAATGAAGTGGTTAGCTGTTCTCACCCTGTATCCTCAGATTACATCTTAAGTGTTAAAAATGTTGTTTCCTTCTGTGTCTGATGCTTTATTAAACCCTAAGGGCCACATTCTGCTCTCGCCTCCATATGTGAGATGACATGAAAGTCACACAGATGTGGCTGGGTTTATGTGGTGTGTCTGAGAACAGGAGCAGAGTCCACTTACTTTTCAGCTTAACCATGCAGTTTTGGGGTTTGTTTTTTTGGGTATTTTTTTTGTTTTGTTTTGTTTTGCTCATAGGTGCACAGCCATCTGCCCCTCTACTACAGTGCTGTCTGCCATCTGTCCTAGGAAAATAAAATAACTGTAAACTCCAAATGCTCACAGGCTGCACAGTTAACAGCTGAGATGTTACTGAGCATGCTGAACAGGAGGCAGCAGTTATTAATTTGCTTTAGAAGTCTTCACTGTGTGTCTAACCTGAGTTATTTGGGCACATTCAGCCAAGGGAACATTGAAATAATGGAACAAACAGAGATTCTGCTTAGGGCACTGTTTCTTACAGCAGAATAACCGACTACCTGCCTGAAGAGATCTCTGTTGCCTACAGGGATGTGGCCTGGGGACTTCAGTGAAAGGGAGCTCATTCTCTGGGTTCTGGGGGTGTCTGGGAGGCGGTGCTCAGCCTGCCAAAATGGTTTGGGGGTAGATGGTTGCTAACAAGACAGTGTCCTACAGTGTTGGCCTGGCCAGCATCCTGCTAGGAGAGATGGTGAAGGTAAAAATGGCCACCCACCATCTGCAGAATGGCTCCCTCTGCATGGGTGTAGCCCTGAGCAAGGAACTGCCCTTCCTCCAAGGGCTCTTCTGCTGCTGGGGTCCTCATTCACCCCAGTAGATAACACAGACACCTTTACCCAGCAGAGGCAGTGCCACTGTCACCTGGGTGTGAGTTTCTTGAAGCTTTGCTCTGCACTGGAAGCCCACAGTGATGTGGTGATACTGCTGGGAGAAAACAGGGTGCAGGTGGTGCCTCCTGCTCAAAGGACAGAGCTAGGGGTATGGTAGCTCCACAAGCATGAGCTGAAGGGACAGTTGGGAAGAAGCGTAGAGCAGTCCTCAACAACCTGAAGGTCTGAGCTCCAGGGCAGGGAACTTTGATACAACCCTACTGTCCCACTGGGTGGTGACCCTGCTGTCCTGACAGATCATGCAGATAGAAATGCTACATGAGGACATGGAGACAGCCATAGAAGCTATGGGTAGGCTTGTGATGGTCACAGGGTCCTGAGAGCTGCTGCTAAGGATGGCTCTGTCCTTGTTGAAGCAGACGATACAAATCACAAGGCTTCAAGGACTATTTCTTTTACCCAAAAGACCATGCTGTCACGTTTTCTCTCTAAAACCTCCCTTCTTTTTGTCCAACCTTCAACAGAGCACAGGGAACACCGTGAAAATGATTGTATCTTCATCCTACGTAAGACATAGGGCGACATGAGACTCCTGCTCTCGTACTTAGTCCAGCCCCAGAAGAGCAGGACTGACCAAGCACATGCCTCCCTACAAGGCAAAGCCTGGTCAAACTGCACAGAGAGCAGTCCCCAAGGAGACTTCTCATCTCACTGTCCCAAATGCAGAACCGAAACATGTTAACTAATCCTGGCATTTTTATCGGAAGTAAAATGTGATAAACTCTTTTGTTTCTCAGACATCCACTCCCTGCAAGTCACCAGCCAACACAGAGATAGAGAGAATGGTATGATCATTCACACGATATTATGCTTTTTCCCGTCTGTCTTCTTTGTCCACTTCTGGGCAAGGAGGCAGAGAGCAGCAGAGGTGGCCTGTCCTGCTCTCCCACACCACTTCGAGGCGTGCACCACAGCAATTTCAGAGAAATGAGAAACTATCCCTAAAAGCCGTTGATTGCCTACTGGGAACACAGAAGACAGCAGATTTTGAATACAGATGATAGCTTTGTGGGCCTAAAATGCTCAGGGCAAAATTCCTTCTTGACAATTTTACACCACCAAGGGCTCTTTTTCACCCCTTTCTGTTCCCAAGGCTTTTAATAGCTCCAGCCTTGATCTCTTTACCAGCACATGAATGACAGCTGCAGAAGAACTATAACATTTAAATTGACATTTGTGTTTAGAAGCTCAACTATAATTAGAGGCAAGTGAATCATCTGCAAGAAATAATAAATTTAGGCCGCGCTGCCTTTCGTCTTTTTCGTGAATTTTCTATGAACAGGTCGCTGCATTTGCAAACCCATTCTTTGTTTGGACTTACTCATGCATCTTCTGGGGAAGATTTCTCTGGGTCTGGTGCCGGCATGCCAATAGTCGGCAGCCGGCCTGGGATTTCCCACTGCACTGGTCAGTGACACCATCCATGTGCTGCCATTCCCTATTGATGGTATGGAGTGGGGAAGCGACTCTGATAGCACAGATGTGAATTTTATACCAGAGTTCATGAGCGTGTGGTTAAAAATGGGTGTGATGAGCCAGAGTGCTGTGATGGACTGTCTGCTGTGATAACAGGAGTGCTGGACCATGCTCTCCAGGCTGTTTGGCTTTGGACCTGTCTAGACCCTGCACAGGACCCCTCTGAAATCAAGGACCTGGTGACTGTATCACCTGCTCCATTACTGCAAACAGCAGAAATGTGCATTCTCATGGCTCTGTTCACGAGCATCTCCCCAACCCTTGCCTCCTGCCCCATGGCATGGGGTGTCAATATGGATCTTCAGTCACAATTTATGGTACTGAGGTGGACCTTGCCTTTTACTGGAGTCCTGTGGTGGACCAGCCTGAAACACCTGGAGTACAGTGTGGCCCAAGCCCCATCTCCTGGAGCAGCTCTGGTGCAAAGCCAGGTCTCAGTCCGCAGGAGTGCTGCAGCCCAATCTGCCGCTGGTGTCCCACAGCCAAAGCTGGGGCAACCAGTCAGCCTGGAGAGACAGGAGCTGGTTATTGAGCCCTACCACTGCATATCAGTGCTCCATCCATCCCATCACAGTGTGAGGGTCCAGAGACATGTTTGTCACCGGGTGAATTGCACAAATAATTTATCTTTCTTCTATAGACAGGTTATTTTCAGCATTTTATATGTACATATCTCAGTTTTCTAACATTTTTGTTTTAAATCCTTATTTGTTCTTTTGCATTTAAGCTTGTTTTTAAAGAGCCTGATACAAAGCCCAATGAAGCCAAATTTGCCCTGAGTAATTGTTATGCCTTTTGCAATCTAAACATGGCTTCTTAAACAAGTTGTGTTTTTTTCATTTGGGAGTATCAATAAGCAAGCGCTGACAATTTTTTCAGTTTTTATTAACTTGTTATTAGTGGCCTAGACAAAGAACTTGAAGTTTGTATATAGCTGCAAAGTCCAATCTAGTCTATCTATCTATCTGGTACACTTGCCTGGGCAATCAGCCACAGGCTGATGGCTGGGAGGGTATAAAGTTCATCTGCCAAATAGCTGAAATGACAAAAAAGGACAGAAGTAGAAAAGTAATTATTAATTGATGTGGTTTTGATTGAAGTTAGCTGCTATTGATCATCTCACTGCTTCAATGAATGAAGCTCATAATGTAATCTTTATGCTGAACATTGATATACTGTGCACCTTCCTCATTGATCCAATGTACGTAGGCAAAGTTATTTAGCATCCCATTACATGAAAATCAATAATGAGATCATATTACACAATCTGAGTTCCAACTGTGGCACTTCTATTAAGATATGTAGCACACTGTCACCACAACAGAGGAATTCATTCAAGGGACTCTCAGTCACCATCAATATGTGGGATGCGTATGCAAATGTGTGTATATAAAATTAAAAGAAGTAACTGCTACTTTGAAATCACACTATACCAGCCAATAAGCAGTTTCATAAGATATTTTAAAATCTGTTGAAATGTTTTTCTAAATTCTTCTGCATCTTCTCTGTGAGGTTGCTGTAATTCATTCTAGGGAGATTTTTATGCTGCACCCTATGCTTTCAAACCATAGCCGCTTGACATAGTTAGCATAACCATGCGATAAAATTAGAGCAAGGTCTTGATACGCTGTCCTGTCATGGCATTTTGCCAGCTCTCATCCATGCTTGGAATCTGCTGCGGGCAGACTGGTGCACGCACTGTCAAGTTTCATAGCAAGGCCTTTGATGAGCAGCAGAGACTGTGCTCCACCTGCATCCTGGGGTGGCACCAGCCAGGAGATGCAGGCGTTTACTGCGTTGGGCTAACGACACAACAACAGCAGGGAACAAAACTTCCTGCTGAGGACAGGGACCATGCTGTTGCCTGGTCACAATCATGGTCCAATATGCTGATCTCACACATTTTTAAACACCTGTTAGGAATACAATCTTCACTGCCCGAGTGCCTCTGGGTTTTTTGTTCATCCCATCATTAGCATGTCCTTTAGCAGCAGTGTGAGAGCAACTCTTCACCCCTCTACTTTCTACCTCCCTACTCATCTTCCCAAAAGCTTCTTAGTCCCACCTCAGAAGTTTGCTTTTTGAAAATCTGCTTGGAAAACAGATTTACAGATTTAGATGTAAATCTACATCCTTGCACTGTAGCGTCTCCCATCTACACATTTTGTTTATGTTGACTTTTTTGCAAGGTTTCTAAAACATTCAAATTATTTCCTGGGTATTTTCTCAAATTCTGACAAAGTATCTCCACTCCATATGTTGCTGATTCATGTATGTCACTGACTGATAATCAGTTTCAGGACTGCAAGAGATACATGCTCTTGCTGCCTTTATGCAGTTATCTTTGAATTGCTGAGCAACTTGATGGTCTTCTAACAGAAGCCTGTATCTTTACATTGGCAATAGCCATAAAGGGGTCTGACCTTTTCCTGGTTGGGGATGAGGTCACTTTTTGTCCTGAGTTGCAAGAAGAACACTTTGGGGTGTCCAGTGGAAGTTTTAATTTGAATGAAACAAGAAAGCTGGCTTTGTACCTTTCACAAATGCCTCATTTCTCCAAGAGCAGCTTATTCCAGAAAAACTGTGATTTTTTTTCTCATTTGTGATTAGTCCACTTACCTATTGAAACTGCTGAATATAATTATGCATATTTTCTCAGTAAATACCATAATTTAGAAGACAGCCAGATGTTATATTTGGTATCTGCCTGTCTGTCCATCCATCCATCTATCCGTCCCCACCTACCCACCCATCTATCTCCCATTTAGGGGTAACTGAGCACTTCCTAGGTAAATCAAATCTGCACTTGTACAGAGACTCATTCATTTACAACAGCTGAGCCCACTAAAAGCAGATTCTTGCCATAAAAGTCATTTGATGCTGTGGGTGAATTACCAGTCCTTGTAAACACTGTGCTTCTAGATGTAATTTATCCTAATTTAGGTCTTGTTATTGTCTTGTGTATTGTCTCTGAATAAGGCAATCCTGAAAATGCAGTCTCAGACACAGTAATGCATATAGAATGCCTGCGTAAAGTTACCCTGGGTGTTTGCAACACCTCTGCTCTGCCTGATGATACTATTAAAGAAGGAGTGTTTTGAGTTGGCATGTTCTTACAAAAGATGTTTTTAAGTGGCCTCTCCAAAAAGTGATATCTTGGCATGAAAAAGTTAACAGCATTGCATAGTTGTCTAGTATTGGACAACTATTATTTTGGGAGTCATTTTTAGAAACAATATTTATGTTGTTCTGAGACTGACTTTCCACTTCCCATCCACTCTTTGAATATCTGCCACCCCTCCCTGTACAGAGGCCTGGGACGCTGAGAATTAGCATCAGTCTCTGCCAAGAAGTTTCTGTCACAGTAGATGCTGCAATTCCACATATAAGCATCTTGGTACCCCTAGTCAATTATTTACTACATGTGTTCTGCCTCTTACTCCCAGAAAGAGACAAGAACATATAATGCCTCATTAGCCATTGATTAGCCCTGTCACATACCCTCCTTTTCAAATCAGGGCTTCCTACAGCATGGCCTGGGGTGCTGCTGCTTCGCCCACATTAGCTGACTGTGCCCAGAGCTGATACTGAAAAAAGGGAAGTCCTAGGACAGCCCCCATTCTTGGGTGAAAAACTGCTCAAGAATATCAGCATATGAAGCAGTGAGGGAGTTGCAGATGAAAACCAGCAGCTGGATAAGTCAGAGCTCCAGTGTCTTTCTGCTGCTGGATGGGAAATAAAGAAGAGACTGGATGATAGCTGGTCTAAGATGGTCACCTTGGGACATGGCAGCTGGAGTCTGGTAAGGGGTAGTAGCAGAATCAGACTCCTCCATCTGTCAGATGCCTTCTGTGGCTCCACTGGAGCCTCCTCGGGTTCCAGGGAGGGACCCCAGATTGCTGGACAGTGTTAGGTGCAACTCCCTGCCAGGTTGTGGGACTGATACCAGTCCCTATCAGTTATAGGTTGCATTAGCTGCACTGGTTGGGAAACAATCTTAGGCAGGGGGTCCCCAGCACTACCTGTGCCACCAGTTGGTCTCCACGTGGGGTACCATCCTCCCTAGTGCTACCTGTGCCACCAAGGCTGGTCAGTGGGTGGGGTACCATCCTCCCAGTGCTACCTGTGCCACCAAGGCTGGTCACCAGGTGGGGTACCACCCTGCAAGGCACTATAACTTGGCCACAGGAGAGCACTCTCATTGGCTTAATGCCCATCACTCTAGATCCAGCTTTTCCTCTTCCCAGTGTGCCACAGGCCACATTGGTTCCTCACAAGCAGGGACTGAACTATGCTGAATTTTGGGATGTCACGTGTGCAATTACCCCTGCTATTTCAGGTGGCGTGACTCACTGCAGCACCAAATGTTAGTGCACCCATGAGCACTGCCCCGCATGGGGAGGTTGCCTGCAATGTCCATTGTGCTGGGTGATGCTCTCCTGATCCACTCCTGCAGCTTGCAGCAATCCCAAGGGACCATCCTTAGGTTTTACAAGGCACCTCTGAGTAGCTGTGAGGTGAGGGTGGCCCTGCAGAGAGCTGTTGACACATTGGGAATGGCTTTCCCACTTAGATAGGCCCTCTAAGCTCTTGTACCCATCACATTCCTCCCTCTGCAGTATGTCTCCAGACTGCAACTGCAGCCCAGCTCTGTTCCCCCAGGAGCCTGTCAAGCCTTGCCACTCCAGAGCTCCCTGGGGGCTTCCCTTTGCTTTGGCTCCTGTCTGGTAACCCACAGGTTTTAACTCTGCCTCAGTTGACCCCACTTAAGTGCCACTTAACAACCAATTACAGCCAGCAACTTAGAGCCTCCGTTATTTACATGTGGTTATTCCTGGATATTGTCCTGCTGCTCCAACCTCAGAAGCTGGAAAAAAGGCAGCAATTAGCAGTTTACTCCTGGTGTAACAGCCCAGGGCCGTGGCGGGGGCTGGAGGAAGACTCCAGCTGGGAAGGGCTGTTCTCTCTCTCTTCCAACCACCTGGACAGGGGTATTTTGCAGGGTCAGATCTATCAGGCATCACCGCACCGAAGGGATGCCAGCCAGTCCCTGCACTTTCACACCACTCCTGTTGCTAAGGCAACTCCTCCTTTTGACTGCCAGAGCTCTGATCCACAGCTAGTGGGGCAGTGGGAATAATGAGAAAGCAAGGGATACCTTGGGAGGGGGCTGGCGTGTGGGTTGGATAAAACCGAGCTGGATCCAGGCTGGGCTCAACCTTTTTTTTTTTTTTTTTTTTTCTTTACAAGGGGGTGGAGTGATAGGACAAGCACAAGGGTGGAGGGATTTAAACTGAAAGAGGGGAGATTGAGCTGAGAAGTGGTGAAAAATTCTGTGCTGTGAAGGTGGTGAGAGCCTGGCCCAGGTTGCCCAGAGAAGCTGTGGCTGCCCCACCCCTGGAGGGGTTCAAGGCCAGGTTGGACAGAGCTTTGAGGGACCTGGTTCGGTGGGGGGTGTCCCTGCCCAGGGCAGTGGGTGGGAGTGTATGATCTTTAAGATCCCTTCCAACCCAAACCATTCTATAATTGTATGATTTGTGTGGGCATCACTGTGCTTGTGTGTATGCATGCAGAGAGGCCACCAGCAGGGCAGAAAAGCAGTGACAAACCTGGGGGTGGTTGCTTTGTGGGTGCACGGGGGCAGCACCATGTTGGTCTCCTGAAGGGACAGAGTGTGAGCAGTGCTCGATCTTGCCCAAGATGGCCTCGTCTGCCTTCTCTGACTATGGTAGGGGTGATCAGCTTGTGACATCTACCTGTGGAAAGCTGTCCATGAATGGTGTCCCTACAGCCAGCATCTCATGGGAGATACCTCTGTGCCAAGGCCCGTTCCCCTCTAGGTAGCCCTGGGCTGGTGTGATAGAGAGACAGAGAGTTAGAGAGCATAGCTCAGCTCTGCTGTGGGGTTGTGGTGAACTGCTTGAGTGATCATGTAGCTGTGGATCCCTTGTGTCCATGGACCAAGACATATGGGCTCTATGGGAAGGCTGTTCTCCATTAACCCACTGGGGCTCTGACATGATGATCCTGTTTACTGGAGAGCAGGGTTGTCACAGTGTCCCATCATCCCATCCCCACCAAAAGAGGAGAGGCCTGTAGCTTCCTGCACTTGTGCAAGCAGGCTTTTGCCCAATAGGTGGAATGGATGGAATGATGGGATGCTGTCACACATGCTTCCTGGGACACCAGCTCATCAACAGTTGTCCATGCCTGTCGGGGTAGTGGGCACACACCCCGGCTCACACACATTGGGTGCTTGGTCTCATTTGTGTGACAGTTAGCAGCGTTTCAGCAGTGGGATTAAATGACCTGCCTTGATTTCTCAGCCATCAAAGGACACTGGCCCCTTACTCTCCCCAATGTTTAGTCCAGCCATTTCAGCTAGACTAAAGCAATTATCAGGAGAATAAAATGCCAGGCTATTTCCAGACTACTACAGCAGGGATAGTTTGGTGAAAGGGTGAACCCAAAACAGTAACTTTGCATCAAAAGGGACAGTCATGCTAACAGTATTATAGATCTCCCAAACTGGAGTCATCACCATACGCAGCAGTTTTCACATAGGAGGAGGTCACAGCCCATCCTGGGGTGTCCTGGACTGTTGGATGTGCGTCTCCCCAAGAGCAGTTTGGCTGAGGGATCTTCTAGATGGCACCTTTCAGGTCCTCCCAGCAGCCCTGTGGCACACTCACTGCACAGACAGTGGCTCTGTCGATAGAAGACATCTCAGTGTCCTCTTCCTATGAAAGACGTTCTCCGAGCCTTGGCTCTCTCTGTATGTCTGTGGGATTCCTCATTGCTTTTGGCTCTGGCACTACAGCATGGCCACATGGCTCCTGTAACACCATCACCTTTGGGAAGCTGCTTTGGCACAACCCTGTACTGGAGGGAACTGTATTTTCACTTGGCTTTTTCCTCCACCTTTGGGTCCAGTGCCAGGAGCTCTGGACTTTCCCTGGTTTGGATGGAGCAAATGAGGCTCCTCCTTAGTTGGAGGTGCAGTCTCTACGGAAGCTTTTAAGCCTGCAGTAACTCTTTACACCAAATGTGTTGCTACTTTTATCAGATGTTTTTCTGATCTGCTGCTAGCAAGGAATCCTACACATTTAATTTCATAGCTCTAGTTGCTGTAATACACTCAAAAAAGAAAACATAAGGCATTAAAGCAGTTCTGATATTTGACAAACCAGTCTAATTTTTTATTTACGTGTGGCTGAGGCTTTTGGCTGACATTTTTCACGATAAAATATGATAGGAAATATTCATTTTGATGCTATGTTCCTTTTTTAAAGGGGATTCTAAAGAAGGTACTTAATTTCAGCTCAGAAGTTTGCTGTGATTGCACACACTGACTTCAGGAATGGGAACAGAGACTCCAAAGGAAAACATAGCTTTTTCATAGCCTTTATCATTCCTGCTAAGGTGGAAACCTTGTGACAACCTTGCTTAGACTCATTCTACCAGCCAGCTTGAGCAATGGTCCCCTCTGAATTTTGCGTTCATGTATTTATGAAAACAGCTCACAATGATTAATTTTTGTTGTATTACTCAGTGCTTCTTGGTTGTAGTTTCATTCATGAGCTGATGCTCAGTCCTGCAAATGGATTCATTATTCATATGGATACTGTAAGCGAGGGTAAATAATATTCATTCTCCAGTGTTACCAAAGACCTTTTGTTGTGACAATTGACCGCTAATTGCTATTTGCTGCATGCGCTGGGTCTGTTGGGACAGTTTCTACCCCTTTATTGGGTTACTGAGTCTTTTTACCAAGAGACTAACAATTAAAGGGGAGTGAAAAACAGTCACGACTGCCTTCAGCATCCAAAAATAGTTATCCACACACTGAGAAAGTGCTGGGAAAGAATTGACTAACACAGCAAAACCAGCAGAAAATAATTAGCAGTTATCCATTGTGTGTGTTGATGTGCACTTGAGGTTTGACTCAATATTTCAGGCTTTTTCAGCAAATGGGAAGATTAGAAATTTACTTGTGATGTTCTGATAATAACTACATGAATTCAGCAGCTGGGACTTCAAGGAAAAACACGAGGTATTGTAAGACTTGTAAGGAAAACCAGGAGAGCTACAGACAGCAGGCGTTCCCGAGCAAGCATGCAGACACACCAGCTGTTAGAATTTGTGGCGCTTCCAGAAAGCAGCCACCTTTCCACAAACACTGGGGATGGAGAACAAAGCAACCTGAGCTACCCAGTCTCAGGGCGTATTTCATTGTCAGCCCATGGCTTCGTCAGAGATACTACTGTCTGACAAAGTGAAGGCAGAGCGGGTTCCATGATTCACACAAAGCAAGGTTCATTTGTATAGAAATGAGCTGCTGTACAAGAGATAATGGTTTATTATTGCACTTTGTGGGTCTCCATTCATTCACAGTCCATGTGACTCCAGCTACAGCCAAGTCAGTTTGAATTAATTTTTCAAGTATGGCTTCATGAGACAATGCATCAGATGTTGTAATAAAATTCAGACAGGCTGCAGCTATCGCAGTCCTTTCATGCACTAATTAGGGGTTTCTATTAAAAAAACCCAAAACAAAACAAAAAACCCAAAAACCCCAGCAATCAATTTTTCCGCTATTGTTTTTTTGTGATCCTGATATTTGCAGTTCTATCTTCCTGGATGTTTATAAATTCCTGCCTTTAATATTTAATATGTAGTACATTGGTTTACCAAGTATTAGGCAGATATTACAGCCAGCCCAGTGCCAAAAGCACTCTGTTTTGCTTTGTTCAAGACAGCTCTCGCATCTGCTTTGTTTCATTCACTGTTGCCTCTTCTTTGCTCTCTAACGAAACAGAAATGTAATTTTTTTTTGTTCATTCCTTAAATAAACCCTATGCACTTCTGCCTGCATATTTGCTACATCCCATAGTTTGCTGGTGCTCTGCTTTTGCCTTACAGACATGTTCGTAGGACAAGGGGTAACAGTTTTAAACTGATAGAGGGGAGATTTAGCTTCTATATTAGGAAGACATTTTTTACTCTGAGGATGGTGAGAGCCTGGCCCAGGTTGCCCAGAGAAGCTGTGGCTGCCCCATCCCTGGAGGGGTTCAAGGCCAGGTTGGAGGGGGCTTGGAGCAACCTGGTCTGGTGGGAGGTGTCCCTGCCCAGGGCAGTGGGTGTGCAACAAGATCACAGATGGTCTTTAAGGTCCATTCTAACCCAAACCATTCTGTGATTCATTAATTTCTTAAGAGCCTCAGTATTTCCCCAACATGTAAAAAGGGTATAGGAAACAGCTGGGGCCTTAGTGGCCAGCTTAAGTGAGGGTTAAAGCACCCCTGGCATTTCCACTCACTTTATTTTCAGCTGTGGTTCTACAAATCACTTGACCTGGTCAAAAACCTTACGGACACAAGGCTCTCAATGATTCATGGTCATGGGCTATCACTGATTTAATCAGGCTTGGCAAAATGGATGAGGCTTCAATTTTTCCTTGCCTGTGGAAAAATCACTGTGATCCCAAGCATGTTGTCATCCCAGAGCTCACTCCCAAGGCACTGCTGAAGAGACAGAGGGGA
This sequence comes from Nycticryphes semicollaris, assembly GCA_013400055.1. Taxonomy (NCBI): domain Eukaryota; kingdom Metazoa; phylum Chordata; class Aves; order Charadriiformes; family Rostratulidae; genus Nycticryphes; species Nycticryphes semicollaris. The sequence goes on from VXBJ01006626.1 coordinate 376,831, forward strand.
ATTCAGGCCACCAACGATGACTCGTGTCATCAATATGTGTGTTACTTTTTGGTAGATGGCCCCAGAGAAGTTAGTGCCTAGCTGGTTGCACTGTTTCAAAAAAGTATTTTCAGCTTTTCACACAGGCACACTCCCAGCTGGGAGGGATAGCCTTTGCTTTAAGAGGTCACAGGCAGAGTAGAGTGTGCCTGGTGGGTTCAGACAAAAGCAAAAAATTCTGTATTAATGGATGGAGCAGAGGTTTCTGTGCTGCTTGCAAGTTTCAGCCTTTGTAGGATTCAACTATCATGTCAACACCATCCCTGGTATAAGACCTGCCCTTCTGGATTGTGCTCACTTCATCTTGGGAATAAAATGTGTCATCTGAAGAGGTCTATTCCGTCTGTCCTGCCTGTGTGCGAGCGGTGCCCTGAGTTGTGCTCTTGGCTCTGCACTGGCACTCACTTACTCCAACTTCCACCACCCAGTTTTGTGTCTGGGCTACAACAGACTCCTCCATCCATTTCTGAAAAATGCACTCGCTTTTATGTTTACTCAAGGAAGCAAGTGGTTGCAAGATCTGCACAGCTTAGGTCTTGGTGTTTCCAGTGTCCCCATGCTGTGTGATGGTCATAGCCTCTCACCTTTCCCAGCACAGTGCTGTCTCACACATTGGTGCAGATGATGCAGTTTCTCCATGCCAGCAGCAGTGCTTACTGGCCATGCCAAGCAGACCTGTGGGATCTTTGCAGTCCCACGTGGTCCCTGCCTGTGGGGATGAGCAGAACCACCCTATGGGGACATGGTGGCAGGAGGGAACACCTGGGCAGCTGAGAAACCTCCCGTGGCAGATGCTGTGAGTGCACAGACAACACAGCTGCTCCCACCAGTCATAATTCAGTTGATGATTTGGTGAAGTTAAAGCTTAAGCAAATTAATTACTCAGCATTTTCAGTTAGCAACTGAATAGCTTACTCTCTAATAGAAACAACTCAATAAATCAATTAACAAATGCAACCCTGAGTAGCTCTCTTTCAGGTATTTAATATGAATTACTCCATGGAACTGCTAACTCTTTAGAGAAGAGGCAATTGTCTTTACTGCACCTCAGTAATTACTAACTGTAGTACACACCACAATATGTGAGTGTAAGTTAGAGGATGGTTTGGCCAAACCAACTGGCATTAAACATGGGCAGCACAACCTGTGAGAGCAGATCAGCGCTTAACGTGTTGCACTGTCCACATGCCTGGGACATGCAATCTCTCCTTGGATGTATTTTGACCTGCAGGAGTCAGGAATACATCCCCTAACACCAGATTTTTCCAGCAAAAGCAGCTTCTGCACCTTTCAAAATTCCCGTATTAGATTTTCTTTTTTCCCATTGGAAAAAATAAAATGAAATACTGATGGTGGTATCTATCACCTAGATCAAAGCTTTCCATTGGGTTCATGCTTGTTTCTGGGCAGCCTGATGACCAGCATTCATATCTGAGCAGAGGCACAGGCATGGAGCTTTGCCCTGGAGTGAGGGGCGCTTTTGCTGCTCAGCTGCAGAGGACACTCCTGAGCTGGGTGGGGAGCAGCCTGGTGCTGAAAGCAAATACTTCTGGAGTGTTTTCAGTGCTAACAAAACTATGCTGAATTTCACCTTTTCACCCCTGTCTGGAATGGAAAGCCAAAAGCTGAGGTTACTGGTGAAAGCAGATGTTGCATCCACCAGTCTGAGCAGGCTGTCCCCTGCCTGTGTCTGACCACAGCACTGCCTTAGTCCTCCTACATGGACAGCTTGTCCAGGCACTCATCCTTCTCTTGTCATCTCCACATTATAGTCATGGATGTTTGTACTACAACAAACACACATTATTTACAGAAAGTTTTCAACTACTTTCCTTGGGAGTATTCTTTATTCTCAGGCAACTGCTGTGCTCCTGGTCCTGGTCTAGAGATCACAGCCTGGCCATAGGTGATGCTTTGTGGTTGTCCCTGAATGGGGTATCCGGCCCTTATTCCATGCATGAGAAATAGCCCAGTTGAAGCTCAGCTTGTGTCCCAGATGTTTCATGGAAGTCCATCTTCTGAAGGGTCTTTTTGAAGTTGGTCTTCCATTTTCTCCTTCCTTCTCTATCTTCATGAGCACCCTGGGGAGTGAGGTTTTCTTCTTCTAATATCAGGCCAGTACAACCCCATTTTCAGAGGAGCTATGACACTGTGCATGAGAACAAGTTCTGGAGGAACCATCTTGACCCAGTCTGGGCTGCTGCAATGTCCCATGAGATCTTTTTCCCTGGAAGTAGTGTCACTTGAAGGACTTGGCTGTTATGGCAGACCTGTGAACCAGCTTAAAGCTGAGCAGGCTGCCAGAAGGTGCTTTGGAAGGCTAACTCCCTTGCAGGCATATGGGTCCTGATGCTACTGCAAACACTCCTCAGGAGTCATACCCCATGCCAGGGGCCTGGTGTCTCTGTCAACTTGGTCCTGCCTCCATGCATCCTCCTCAGACAGTACTCCCAATAGTGCTGGAAAATGGGTATGGCCACAGGGCAGGTACACCATAGCGTTTGCACTGTGTCCTGTATCCTGCGTATGCCAGAGTCATTCTCAGGGCTATGGAGAGTTCTACTCAGGCTTGACCTTGCTGTTCTAGCCCTGGGCTAATTGGTATGCTGCAGTCTGAGCAGATAAATCAGTGGCTTAAATGCACCACCATGTGAGGAATATATTAGAGAGAGTCACCATGGAACAATCTCACCATAACTGGCTATGACAAAGCGCACAGACCTCACCCCTGCTGCATAGAGGCTCCTGAAAACCTTCCTGAATCTGGGGAGAGGGTTTGTTCAACTGAGCTCCTGAATTGCAAAGGGCAAGCCCATGAGATCTCTCTGCCAGGCACAGGTGCCTTTTGCACCACACCTGGGGAACCAGGACCATGTCAGATGTTGTCTCCAGCACTCTGGAAACCATGACCTGCCATGTGAGTGCGCTCCACAACCCACACACAAGAACGGTCTCTGGCTGGAAGTTGTGTTGCAATGAGCTGGACTTCATACATCACTCCAGTTGAGGAGACACAGGGTGTCAGAGGTGGTCATGCCATTCTTTTTTACAAACAATCAGTGCAGTCCCCAGTCCTGGGAGTGGGGAGAGTTCAACTTGGCCTTTAGATATGGGGACAGGAGAGTGGCCATTCATTATATAGGTTTGTGGTCTGTTAGCCTCAGGCCCAGTGCAGCCTGATGAACACCACACGGAGGAGCCATCTGCAGGCCCACCATGCAGACCACCCACTGCTGGGATAGCAGACAAGTGCTGCCTGGACAGAGGAAGGAGGAGCTGGGGGTGCTGGTGGAGAAGGAGAGGTGGGTGCCAGGGAGGCAGAGGAGGGAGCTGCCTGTAAGGAGAGCTGCGTGTGCTGTGGGGTGTAGATGTCAAGGCTTTGTGCATGGAGACAGAGCTAAAGAATGAGGGACAGGGACCTCACAGGTGTGAGGTGGCTTTAGGGTCCAGGGTCAGCACGGTGTTGTGGTCAGGGTGTGTAGGTGTGTGCCTTTCAGCTCCCGCAGAAGATAATTGGAGGGTCTGAGGGGGTGAGCTGTGTATGAGGGAGGGACTCTGGAGGGAGTGATGGGAGAAAGTTGGGCACAGGGGGAGAACAGACCTCGGGCTGCTGCTGTGGCCCAGGGAGGAAAGAGGGGTTCATTTTGAGAGACTGAGTTGAGTGACGACCTGGGTAGCCAAGTGACTCGCCTGGCAGGGAAGCATGACAAGGTGGTGCATGTTCTTTTCCAAAGGGTGTGGAACAGCACAAGGCTGCCCATACATGCTGCTGGGTGGCACAAGTCTCAAAGTTGGGAGCTTTTTGAGACATGGGGCTGCAACGAGAGGCAAGGCACATGACGTGCCTCAGCAATGCCCAGCATGCATGGTACCTGGTTTCCACATGTGGTTTTTCCTGTTCCAGTTGTTTTTGTTAAGAAACAGACAGCTGTCCTCTTCCTTTATGTGTACCTCATTTGCAGTCCAAGCTGGCTTTACCCAGCTCAGGTACTTTTGACATCTTATGGATCAAAGGTAACCCTCAGAGGAACGGGGAAGCTCTGCCAGGATCTTGAGCCAAAGGTCCTGTGGGTCCCAAGAGTGCAAGTGCCAGCTGGGAGGGGCTCACCAAAGGGAGGAGAGGTGGGCTGTGGATCCATGGTCCAGTGGATGATTTCTGCAGTGCAGAGAAGCAGGATTGGTGTGGTCTGTTGATGTTTCCCTGGAGATGTCCATGGAGAAAGAATCAGGGCACATTGTGGTGCTGTGGGCCTTTGCCTGCCTCTCATTAACCCTGTCCTATTCCTGTTTCTTGTAAGCTGTTCTGTCTTCTCACCTAGAAATGGTGCTGAGTAGGTTTGTGTTCGCTTTAGCAGGGGAGAGGATTTGCGTAATTGATTGGTCTGACAAGCTGCTACCAACTTACAGCATCAGGTTACCCTGCTTCGGTGCAAGTGGCTGTAATGAGACAAAATAATGAGCTATTGTAAGGCCACCTCAGCCTGAACCGCAGTACAGTGACAGATTACTGCTCAGATCTGCCTTGCACATGCGTGGCAGCCCATCCTGTGGGCACGGCGATGGTGCACTGCATGTGTTAGCAAAGCAGCAATGTGGCAGGAGCAATCGACCCCCTGAACATAGAACTGAGGGGCAACAGGGGGGTCTGTGCTTTGAAGCTGAGGAACGTTTATTAGGGCTGGGGTCTGACCCTGCCACCTCCCCTCCCCTCTACCTGCCACCTGCAGAAATGCTGCTCCAGGTGCTGTCACTCCAGCCCCTGCTAGAGGCGGGGAGCAATTAAAATAAAAACACAGCACTTTACCAAGCGCAAGAGAGGGAGTGGAAGTAAAACACAGCTGATGCCAGCAGCACAGGTAGTTTCTAATTAGCGAGGTGCTGGCTCCAGCTTGTGATTTTGTCTGGGGAAAATTAATACTCCTGCTGCAGCTCTGCTCAGTTACTGGAACAGACCAGAAGATGTAGCTCTCTGGCACCTTTTCTGACTCCAAATGTCTCTGAAGCCCTCTCTCCTATTGCTGCAGTGCTCCATGATCAGAGAGAAGGCATCACGGGCTAAAGGGACAAAAATAGGCTGGGATCGTGAACCTGGCAAAAGTTTCCAGGTGAGTTTTATTCTAGTTTGAGCTGGGGCTGAGCAGCAAGTGGTTTCTCTTCCTCCCAGATGGGATTTAAACCGATTGCATCAAGTTCTCCCATTAGCCACCAATGTGATTAATGTCTCCTGTATTGTTATAAAGTGATTCTATGCTGTAGATCTTTCTGAACGCCTCCTGAATTTATTATTTCCTTGTCCCAGTTGCTATTGGTGACGGCCTTGGTAAAATCCCTAGCAACATATAGAATGCAACATACATGGAAATTAGTTGAATACTTATCAGTATTATAGTCATAAAAGGACCTATTTATTTAATATATGGCTAAAGTGACACCTTAACAGCCGGGGGTACTAAATGACATGGGTAACATTCATTTGTATGTTGGTACATTGGTATGATAGTGCTCTAGCTACAGTGAACTTTATTACCAACATCAAATTAGGATATATTGTGGGTAACATCATTAGGGCTAGTTGGACTGAACTGAATTTAAATAATGTCTTTAAGATGCAGATTTTTCCACAGCTTCATGGCCCTAATTCACTAGTCTCCCATGGCCCAGAAGTCCTATCCAGTGAGCACAAGTCTTCACTCAGAGTAGTGCCCTGATTTAATGATGTCCTTCTGCTGAGAAGAGCTGTAGCTCCTGAACAAGACCTGGAAGACAACACTGCACTGAATAAAGATTCCTGGGGTGTAAGATCAGTGTCTTTGCTGAAACGAATGAAGACCTCACTATTTAACTCATCACGGGGAAGGCGACAAGATAATGGGAATAACATTTCTGTTTTGGGGAGCTCTTTAATGTGACAGCCAGAGAGAAAACATTCAGAACATGGATTTAGGGAAGACTCTTCTAGCAGGCAGAGGAGAGAACTGTGGGAAGCCGTAGAAGATTTTTCACCACCTGGGGACTCGAGAAGCATTCAGGTGGCTTTTTCTACAAGAACCACTGTAGCTTGATCATGAGTTACGGAGTTTGAGGCAGAATTCACAGGGTGAGGTTCTCCAGCTGACCATATAGGCAGTTAGACAAAATTCTATTAAGTTTACAACTCTAGGTAGCTCATAGAAGGGAAAGTCACTGGCTCATGATAGATGTCCTGCAGCCCTGTGAGATGCATGCCTGGAGCCAGATCTCCTCTGTCCCTGCAGAGGAAGAAATCAGCATCTTCTTATAGGATCTGGGGAAAGAACAGGAATGTCTTCAGAAAAACCTGGCATCCTGGCATCCTTGACGCTGCTCCAGAAAGGTCTTAATCCATGCACAATCCAGCATACTGAAGGGGCTTGTCTGGGTGCCATCATATAGGAAACAGGTTTTAGGGTGGCCACGGAGGCTTTTCTGTCCACATAATGTACACAAAAATGACTGGAGGCTCAAGAATCATAAAATCATAGAGTGGTTTGGGTTGGAAAGGACCTTACAGATCATCAGGTTCTACTTACTGCCCCGGGCAGGGACACCTCCCACCAGAAGAGGTCCCTCCAAGCCTCATCCAACCTGTCCTTCAATCCCTCCAGGGATGGGGCAGCCACAGCTTCTCTGGGCAATCTGGACCAGGGTCTCACCAGGGTCAAACTCCCCTCTTTCATTTTAAAGCCCTTCCCATTGTCCTGTATCTCCCCTTCCTGACCAAGAGTCTGGCCTTCCCACCCCCCAACCCAGCTTCTCTGGAGCGCTGAATTCTTCATTCCTCCAACTCTCTTAGCCTGTCCTTACAGCAGAGGGCATCCAGCCCTCCCAGCATCTCTGTGGCCTCCTTTGGATCCGCTCCATCAGGTCCATGTGCTTCTGATGTTGGTGGCCCCATAGCTGCGTGCAGTACTTCAGGTGGTGTCTCAGCATTCCAGGTGAGGTCTGTCAGGTCCCATGGCTGCTACAGTTGATGTAAAGTAGCATTATTTGGAACGACTTATCCATATCAAGGACAAGAGGGTCATTAGAGGCAGTCGACATAGATTCACCAAGGGGAAGTCATGCTTGACCAACCTGGTAGCCTTTTACGAAGACAAAACCAGGTGGATGGATGATGGTAGAGCAGTGGATGTGGTCTATCTTGACTCCAGTAAAGCATATGACACCGTTTCCCACAGCTTCCTCGCTGCTAAACTGAGGAAGTGTTGCCTGGATGATCGGGAAGTAAGGTGGATCATGAACTGGCTGAAGGATAGAAGCCAGAAAGTGGTGGTCAATGGGATGGAGTTTAGTTGGATGCCTGTACCTAGTGGAGTTCCTCAGGGATCAGTACCGGGACCCGTACTATTTAATATATTCATCAATGATTTGGATGAGGGAAAAGAATGCACTATCAACAAGTTTTCTGACGACACCAAACTGGGTGGAGTGTCTGACACACCAGAAGGCTGTGCTGCCATTCAGCGAGACCTGGACAGGCTGGAGAGCTGGGCAGAGAGAAATTTAATGAAATTTAACAAGGGCAAGTGTAGAGTCCTGCATGTGGGCAAGAACAACTGCAAGTACCAGTACAAGTTGGGAACTGTACTGTTGGAGAGCAGTATAGGGGAAAGGGACCTGGGGGTCGTGGTGGGCAGCAGGGTGACCATGAGCCAGCACTGTGCCCTTGTGGCCAAGAAGGCCAATGGCATCCTGGGGTGTATTAGAAGGGCTGTGGTCAGTAGGTGGAGAGAGGTCCTCCTCCCCCTTTACTCTGCCCTCGTGAGACCCCATCTGGAATATTGTGTCCAGTTCTGGGCCCCTCAGTTCCAGAAGGACAGGGAACTGCTGGAGAGAGTCCAGGGCAGAGCCACAAAGATGGTGTAGGGAGTGGAGCATCTCCCATATGAGGAAAGGCTGAGGGAGCTGGGTCTGTTTAGCTTGGAGAAGAGGAAACTGAGGGGTGACCTCATGAATTTTCATAAATATGTAAAGGGTGAGTGTCAGGAGGATGGAGCCAGGCTCTTCTCAGTGACAGGCAGTGATAGGACAAGGGGCAATGGGTGAAAGATGGAACAGAGGAGGTTCCACTAAAATATGAGGAAAAACTTCTTCATGGTGAGGGTAACAGAACACTGGAAGGGGCTGCCCAGAGAGGTTGTGGAGTCTCCTTCTCTGGAGATATTACAAACCTGTCTGGACGCGTTCCTGTGTGACCCGATCTAGGTGTTCCTGCTCTGGCAGGGGGATTGGACTAGATGATCTTTTAAGGTCCCTTCCAATCCCTGATATTCTGTGATTCTGCGATTATAAATCATACGATTTGCAGGGAACAGTTTAGAAATATGGTGCTTCAGAACAAATAGGACACATCATCTCCCAGTGAATACACTGCATGGTGGAACATGTCACCACAGGAAGGCAGCAAAATACTTGGCAAGAGTCAGAGTGTGTCCCTTTCTGTGGCACTCAGGCCCCACCAGGAAGCCTGGAAGAACAGATGTGAGGAGAATACTGTGGAGAGATGAACACTTCTGCTTCAGAGTTTGTGCTGGTTTCTGGTCATTAGACAGAAAGAAAAGCCACTGTTTGGGAAGCAAGTTTTTTTCACTTCTTCCTGCAAATTTATACAAGTTGGAAGCCTCTGATTCAGCCACAGCCATTGCTGGATGGATCCACCCTCACCATTTGGACCCCTTGCCGGGGCATGGACCAATGTCAAAATGCTGAGAAACTGATAACAAATCCATTTTTTCAACTCAGAAATGAGGAAACACAACAGCCATGTACAGGCTGGTCCATCCCTGCACAATTTTCATCCAAAGCTGCCCTAAAACAGGGCCATGACAAGAGCCTGTGAGCATCCGCACTCCATGGACTACAAAACCCCTGTTTCCCAGCCAGAAGACACTGGTGCTGGGGTAGCACTACTTTTCCACGTGAAACCGAGAATAAGGTTGCAGTTTGCCTTTCCACATTGCTTCCCAAGGCAAGCCACCCACCCATGAACACAGCTCTGCACACTCCTTCACATTCACCACACACTGAACAGCTCACTTTTTTACTATTGACAGTATAAATAACAAAAAGGACAGAAAAATGCAACCAGTTTGCGCCCTAATCAACTCTAACACCACAGCATCCTCGACTGGGGCCACAGTTAGGTGTGTTGCTGGCATGAGAGTTGCCCCACATGGGTGGCTTTCTGCTGGAACTGTGCTGCCGCACAGAAACAGCTGAAGGTTCAATAAGTTCACCGTCTCCACTCCCAAACCTTAAAAACTCCTGATAAAGCTGAGTTGTCATTACCTTAACATTCATGTCTTCTGTCAACTGCTAGTCTTGGCCAGGTCTCCTGAAACCTTGCAGAAAGACCTGGGAGATCTGTAGACTGAGGATGGGGCCAAGCCTAGACTATGGCCAGCGACATTACACAAAGCCCAGAGACCCAGGCACCAACAAATTAAAACAAGTAGAGACCAGGTAATGAAGGATTTTATTTTATTGTCTGGAAAAGCTGCCTTAGACCTCCTGGGCTTACACATAACCTCTCTCCACCCACAGCCTGGGCCATGGCATGGCACTGGCTGTGTGTCTGTATGGGTTCAAGACAACGTTTTGAAGCCACTGAAAAGGCGTTGGTCATTTTAACCTTTTCCAGAGGAAAGGAGCAGGACCAGAGCTTTCCTCTGCTTTGAGAATTTTTAAAAGCAGTAAGGGTAGTTTGAAGCTACACACAGTTGCATACAGGTGGTACTGCTTGGTACAGCCAAAGGCAGGGTTATCAGCTCACATGGCCTTATCACAGACCACCTGCATTTACCTTCAGCTGCAGAAGGAGCTGTGACACCTCCCAGCTGCCAGGTGTGCTTGAAGCAAGGTCAGATGTGCTTGTAAGATAATCTTTAGCTTTGGAAAAGGGCCCACAGCCTGTGCAGGTGAGTCCCAGCTCTCCCTCTGTCATCTAAGGAGTGCCTGCAATGAACAGGTAAGGGGATGGAAAGGTGACAGCTGCTTCTCACTTGTTTTATAGCTGTGGTATTAGACGCTGATGAGACGAGAGCTGTGGATCCTACCACCTGCTTCTGTGGCACAATCTTTTTCTGTGCTTTGCGCAAGACTCAATAGAGTAAATGTGTTCCATGTTTGGGCATCTCTGTACTAAGAGTTTTTTCAGCTGGAACAAGCTCACCTTATACCCTTTTGACATGGGAGAGCTGGCAGTGAGGTTGTATTCCCCACACAAGTAGAGACAAATTCACAAAGAGAGAAAAGAAAATACTTTTATTCCTTTTTAAATTTGGGGATGGTCTCAAGATTTCTGAAGGCCCTGCATGTCTTTCAAGGTAGATGATTTTGCATTTTTCAGTTTAGGTATTTGATAGCATCTCTCAAGACTTTTGTCAAACTCCGGCTCCCGATCATTTTCTGTAGCCACGAGGGCACCAACCCTCCAGTTCTGCACCTCCTTGCTAGAGGGAGCTCCGTGAACTGGGTTGCTCATAGGACTCCTGAAGGTTTTCTACAGCAACACTTGGGCCTGTTTAATGGGAGGTTTACCAGGAAACTATTTTGAAAAGACCTGTCACTTCCTATCTGTGTCTTACTGTATAGTAGCAAGGCCTGGGCAGGGCCTGGCTGTCCCTGCCTGCAGACATGGTGCATGGTTTATGATTGCATAGTCTGCTCCAGGTTGATTATTTATCTTCCTTATGCCATACCTCATTGCATCTGGGAGCTGATCTATTAGATGGCTATTTGCACTTTCCGTTAATGTACATTTATGATGCGAAAAGCATCCCTGCCTGATTCGCAGACTTCCACGATCACATTCATCAGCTGATGTTTGGCTGGGAAAAGGTACCTGCAGAAGGTGGGCATTGGCTGTTTGTCTAACAATTTCCACTAAATTGTAAAGGCCCCGAAGCACACCTTGCAACACTGAGTGCTATCCTGGTAAGTCTTCTCCGCAAGTAGTAGGAGAGCAAAAAGGTGCAAACGTCTGGTGTGGAGCAAATCAGAAAGCCGGTTGGGTCTTCCACTAAGTGGGTGATGAAAAACCAGATTGCTGTGACACAGGAGTGCTAAGTGAGAGTTAGTTTAGGAGAGATAACAGCTTGCACCCTCAGCTCTAATGCACTGCTTTTTCTTCCTTGCTCTTCCAAAATACACTTTTCCCTATCCAAGCCTGTACATTGCCTGCTTCTCCCCAGTTTTTTTCCCCTATCTCTATTCTAGTTTTCAAGACTTTTGCACAAACTAAACAAACTTGATTATCTCACAGTAGAACACACATTGCTGAGTTTGATTTTAGTCTTGTAAAGGTTGTGAGGTCTTTATCCATCAATACATGGGCAGAGCGCTACAAACTACTCATCCATGGCAATCCTCCACAACAGCAACAGCTCTGGTGAGAGGAGTAATGCAACTGGGGTAATGTGATACACAGCTGCTTGTCATACCTGAAAAGAACAGGTATTGCTATATCCACCCATAGACACAACTGAGGTCATCCTACCCCAGGCATGATGAGGGGACGTGAGAACTGGAGCTACCTGAGGCCACAGGCAGGAACAAATGGCTCCACTAGGCACAGGGAAGTCTGGAACTGGACCCTTGCTCTTCTAGAGCCTTGTAATCGTTCAGCCACAAATCTCCTGATGGCTTTCCGATTATATGAAAATAAACGACATCACAAACTCCCACTCATTAATGAACAAGATCTTAGAGAGGGGCCATTCAATGCACAGAGCAATTAACAGAGCAGTTGATTAAGGCAGTTTGAGGATAAGTTCTGTGAAGAATTCAATATTGCTGTGTTGCTTTATGCAAGTGCTTGCCAGAACCATGAAATCAGGACAAATATGATGTGGACAAATATAGGGCTGATTCCACATTTGTGATGGGTGCCTCAAGGTTCAGAGCACCTTACACCTTGTCCCCCCAACCCACAATTGCCAGGGGTGCCGTGTGGTGGGGAGGCATTTCTCTTAGGTGTTGAAATGGGGAACAGACCTGTCTTGTGCTCCCAGTGAGTGCAAACACCACGCAGCCAAGCCAGCACAGGTATCTCACACACCCTCTATATGCAGACAATCAACCAATGTCCTGGACCTACAGCCTCCCGCTCCAGTTGCTGGTGCTCAGACCTCTTATCCTACTGACCAGCTACTCTGGCCTGATGTTTTGCATCTGACATGCATGTGCACACAGAGCAGAGATCACACTTGTGCTGATGCAGGGCTTGGCCAGAAAAATGTACCAATCAGCAGCTTGTTTGATCCCTTTTGTTCCCCTCCACTCTATTTTTCCACACCATTCCTCCCAGATCTACTTTGTTCCCTTCTTTTTTCCACCTTTGGCCTTTCCCCTAAACATTCCCTAAGTTTTCCACGTTCCCATATACACTTTCAAGTATATGATAATATTATCTTTCTAATGAAACCTGTGGTAATTCTGTTTCCCTTTTCTTACCAGTTACAGAGTTCTGGTTGAACATGGGTGAGGTGATGTTTGAGTGGTTCCCTCAAGAGCCCATCAGCACATAACACCAGATACCTGATCTTTGATGTTGTGGTTACCTACTGAGTGCTAGGGCTTGTCTCTGCTTAATTTATTACTCTTCCCATCTCTCATCTTTTCCATTTGTCCTGATTTAGATCTTGCATCAGAGCCCAGCTGTGTCTCCATGAGGGCTGTAGGGTTCCTGGGCGACCTTCTGCCTCACATTCTGTCTCAGCAACACAGTCCCATCTTTGGCAACATAACAAGGACAAGGATGTCCTGGTCAGCATGTGTGGCATGAGCCTGCTCCAGTGACTACAGCCCTGGTACAGTGCTGGCCCTTGCTGGACAAGATAGACACAGTAGCTCCATGGGCCTCAGTTTCCCCTTCCACAGGATGAAAGTGGCAGCCAGCCCCTGCCTTTCATTGAGTGCTTTGGTGTCACAACGTTAACATGCTCTCACAAACCCTAGGCTTTACTGTTATTGTGATTGCTAGAAAGCAGGAGAGGTGACTCAATACTGCTTTCATTCAGAGCCTGGAACATTTCCCAAAAGTAATTAACTAGGAGAAATTGCTAATTAAAAGACCTGATGCCTACAGAGGTCTTTGGCAGAGATGGGTGTCATCTTGCCAATTCTGAGGTTCTAAGATACAATACTTGAGCTCTCAGCTGCCATCGAAGCCCAGCCAGTGCTGCTGCCTGCTCTCTCCCAGCGAGGTCCTGGCTGCCCAGACACTCACCAGCCCCAGCAGAGCAGGTGGTGAGCAATGAGGACAGCATCTGCAGGACTTCGGTCTCACCTTGTATTTTCCCTGAAGAGGTTGATTTCTGGCTGTTGAGTACAGAGAACCCCACTCATGCTGAAAATTTGTCTTGGTCTAGATTTGCCACCTGACCTGAGGCTCTCTGAGGTCATACTCTGATGGGTCTATTCCTGGTGGGCTGATCATCTCCAGAATGTACATGGAGTTTTGTTTTCAAACTTCTGTGCAAAACTGGGTGAAGAACATAGTCATGCAGAAAACCATCTTCCACTGAATATGCATGGTTTGCATGAACAGCATCTGAAATCAGGCCAGGGAGGTAGGAAAGGTGAAGCCTTCACATGTGCCCTGGCCAAGGGATATGTGTCAGTGACCACATCTGCTATGGTCCTTCTAAGCCAGGCTGTTTTCAGGATGTGGCTTGACACCTGGATCAGGTGTGAAACTACTCCATTTATTAGAGAGAGCTCCTCCATGCAGAGTGGTTATCTGCTACTTCCTAGGCTTTTGGAATCACTTCCAGTTTTACAGCAATATTTTCCAAAAAGAGTTGTGTCTTCCATCTCCCTGATTAGAAGAGTCATACATCACTTCTGCAGTATGAAAAGAATTCATTTTTCATATTATTTTATTCAAACATTTTTCATATTTATGGTTATATAGCAAGCCCAGGGTGGGTTTGTGCTGGTGGACTCGGCAGCCTACCTGCTACCTTCAAGCACAGCTTGTCTTGACACCACAGTGTTTTCTCCAGGAGCAAGTTGGTTGGCTCTGACCCAACAAACCTGAAGGAATGGGTGTTTTTTCTCTGAAATGGCATTGCAGACTCAGGTTTTCAGGAAAGCAAAGATGACATGTGGCAAAGACTGCAGAAATGAGAGAGGTTTTGCAAAAATCTCACCTGTGCCTGAAGAATCTCTTCTCTGAAGGATGTTCCCACTGGTGCCTGGTTGAGCTCAGCTGGTCAGAGGTGGTACATCCAGGGGAGAGCGAGGGCAGACCCATACCCAAGACGTGGAAGCCTTTGGGGTCAAAAAGCATTACATTATGTTGCTCTGTTGTGAGCAGAAGGAGTTCCTTTTAGCCATTGATAAAAGTGTTAATTTGCATTGTCTTCAGTGTGACTACAGGTGGGTAATTTGTACCAAGCTGCTGTCAAGCTCTACAACTGAGGAGGGAGGTGGTTTTCTTGTGTTTGGGTTTGTTAGTGGTTGTTTGGTTTGGGTTTTTCTTACACCAAGTAATTTTACAACTTGTGAAGTGAGAATGTGTGGCTAGTGAAGTGGAGAAATCCTGGTGTTGGAACAGTGGGTAGGGGTGGCAATACAGGACATCTGCAGATATATGGAAGCATCCGCTAATGACTGTAAGCACAGAGATACTTGAAATATACTTGTGTTACACTTGCCATATGCTAGCCCACTGGCTGGAGGTGATTTACATCCAGTGTGTCGTGCCACCAGCACTTTGTTTGCATTACCTGTCCATGCCTGGAAGCAGTTTTGGGATCTCCACAGGAGGGAGCAGCTCCATGGAGCTGAAGGGTGCTGAGTGGCAGCAGGAAGGTGTGGAGCTGTGGCCCACACACACATTGATCACAGTTTCGACAGAGTGGAGCAGTTCACCATGTGCTGACAGCTTTCATAAGCTCCAAACATCAGCAGTTTGGGAAATGGCTGCTCTAGAAGAAGCAAGGCTGCCAAACTTTGGTGACCAATGCTGAAACCTGTGATTAAAGTTTAAAAAAATCTCTGCAAGAATTAAATCATGAGTCAAGGGTTTGACCTGCATGTAATCCAAATGTTTGTCATCTGTGGGAGTGGAGCGTGACTGCAGGGAGACACTTGTGCAGCAGCCCTTCCAGGGCTGGGTGGTCTTTGAAGACCTGTTGGCCCATGATCTCCCCCAGCAGATGTCATTGCACGGCTATGGGACTGCTTTTCATTAGAGATTGAATCCACCCAGCAGGACCCTTTCCAGTAGCTGCCTGAGAGGGGCGTTAGCTTGCTTCTGATGGGGTCAGTTGCGAGTCAACGTTTTGGTCATGATCTGTGTAAACCTTGACAGAGAGAATGGCTTTGAAGGACAAGAACTACATCACAAGATCGGACATCAGTAGGAGTTATCTGTAGAGACAGCTCCTGGAGAACCTCAAAGGTCTCAGCTTCAGGTGTCTTGTGGGCTCTATGCCCAGACAGCAATGCTGGGAGAATGTAGCTGGACAACAGTCTGCATGTGTCAGGCTCATTCCCCTTGGTGTGTTTCTATTACAACATTCATGGTTTTCCCTGGCTGTGCATGTCTAAATGTCGGATGAGATGAGAATGATTCCTCTGCACTAGGTTCAGAAGCACTGTGTTATGCTATTAGGAAGGAAATGGACCAGTTGGAATGAGTCCAGAGGAGGCCATGATGATTATCAGAGAGCTGGAGAACCTCTGCTATGAAGACAGGCTGAAAGAAATGGGGTTGTTCAGCCTGGAGAAGAGAAGTTTCTGGGGAGACCTTAGAGCCCCTTCCAGTCCCTAAAGGGGCTCCAGGAAAGCTGGGGAGGGACTCTTGGCCAGGGAGGGGAGCCACAGGATTAACGGAAATGGTTTTAAACTGAAAGAGGGGAGATTGAGCTGAGATGTGGCGAAGAACTTCTTTAGTGTGAGGGTAGTGAGACCCTGGCCCAGATTGCCCAGAGAAGCTGTGGGTGCCCCATCCCTGGAGGGGTTCAAGGCCAGGCTGGATGAGGCTTGGAGGGACCTGATGTGGTGGGAGGGGTCCCTGCCCAGGGCAGTAGGTAGAACAGGATGATCTTTAAGGTCCTTTCCAACCCAAACCATGCTATGATTTTATGATTCTGTGATTCTGTTAGCAACCATCTCAGGGGTAGCGTGAATGCCTTGGAGATGCAGGAAACACTGATCAGAGAGAGATGGGGCTGCTGCAATGTCTTAAGGAAGCTGCACCCTGCTCACCTTTACAGTGCTGCAGCTGAAAAAAGCCCCTGTCCACTGTGGCTCCTGACCTTGGCCTTAGCAAACTGTTTCATGCACTGGTGTATGAAATATCAGTTTTTGAAAGCTTGCATTCATGGACCTTCTCC
The DNA here is from genome assembly GCA_013400055.1 of Nycticryphes semicollaris. Taxonomy (NCBI): domain Eukaryota; kingdom Metazoa; phylum Chordata; class Aves; order Charadriiformes; family Rostratulidae; genus Nycticryphes; species Nycticryphes semicollaris. The sequence continues at coordinate 393,234 of VXBJ01006626.1, forward strand.
CTCAGCTCTTTGCCAAGGCTCTGCCAGGGTATGCTTCTTGTCCTGTGTGCTTAGGGGGAGCTGGCAAGTGGCAATCACTGTGATGGCTTGACCCTGAGACTGCACTGGAGAGGTATGTTCCATGGCTGGGACACAGCAGGTGATCCAGACAGAGCCCTCTCCTTTACCCTGGGGGTGCAGACCTCAGCTAGGCTTGAGCACAGGATGGACAGCAAAAAGAGGACTGAGGACATTCCTCTCTGTGCCAGCAGTCTGGGGGCCACCTGCCTTCCTAGATCCTTCTCTAGTAGCCAGTCCCAGGGTAAGCCAGTGATGCTGTGGCCAGGACGTAGCCGCAGTGTGCACTCCATCTTCCTCTGCTTGCTGTCTGACTTGAGCTCTCTGTTTTCTTTCCTATTTCCACATCACCCCGGAGCTTGATCACCTCTAGGCAGGGCACAGGTGCTTGCGGGATCTTCCTCCAGACTGTGCTACAGAGGTGACAACATCAATGGCTGACAGAACCAGTTGTGCAATACAAGCCTTCCCTTTCCTTCCCTGCAGGAGTCTGGAGGAGGAAGAAATTGGTGGCAGTGCCAGCATCAGCAGCTGTGTCCCAGTGGTGTCAGTGCCATCCCAGCACTGCCCAGGTGAGCCTTACATTAGCCTGGAGAGTGTGAGAGGCAGTGTCAGGACTGATGGGCAGCCCAGCCATGCTGGGGGATGTAGCTATGCACTTTTAAATTAAGACATAGGTAATCAGACATCAGAAGAGATTATTTGGGCCCTGGTCTCCTCTTATTCTCTCTATGTATCTCTGCAGATTTCACTGAAGTGACTCCAATTTACACCCCATCAGGGACAGAAGAGTTAGCTCTTGCATTTTTAGCGGTAGTAAATTATTTTTAGAAACCTCAGCACTCATCATGAAAGCCTCTCTTGTCTCCTCTTGCAAGGAAGGACTGAATAATGAATGAATACAGAGTTGGACTAATATCTACAGCTCAGCCATCCATGTGAGCAGACCAAGCAGACTCCGAATGGGCTGCTAGTGGGCAAGCTTGTGTGAGGCTGCATCCTGGGAGCACCAGTGTGCCTGGGAGCCCTGTCTGCTCCTTCCAGCCTGGCAAAACTACAGTCTTTAATTGCTCTGGCCCACCTCCTTTGGGGCTTGGTTTATGAGATGCATTTAAGCTCAAATGGGAGTCTGGCCTTTGCTTGAGCTGTGTTGTAGGTATGCTTTGCCTGGCCTTGTACCTAGCTGACTTGACCTCAGAACTCCTTTGTCACCATGGGCAATCTGGACCATTGGCCCTGGTTGCCATCACTCTGTCTGCTTCTCTCAGCCTGGACTGTGCTCTTACTGGTGACAATCCTGCCCCATTGTCACTCTTGGCTCTTGGCTTGTGCAAGCTTCTTGTGCCTGGAAAACAGTCCGGGCTTGACTTGAGCTGATCCCTTAGACCTCAGGGTTTCTGCAGCCCCAGGATGAGGTCCCTGTCCCTGAACCATTTCATGGACCTTGCCCCAACAACTCCTTATGGCCTAAGGCCAACGTCCAAATCCTGCAGGACTCTGGGACAGGGTCATAGCCCTGCAACCATAATGAATCTTGAACAGGTTAGTGTGGTTTGGGAAAGGCTACAGGAGTGTATTTGTCAGATGTGGCTAATCTCTGCTGACTACCTGGAGGGAAAATGCTTCAGACTTTAGTTGCTCAGTCAAAATAATTTCCTAGGGCAGTGGGTGGATGGGTGCCCTGATGAAGCTGCTCAGGGCAACTTGATACACTTGGAGCTTTAGCAATCTGCCATTTCAAAAGGACTGGAAGCACTTGGTTTGGGGAGAATGCTTCAAAACGTACTTTCTCATACCCTGACCCCTTGTTTCAGCCAAGCTCCAGGTTTTTGGTACACAGATCTTGCTAGAGTGCTACCAGTAAGCTTTGGTCATGCCTAGTGTTTAGTACTGGTGACTGGTACAAGCACTGGTACAAGCCTTGTCTTATCCTCGCAGATGTTGCCCTTCAGCCAGGTTGAATTGGTTAATTCTTCAGGCCCATAACTATTTCAGGTCATGTACTAATGGGCTTGAAATCAGTTATTGTGCAGAGAATGATAAATGACTGTACACTGCGGCTAATGAAGAGGATAGATTATTGGGTTATAAATCAATTAAATGGTTCTGAGGAAGTTGCAAGCCACAAGAAGAAACCATGAACAACAACTGATGTCTGGGGAAGAGCGGGAGCCATCAGGTGCCACCAGCCATTATGTTATCTCTCGAGGGAAGTGGAACACCACCGCCATGCCATAACCCTCGTTAGTCTGACAGTGGTTGTGAAGAGGGAACCTGGCATGTTCTGTGGTTGTCAAGGGGTTACTGGCAGCAGGCTTATCTTCCAGGAGATAAATCCTTCCCTGCCTGTGCAGTCTTAAAGTGACAGTGTGTCCTGCTCCTCCTCAGATGGTCTGGAGTTTTTTTGCAGTGTGGCCAGAACTGGCTGTGTTGACTGTCCTCAAGAATTGCTGCTCCAGATACACATCTGACAGATGTGTCCAGAAAGGGATGTATCTAGCACAATTCATATTACCAGCAGATCAACAAGCACCTGTTGACTCTGCTGCATCAGAGGTTTTCCCTGTTTGGGAGACTACTCTCCTTTGGGAGACTATTAAAATTTTTTATGGGCACCCTGTAAGCCCTTCACACCCTGCCCTGTACAGCAATGTCCAGTGATGGTGCACTTGTACCAGCTCAGAGGGTTGGAATGGTTTGGGCACTTGGCACCAAGTCAGAAGGACAGACCTTGGCCTGAAGGACACCCCTCATGTACCACAGAGGCCAGCTGGGAGCACGTCTCCTGAGTGCGTGGGATAAGGTATGTTGCTGTCCCACCATGCATGGCCAGGCCAGGACAGTCCTCGGGGACCTGGCACTTAGATTAGTCCTACCTGTCCACTCCTCCAACAAATGGCCTGACAAAGCCTCAGTTTCTGGGAGTTTTGCTGCTCTCTGGGACTGTGTCCAAACTCCGTACTGTCCTTTACTGGAGAAGGGCAACTTCACACATGAAAGTTTTGTTCCGGTTTTCTTCGCCACAGGCTGGAACTGCCTCTTGCACACAGCACGGGTTGGGAAGCATGGCTGGAACAGAGGAAAACTTGCACAAATGCAGTTCTGAGTAAGTGTGGGCAGAGTAATGGGGCTCAGCCTTGTGATGACTATGGGGACCAAAGGTAACTGCAGCCTGAACATTACCGGGGCTCCCTGTGTGCAGCAGCTGCAGGATCATTACTGCTGATCCTGGCCACATGCATGGTGGCATGGGCAGGTGGGAAAATTCACATTCCCCAACAAGGGCTGATGTGCGGCTGGTGTTCATTATATGAAAGATGCTCTCTACAGCATCTGGACGGTCCAAGGATCCCAAGCAGACAGACAGAACATGAAGTGTGCGACCTGTACTTCTTTTTTTTCTGAAATTTTTTTTAACACGATGTTTTTTAGGACAGGGTTGGAAAAGTTCCCAGTTTGGGAAGAGTGACTGATGAGATGAAGCTACTGCTATTTGGGAGCCGCATGGCTTCCATGCTTCTCATTGTCTTCTAACTCCTTTTTTTTTTTTTTTTTTTCATTTTGTATGAGCAAACCTTTAGAAAACCAGCAATGCAGCATTTTCTAAATGCTAATGAGATGTTTCCTAATAGTTATCTAATGAGCTGTGGCAAACAGCAAAGAAGCCTGTATTTCCTTTAATCTCTTTAACTACAGCCTATCCTAGAGGCAGAAGGTCTCAAGGGAGAAGTGGACTTGAGGCTGAACAGATAATGCAGAGAGTGGGGCTTGTCCACCACCACACTGGTGGTGCCTGTGTTGCAGGCCTGGGAGATGCCAGCAGATGCATTAAACCTCATGTGTGCCTGAGCTCTGGTTCAGCAGGAACCAGCTTGCAAAGCCCTACATCCTACTCACAGAGGAGACCATGTCTTGATCAAGGTTTGGCAGCTCTTCAAGGGTTAAATTTTGCTGGAAGTGGAACATCTTCAAGCAAACAGAGGGGGACTGAGGAGCAGGGGTGCAGACATCTGTATTAGAAGTACTCATCCAGGTTGGATGCTTGAACCTGTTTCTGCAATGACCCTGATGAAGACCATCACACCCAAAAGTCTTTAGCCCTCAGGCTCTTGGCCAAACGTAGAGCTATTCATGGGTTTCCAGTTGCTCCAGGGCAGATCTAGGATAAAGTCCTTCACAGGAAGATAAGTATCTGTCTGATATAGGAGGCCCTGTCTCTGGTCAGAGCCCAGCAGGATAGGGACTTTCCCAAAGTAGCTTCTGAGCCTTGTTTTGCACCTGAATGGCAACTGGTGATGGTTTACTTATACTATCTGAGGACCTCCCTTCATCTATAGCTAGTAGTTTCCAGGTAGAGCTTTGGTCTGCAAAATCCAGCTTGAATCTTTTGGCTTCAGAGCAGCCTGAAAGGCCCATCTGGCAGGAGAGGGTGGTAATTGTGAGAGTGAGCATCTGAATGCATTTTTTCATGTTGAGCAGAAATGTATTATAGGATTGATCACTTTAATACAGTGCGATATTGTTAAGAAGCCTCCAAAAGGGATGAGCTGACCCTCTCTTTGCCAATGTTTACCTGCTTTATTGACAGTAAGAGCTCCACCTAATCAGCCTATGATTTCTCCAGGATGCAATTTTCCTTTTCATGATGAGGGTACATTCAGTAAGGCAGCAAGAAATAAGGTGTTCAACTTTCCTACCCTTGTATGGAGTGGCCCAGAAAAGGAGGCTGCTCGCACAGAATCCTGTGGGGAAACCTTTAAGAACCGGCTGCATCTTCAGTATTCAGGTGCTGAACTTCCCACCAGGGTTCGTGCTCAGGTGATAACTCTCTGCTTTTGATCTATTGGATTTTGCAGTGACTTTGGTATGGTGATGAGACTGCAATATCCCATAATATATGGCTGTTTCTAGCAAGAGCTCAGCTATAATTGTATTTATGAGCAGAATACTTATAGAGGCCTTCAGGGAGCTTCAAGTGTAAAAACATTCCTATAACAACATATAGACAGCCAACAGCCAAGCAATTAATTTCTTGACTACAAGTGGTGTTTGGGGCTCTGTCCTGGTATACAACATCCATTAACGTTGTGGATACTCTGCTGAAGGGAATGAAGGAGCTGCTGGGTGGACACTCAGTCTTTCCTCTGTGCTTTGTGTACATAAAATTGTTTCTAAATAAAGTTCACTGAAGCTACAGGAGACCACTAACATTCTGCTGTATTTTTGGGGAAAACACATCTTTCTTCTGTGGCAGCTTGTATAGTAATGACCCTTCTTCCCAACTTGTCCTCCCAAAGAAGAGGCAGGTACAGACCTCCGAGGTTGTGGCAGCAGAATGGAAAGCGAGAGATCAGTTTTCTAAGGCTGCTTGTGATCCTGATTTGTCCTCATCTCTGTATTTCTCTCTGATCTTCCCTTTCCCCCTGCAGAGTTCTGAAGGTCCAGATGATGCCATCATTAACTAGGTCTGGTCATCCATATCTGATGAAGTCAAACAAAATGAGTTCCCTTGACAGGAATCTCAGTGCCTGCGTTTGTCACTGCCTTGCCTGAAATTAACTTAATAATAGAATATCTCAGACAATTCAAACCTCCATAGAGTGGTGTTAATCATAGAATCATAGAGTCATAGAATCATAGAATCATAGAATGGTCCAGGTTGGAAGGGACCTCTAGGGTCATCTAGTATGACCTCAATTAATCAGCCTGGTTCTATAGGGGAAGAAATTATGTTGCAGTTAAAGAGAACTTATTTACGGTTTCTGATTAGTAGGATGAGGAGGAAAGGAGATTGTTTGCATCATTTTATGAAGTAAAACAACATGACATTCAAAGGATTATGAAGTTTCAAATGAAAAATTGTTGAGAAAGTTCCCATTCAATGGAAAAAACTTTCACAGAAAATTGCTGAAGCCAAGGACTTAGCAAGTGTGAAAGATGTATCTAGTATAGTAGGATTCAACATATACCTAGTTAGTAGGATTACAAGTAATTTTAGTAGTTATAATGTAGATGGTTCCAGTATTATAAAGGAAAAAGTGTATTAAGAATTGAGTTGTATCCTTCGAACACCGCATAAGTTCAAGCTCCTTTGTAAGGAAACTCTCCAGTTCGAGTGCTCCAAAGCTGCAAATCCCTTCCCAGGGTGGTTGTGTAAATACGACTGAGCCTGTATTGCTCAGCTTAGGTATTAAATTCAGGCCCTTGGTTGTGCCCTTGTGGTTCCTCATATATGCCCTGCTGTGTCACAGCAGGCAGTGCAGCAGCTGGTGAAGGAAGGCAGAGGAGGAGTAAGTGCCATCTTAGGGCTTGGCACTGGGCTGCTCATCCACTGAGAAGGAGAATTAAAGGTTCCTGTCTCCCAGGTAAAAGCCTGTGCTACACACAAGGCTTTGCTCAGAAGGAGTGGCTCTACCTTGAGAAAATGTCTTTTTAATAATCATAGGCTTCTGAGCTTCAGTTGGCCACCTGCAGCAGCCAGGAAGAATTTTCCCTCAGAAACCATGTTTTCCTCAGTTAGGAGGAGGATGTTTTTCCCACTCTTCTCTAATACACAGGGATAACTGCAGCTGGAGATGCAATGCTTGGTGGAGCGAATCTGTTACCTGAAGCAGCACTACCATGAAGCTCTTAAAACTCTACTGTAGAGGTATTTGTGTTTGTAACTGAGCCTGGCTTGAAGTGTGCTGCTAGAAAAGTTGTTATGTTTATGTGGAATATAGTTTGCAAACCCATATTGTGTTTTTGTTGTGTAATAAGGAGAAGAAATTAAACATCTTCAGGGATGCTGGGATAATTAGCAAATGAAAATTGAAGGGAGAACAGTAGTTAGTGGTGGTACTTGTGCTTCCTTTCTGGTTTCTCTTTTGCAGGGTGGGATGAAGCCAAGCTCTTCTCCATCAGATGACATCCTGTGGTTATGTCCCATCCCAGCTGCCATCTGGATTTACTGATCCGTGGGACCTGTGAGTGCTAAGGACAGCAAGCCTGGAGCTGGCCACTTATCTAAGTTGGAAGGTCTGCTTGTAGAAGGCAGAAAGCCAAAAAGGTTGAAAGATTCTTGGTTCAGGTACCTCAGTTTTCTAAAAGAGCCAGCCATGCCCCCTGCCCCAGGAAGCTGGGGGACTGCAAGAAGCTGGTGGCTGGAGGGAGAAGAGCCCATGCCAGATACTGCAGGGGCAGGATGTGTTCTGCTGCCAGATAGAGGACAGAAGCAGCAGTGTGTGGAAGGGATCAGTGGGCAGTCCTGAAATGTCAGCTAACCTTTGACATTTTACTGACTTTTGTGGTATTTTAAGAGTAGGGGTGGCAGCATGGCATGGAATGGAGAGACATTAAGAATAGCAGTGATGTCTATAGGTCAAGGCTAGCTGAGGATGCTGGTGGGATCGGAGGGGACAGGGGATGCCTTCCGTAACCTAGAACAATAGCTTCTAGCCTTGCGAAGTAAATGCTATAAATTTAATGTATTTATTTTTTGAATAATAGGACATCTTGAAAGGTTTCACTGAGTCCACAGCAAACATGAGCAGCAGGTACTTGTGCTGAGCAGGAATTGCTGAAAGAGTAGCAGTACTTGGGATGAGCTGGGGAGTTTACTTGGGCCAGTGAAAGAGGACTGACCAGATAAAAGCTGATCAGCTGCATCTCAGGTGGGGCTTTGGCAGCCAAAGTCAGTGGATGAAATGTTCCTAAGGCTTCATTGAACAGGGAAATCATGGCTGAACTCCAGTGCTTAAAGGATGAGCAAGTGGAGAAGGTGACATAGGATAAAAAAAAAAAAAACAAACAAAAAAACCAAAGCCCTGCCATACAGGGACGGCGTTGGAAAGGGCAAAGCTCAGTTGGAAGATGGCATCAAGGGCAATAAGAAGAGCTTCTACTGGTGTGTTAGCAGCAAAAATAATTAATAAGGAAACCATTGGCATGATGCTGAATGGGAAGAATGTGATTCAGTGATAATGGGTACAGAGAAGTCGGTGGAACTTAATGTCTCTTTTTGTCTTCTCCACTGACAATGTCTCCTAGACCCTTGGGCTTAGAGAGAAGATTCAAGGAGGACAACAACTACCAGGAGGACTGAGTCACGGATCTCTTAGGAAATATTAACCCCTATGAGTCCATGGGACAAAAAAGGATGATGTAAGGTGGTATCTCCCAGGACAAGAAAGATGTTGGTCACAGGGATGGTACAGGTGTGATGCTCAAGGAGAGGCTAAGGAAATTTGCTTGTTCAGCCTGGGGAAGGGAGCAGTGAACCTAAATAGCAACCTTCCAGTAGGTACTGAGAAGGTTCTTCACTGAGGTATTTGGTGGGAAAATAAGAAACAGTGGTTACAGTCTGAAATTCGAAGGTTCTGATACATACAAGAAATCTTCTGTGAAAAGACAAGAAGTGTTGGAATAAGGATCTGAGCAGATCATGGGATCTCCTTTGGAGAAGCTGGACCTGAGCAGCTACAAGATACAAGATCCGAGTTGAAAATGGACCATAGGACTCCTGAGATCCCTTCCTGACTAAGTCCTTCTGTGATGCAGCTCATAGTAATCAGTGCGGTCAGGGTCTAAGTTTTATTAAAATGTGGGTTCTGATGTGGGGCTTCTCTGTGCTCCTCCTTTGAAGCAGCTGGCCATGGCCTGTGTCGGAGATGCCTCAGCTCTGCCCTGGCATCCCCATGGTGGGGGACGATGTCCTGTGCAAGGCTCTTACCCTGGTCTGCTTGTGCTGTTGCATGCTGATACAGCTGAAGAAAGCGCAGGTTGCAGAGATCACTGGCTCTACAGTTCCTCCTCCCTCCCCTACCAAATCAACCTTTTCAGCATCAGCAGATCATTGCAAAGACTTTGGAAAAGCTTTGTCTACATATGAATTTCTGAGATGGCCCCTTGAAAATGGTGCAGATGTCCTCATTGTCCTTCTCTTCCCTTGGGTGCTGGCTCAGCAATTGACTTGAAATATTACTTTGTCCAGGGTAAAATGACCACCATTTACTCTCAAAGCTGGAGATTTTTGGCAGACCTCCATCAGTGTTACTGTGCCAGGTTGTCTGCAGATCCATAGAGCATTCCTACCCAACCAGCCTACTGTGGTTGGTTTGTATGTGCAGAAAGTTTATAGTGTTATGTGAAGTTGACTACACTGAGGCCTTTTCTTGGGATGCTGGTTCAGAGGCATATGGGCAGATGCTGTTTGACGAGGATCCCAGCAGTACATCCCTGCACGTTTGCCACCGAGACATGCTCTTCTCCTGTTCTTGGGCTCTTGGTTGCCCCATGGGGAAACTGTTACACACATGATCTCTTGTGCACATCTACACGTTGCTGCAGAGACTGTTACCTCAGCAGAAAGACCCACAGGGACTTGCTAGTCCAAGGGCCTTAATGAAGGGACTCATTCAGCTGCTCCTACCTCCTCCTTGGGAGGCTGCTGGGAAGGTGCAGAGCTGCCTGCCACTGGAAACTGCCACTAATTGGACCTTATTAAAAATTTACTTCTGTTTCACAATAAAGCTGGAACATTTATCTTCCCCAGCAAAGCCATTAATTAAAAACACAAATGGGCTCTGCTACCAGGAGAACAGCAAAGCTCTGACTGTCAATACGGTGACCTCGCTGCAGCCCTTCCCACCAGCTCTGCAGGGAGAAGCAGCTGCCTACGCAGCCCTGTACAGGTCTACATGCAAATGAACAGCTTCTGCTGGTTGTCTCTCATGGAGTGCGAGATGTAGGATTTCCTATTTCCTCCAGGAAGGAGCTAGGATACAAGGATATGTCCTGGAAAATAATACTTTTTGTTTGTTTGTTTGTCTGTTTATTTGTTATTCAAATGAGAACTAATGGCCTGATGCAAGCTGCCCAAGAATTGGGGAGCCTTTAAGAGGTAATGGAAAGGCCCAGATAACCCTGGAGGATTTCCTTTTGTCCTGTGGGACATCCCTGAGTCTAGAGGTAGTCTCAGTGGGCTGTACAATGCTTCCATCACTGGATGTTGAAGAGCAGATGCTGATAGGAGCTGTAACTCATATTTTTGCAAAGGCTATTGTCTGTTGGGTAAAACCACATAATGCCCTAGTTTGCGAGACCTGTCACATTATGAACACAGGCACAAACCTAGAGACTTATACCAGGAAAAGCAGGTCTTCTTTTTGGATGAGGGTTCTCAGCTCAATTGTCCATTGCATTACGGTGAAGTAAAATGTCTGAGTATGGTTATTGGCTGGACAATTAGTGACCAGGTAGGATTTTTTACTTTAAATTCCTGTATCTTGAAAAGTGTACCCATTCCACCTCCAGGCAGGAATTGGTGCTGACTCTGTAGAAGGAGATGGAGCTGATGTTCTGCCTTCCTCTGCAACCTGGGCTGGGGGGGGGGTAGGAGAGCCTGGGGGAGCAGGGTTAGGGAGCAGCCTTTTTTCCTTTTGCAGTGGTAAGCTGTTGGATCCCAAATTCTCTATTACCCTGGTACAGCTTCAGTGACTGGAAGTGACAGTTTCCCTCACAAAGGTGGTCTTTCCCTAAGGAGTCACATGCTCCCCCACAAGAAAACAGTAAAGCTTCTCAGCCTGGAGAAGTGAAGGCTCCAGAAATATCATAGAGCCCCTTCCAGTCCCTAAAGGGGCTCCAGAAAAGCTGGAGAGGGACTCTTTATCAAGGAGGGGAGCCATGGGACAAGGAGGAAGGGTTTTAAACTGAAAGTGGGGAACTTGAGATAAGATCTCAGGAAGAACTTCTTTGGTGTGAGGGTGGTGAGACCCTGGCCCAGGGTGCCCAGAGAAGCGGTGGCTGCCCCATCCTTGAAGGTGTTCAGGGTCAGGTTGGATGGAGCTTTGAGGGAGCTGGTCTGGTGCAGTGGGTGGAATTGGATGATCTTTAAGGTCCCTTCCAACCCAAACCACGCTATGATCCTATTACTTGCCTTACCACGGTAGCCCGTTGTCCCTAGAAATCTCTAGCACATGGGCAAAGCAAAGGCATGAAGGAGAGTAGTGAGTGCAGCCTTCCCCTTGAACTCCCCTGGCCAGGCTAAGCAGCAGAGCACAGACTCAGAGCAAGGCATCTGTGGCATGGGCTGGTCTCCTTCATCCTCCATCCCATTTGCAAACGTGTGTTGCACTTAAAGAGCTGCCTCCTGTTCTGCTGCTGAGCAGTCTCCACAAACAACAGCCCTCAAACAACTGGTCTATCTTTAGCTTGGGGTGGGAAATGAGTAAGATTCCTTCAGTTACACTTGCGCAGAAGCAGTTGTGGGAGGGATGCTGCAAACCGGGTTTCCAATTAGGTGCAGTGCCCTGGCACCTGTCTGGATGTGACATGATAATGCACCTGCTAAACGTTATAAGAAGCTTCAGAGATTCAATGTGACACATGCGAAGCAATAGTTGGAGTTTAGTCAACACTCCATCAGTTAAAAGTCTATATTTCCAATTATCTGTGGACAGTTTGTCTTCAAGGATAATTGGCTTCCTGCAGCTCTCCGGAACAGATGTCAGGGAGCTCCTTCTCTTCCGCAGAAGAAAACCTGGAAGAGTTTATAGCATGTGATATTGTGGAGGTGTCAATGTCAGAGGCAAAGCAGGATCTGGGGAACAATTAGGTGATGTCCTGGTGTAGAGCTTCATGGAGACACAATACTGCAAGGAGCATTAGTTACCCCATCCTGCTCATGAACTGTTGACTTGGAAGCCTATGCAGTGAAGAAGGCCTGTAGCAATGTAGCAATGTCCCTGTACCCTGAAGAGAATGCCAGGAGGCAAACAAGTGTTTGGTCATGGGGGAGGTGCAAATGTCCCTTTGGCACAAGGTGGATTGAGGTGACATCCTGGCGTGATGGCTACCCTTTCTCCCTTCCTGATGCTACCTGTGGAGGGCAGGAAGAAGAGGATATTTCTTTTGAAAATGGGCATTTGAGGAACTACACGTAACAGGCCTCCTGTGCACACGCCTGGGCAGTCTCAAGCCACCAGGCAGACAAACATGGCCTGACAGACTCTGCCAACTGTTCACCAGCCCCAGGATGCTCACACTGACACCCATCAGGCTGTCAAATCCACGTGGACAGGATGCACAGTCCATGCAAGAGAACTGATAGAGAAAGCAGGCAATCACAGGTGAGGCAGGACTACCCAAACTCCAGTAAGAAACTGAAGCCTAAGAAATTTCCTTGCAAAATATACATTTTTGAGTGGCAATTTGAGTTTTTATTACAAAATACTGCTGCTGTGCCTTATGGGAATTTTAATTTCACTACTCCATGTTCTTGGTCTCCTCTATTGACAAGACTCATTGACTAATATGCAGCTTCTTGGGGCCTTTGGACCTGTCCTCCAAACTGCATCGAGTCAACTGATGTCTGACACAGCATCTTCTGTGAGTGTTGAGAGATGTAAACCTGCTACAAAGTGAATGCCCAAAAAGGCAACCACTAAATATACCAGTACTCAGTAATGCTTCCCTTAAAAGGGGATGTGAAACAATTACCTGAGCCACAGTGAGCAAAGAAAGGAGAGGCAAGGCCACATGTGAAAGTCCCTTGCACAAGCTGGCCCCCTCTTGACCCACTGTTATGTCTGAAACTTGGCACCCAGTATTGGGAGACATTGATCTGTGTAGCAGCTTTGTGGTGTCTTGCAGTCTGAGAAAGATCTCTGCTCTCCCCTGGCTTTGTCAGCACTGTCCCTTATTCTGACTGCTGCTGGACTGCTAATGAGGAAGTAATTGGATCCATGTCAGCAAGATGGTAATAACCAGGGGCCATGGGCAGCATATTCCCAGGTGGAGATGCAGCAGGAGGGCAGCACTCTGGTCTCTGCCTGTGGCCAACAGCAGACCAGAGGCGATGATTATTTGCTATATGTGTCTTCCATCTGAATGCTCAGATCACAAGACTTTGTGCCTGTTACACACCTAGGTGCTTCAACCAATGAGTGGGAACAGCCTTTTGCTGGCCACAGCACTGGGGCTTCACCTAGACAGCTCCAGGCACATCTTTCCCCATCACCCCTCCATGTTAGGCTGTGGCATCTTTGCCCTGAATTCTATCTTCTTTAGGTGTTTCCTTCTTCTGTGAAGAAAACATGGGTTTCAGCATGGTATTAGTGACCTGACTGCAAAAAGCAGGCAGCCCATTGAGGAGGAACTGTTTGCAGATTATTCATAACTGATTTTTTTATTTCCATCTGCCCACCTCTAATATCTGGGATGATCATTGTTCCTGCAGGATATCAGCAAGGCTCCTGGACCTGGCTCTCACTCCAATTCATCAACAGCAATAACACAATCATTACATAGCAGCTCGCTTACTCAGGCATTTTGGTTTACCAGTGTGGTGACACCACACATTAGTACCCTGTAAACCTTTCTGTGAGATAGATGTTCAATGACCGCATTAACTGTCCCCAGCCTGTCTCCCATGTGCTCTGCCTGCAGCGACCCCATCCCATCCAGCCCATGGCAATTCAAGTCTTTGCTCTGCTGTGTTAGAGCAGTGGTGTTGAATTTAATGTCTTTTCTCTCTCAATAAAGAGGCTCATGGAAAAACAGACTTTCTGTTCTCTGGTATCCTTCTTCTGATATGTGTTTTTGCATCAGAAGAGTAACATCTAGCCAAGCAATATGCCCTCATTTGTGAATCAAACTGCGTCTTGTATGTGATCATGTGTTTAGATAGATAAACCCAGATAGTTCCATAAGAAACCTATAAAATATTCTTGATGTGCTGCACAGTGCAGCACAGCCTGAGAAGTGAAAACCCCACCGCTATAAAACAGGGGGAAACACTTTGTGGCTGGATTTTCCTGTTTGGACCATGAGAAACTGAGCTGACCTTTCTCTATCAAATATGGGAAATCTTTATCTCCGATGCCAGGGCAAAGCTGAGAAGGCTCAGCTTGCCTGTAAGTTAAAAGTTTTCTGTGGGTAGGAGTTACTGACATAGCTGATAATTGCCAGTGCCATGGTTCCTAATCAAGGAAAACAGGAACTGTGGCTGAATACAGCACTTCAGTTCAATATGTGGGCACTTTTTTAACCATTTCCTTGTTGTTCCTGTTCCCCAGGTGCTGTTCTTCAACTCAGAGTGGGAAGAGACTGTGGGAGCAGCAGCTTCAGGGTTTAGAAATCAGGGCTCTCTTGAACTGTGGGTATCACAAGAAAACTTTGAAACTCCTCAGGCAGCTGTGTCTGCATAGTGTCCATCTTCCTGGCTTCTGGTTTAGGCATGTCTAGGTGAGCTGGTTACCTGGGCTTCACTGACATGTAGCAATCACTGTGCAGGGACAACTTCTGCCCACGACCTTCGCTAGGATGAGAAGGCTCCAGTGCAGATGTGTATGTGGTGGAGAGCTAGTACAACAGCACTCATCTTCCATGCCAATAAGCTCAGCAGTGCTTATCCCAGGGACAAAGAGGGTCTGGGAGGACTTTGGCCTCACAGCCTGGACCAGGGGTATTTTATGGCTCTGTCTCAGCCTGGTTGCTTCTTCTCAGGTGTCACCCCCTCCTGCATAAACAATCTTCCTTTAGGCCACTTTTCCTCAGCCTCCTGAAGGTGAAGGGATGGGGCTGTCTGTGAGTGCCCATGAAAGGAAAAGACCCAACAGTGACAGAAGAGAACCTGTTAAATACTTGGTGGAGAGATGCTCTGGAAAGGGAGCGATCACTTTCCCTGCTCTTCCCTGATGGCTGGCTGGAGAGATACACTTGTAATGTTAGTTCTCATACCAGTCCTTCTGCCCCACTCACAGCATGTTCAGAATTCAAGCTGGATAATAGAAATGAAGCAATGAATTGTTTCCAGCTGTACTGAATGGGTTTTGATCAAGGGTCTGAGATGAAATCACCTCCTCTTCCTGGAGCCTCATGCTACCAAGAAGTTATAGTGGCAATCAGGCAAAGGTTTTGTTTGTTCCAGGCTGCTGGGAGAGAATGCAGGGATGATGGGCATCATCTCTCCTACCATCCTTTCCTGGACTCCTTGCATTTGGAGGTGGTTCAGACCTGTGTGTGAGCCAGTTCTGCAAAGATGTGGTAGACACAGAGGGCATCTGTTTAGCTGAGCATCAAGGTTGCAGTTGCTCCCAGGAAAACACTGCAGTTCTCCAAGGGAGAAATGTATGACAATTGAGGACAACACAACCAAGCTGAATCTAGCTTTATGCAAATTTATTTAGGCTTCATCAGAGTTACTTCTACTTTATTAAGTCCTTGCAGCCTGGACTTCATGGGGTTGTGCTAATGTAACCAGAAGATTGTTTTTGGAGTACGTAGCTCACTGGGGCTAAAAAGATTTTTTTTTCAGAAGTGAAAATAAAAGAGTCGGCCAAATTGCTAATATTTGTACTGACCTACAGATAAAAGCAACACCATTCCCCAAGTCTAATTATTCTTGGAATGGGCCAGGTTTTATTCATTTTTCACAAATCTGATGGGTATTGACTGAAATGTTTCTACTGGCAGGATATAAAATAAAAACAACTCTGATGCTAATTGCTATTTAGTCAATCAAAATGCTGTGATTTTAGAAAATATAATTCAGAAATTAACTCAGAGTACCTCATAGAATTTTGGAGTGCTAAAGAGAGCCTCTGGCAAATGTGCAAAACAATAATCTCAAAGCTTAGTGTAGGACGGACTTGGAAATACCATTGCAATACAGAGCCCTGACAATGGCCTCTTTCTCCACTGGGTTGGTGGTGGAAGCAGAAGTAAATTAGACATTTACAGATTAAATGCAGTCATCACCATTGCTAGAACACAATGTCAGCACTTGGGGGCTGTTAGGTCTCCTTTGGAAAAGATGGGGTTTTTTTTCCAGTTTAGTAAGTAGTGCAGCTAACCTCGTATTACCTTTGATTCCTTGTATTGACAGTCTCCAAAGTCCAAAGATCCACGAGCTGCTGAAGTCCAATAAAAATACCCTTCAGGGCAAGAATCCATTCATGGTGTATTCCTGTCCAGAACTGGGAAAACAATTAGGATTTTGCATTTCTTGGGTCAATGAAGTCATAATTTTGGGTTGAAAAGAGTATTTCACTGGAACATGCCAGGGAGTGTTTAATTTGTGTGATGTTGGGGGTGGGTTTTTTAATATTTTTTTAAAAATCCAAAACTTAAAAATGAAAGGATGGAGCTGCAGGAAAAAACCTGCTGTGCAGAAAAGCTGTAAAATTTTAGATCTTGAGGGCATTTTTAAAACTTCATCTTTTGACTGAGCCAATTTGACAGCTTTGTAAATTGTTTACATCAACTGTTTACATATATATTTTCTGGGGGAAAAAAATGTCTTCAGACAAAATAACTAACCAATCTGTAGCTATGTTACAGATGTCTCTGGTACTGCTAATACTGCATGATTCTCCTATTTTCAGTGGCATGTTATTTTGTCACGCTTTGGGAGATTGGGCTGATGTTTCCCATGCCAACCATCTTCTTCTAGATGAGTGATTGTATGTTTGTTTTGAAAGTTTCAGAAAAAACCAAACAGTTCAGTTGTTCTTGAAAATGGGAAAGAGGAAAAAAAAATTCCTTTGCATGTTATTCTTTTTAAGAAAGTACCGTGTTACCCAGATAGAGGGATAATCCAACTTTTGCCAACCCTTATGTACACTCAGTTTGCTTTAGTCTAGTTGGAAATTCTTGAAAAATCTCATTCTAAATAAACTGAGCAGGAGTTTGTTGGTATTCACAATCTTAACTCCCTGATAATCCCATCTGCACACAGCATGGGCTGTTCCTTCGTGCTTTCTTCCCATGATGACATGGGGTCAACGTGTGTCATCAACTTGTCCCTTGTCCGCAGCAGCTTTGATGGTCCTGCAGGTCTCTGTGTGGGGGATGCTGATGAGTCTCCTCCTGTCACTGCCCTGAGACAGCGGTGCTGCTGCCGGACCTGACCTGGCCCTGGGTGTTTTCTCAGGTGCACGTGTGTAATGCTAGAGCCCAAATCTTGCTGGGGGTGAATTGATGCTGAACCTCTTTTCTCTTTCCTGTCCCTTGTTGCAGTTGTAGGTGTCCCTTCCAGATGCACCTCCCTGCTTTCTGATGCAATGGGCCTATTGGGGTATTCCTGAGCAGCCCAGGCTCAGCTTGACTGACCTACCCAGTATGTGAATTTTAACCCTCTACGGGCATGGTTCACTATGGAACTTTCTGGGACAACCATGTGCTAAATTGGAGCTTCTAAGGCTGATGGATCCCAGAACAGTCCTCAACTCTGCAGTGCAGTTGGCAGAGGGTCCTGGAGCAGATGACTGATCCTGTTTTCCCTTGTAATATGCACCATGGGTGAGAGGGTGCAGACAGGCAAGTTTGGTTCCTGGCCAGCTGGGTATGAAGGGATTCAGCTGTTTATCCTCCCCAGACCAGACCCAGGGCTCCATCACCTGCATGGCTAGCCAGTTCCTAGCACCAGCACTCCCAGGGCACTGCTTCGGGGAGACTGATGTGAAAATAAAATATCTGTGTAGCATAAATGCAATGGGAAGGAAGGCAGCACCATGGGTACCGCTTGACCTTTGTTATCAGATCTCAGCTGGGACTTGTGCCCTCACTCGTCCCAGATGCAGCCTGGCTGTGGAAGTCAAGAGCTGACAGATTGCTCCCCTGTGGCACTGCCTGCAGAAACTGAGGTATCTTCATGCCCTGGAGCAAGGCTGCTGGGCTCCGCAGGAGTCTTGGTTCTGACAGTGAAGTGTGAGGCCAGTCCTGCTGCATCCTCCGGGGCAGGAGCTGTTCTCTGCTTCCCCTGGTCCCAATGAAGGCAAAGCCAGCAGCCTCACATCCCCACTCACTCTGGTGTGGCTGCAGCTGCCCTTCCAGTGACGGGTAGAGAACCTCTGACCTCAATCACTGTGAGAAGCCAGCACCCAGCCTCCAAAGCTGCTGCTGTATCATCCCTTGAGAGGGAGAGCAGTCTCTGTAAGCTCCAGCTAGATGATAGTCATCTGGGTCTGACACAAAAGAAAGCTTGGGAGGGGAACAAAATGCAGGAGCAGCAACCATTAATCCTAAAGAGTGGCACTGCAAGTGCTGCCAAAGAATCAACTTTCATATGGTTTTAACTCTGAGGGAAATCTGGAGGATCTGTGCTAATCTGCATATTCAAGAGAAGAAAATGGCCTGAAACATAATGCTACATTTCTTTGAATACTTATCTTAAAATTAATACAGCAGTTAATTAATCATTAGAATTGTATATTCCTTGAAAACAGTTTCTTTGAAGCCTCCTTCATATGTAAAGAACAGTTTGAATCCTAGATTTAACCACAAAACTCAGCCCTGGCCTTTAGCTATTTAAGTGCAGTGGCACATTCACAATATAACTTTTCTGTATGTTTATAAGTATAAACATTCAGTACCTAAATCTATAAAATACAGGCACTATGTGAAACCTCTTTCCATGGGACCATGGAGTATTTGAGCTCTGTACGAGAAAAAGATGCAGTCAGTTTATCTCAGACAACAAGAGAGCTGTGGCAATTGGAAGTCCTTGTTATTTGGGGAGCTACAACAGATTTTCTTCTTCATTGGCCCTAAACCCTGATCTTTCCCAAGCTTCAGAGTGACTAGAAGGAGCATGTGCAGGTTTGTCCCTTGCCAGGAAGATATCAGGAAAAAAAGTTTATTTAACGCAGAGAAAATGAAACTTTGCCTTATCCATCATTGTTCTTCAGAGCAAAATAAAGGCACCAATTGATTTTGTGTTAGAAGGTAATTAATTGTTGTGCAAAGCCTGTTTTAGAGTTTAAAGGCCACATTACTATAGCAAGGACCTCTGGCTGTGTCAGCAGCATCTGGCAGCTGAGAAATGTGAAGAAAGGACTAGAGTTGCCCTGAGCAGCTAGTCTGTGTGCTCCAAAAATAGACAGAATTCACAATAAGATGATGAAGGATGGAGCGAGAGCTGAGGAGGTATTAGGGCACGTAGCAATACGACCTGTAGGACTAATTTTCTGCTGCACCAGTGCTTGGTGCCAGCTTGCTCCTGGTTTACACCAGCAAACTGAGAGGAGAACAGTAAACAGTGATCCCAGCAGGACCAAGAGCCAGGCTTTCTGCAGGCAACATTTGCTGGTCCTTGGTAACCCCAGGACTGTAATGCTGACTTGTACCCGTGCTGTGCATGGGCCAAGCACTGCAGCAGCGATTGGAGCATGGATTTTCCACATGCTGCTTTTGACCTGTCTCTTCATGCAAGTTGCCTGCACGTATTCAGCAGGGCACCCCCCCACAGCTGTGCCCTGGGAGAAAGGCTTGTGGAGCTGAGCAGTGTGTTCCTCTTCAGGCTCATCAGGGCTGAGTAAAGAGAGGGTAAGCAGGAGGCAATGACTTTTTGAGACATATGGTTCCCTTCCCTGGGATGCTTGCTTTTCTTCAGTAGTCTGCTCTGAGCCCTTGGCCAAGGGCATGTTTCTACTGCCCAGAATACGGAAGGAGAAAGGGACAGACCAGGCAGGAAGGTAGAGAATTAATGAGCTACTGCCTGATGGTTAAAGGGACGAGGAGAAGCTGAGGCTGAGTTTGTAATGAAGCAAAGGATACCACATGTCATGGCCCTCTTGTGAAAAACTCCTTATGGTTGAATTTCAAAAATTTCATAGTCAATTACAATGTTGATTGTTTTACTTATAAGGAGAGAGTTGCAGCACTGCTGGAGGGGCCTGTCACATTACAAGCAAGGTATAAAACTGACCACCCATGAAACTTTGCTCTAAATCCCAGAGACTGTCATAAAACATTCTGCCCGATTAAGCTCACAGGATCTTCAGCTAGTGGAGCCCACCCCCACCTTTTCCCCATATTATAAGGTGCTTGAAGTCAAAAGGCACCCAATTCCACCCCAGAGCATTTGCGTCTTGGTAACACCTGGACTCTTTCTTACAGAGCTCAAGTACTTTAGCAACCCTCCTAAGTGCAAGTTTTGGAGCATAAGTAGATGCAAACACAACAAGTAGATTTAGCACAAACAGTGCATTTTTCTGAAGAGGGGGAATTCTGTAGGGCAAAAGACAACTATCAGTAACATCATTGACTCAGGGCTATTAATTCAGATACCGGCTAGGTCTGAACCAGGACTTTGGACATTAAGTGCAGAAACAAGGAGAAGAGCAAAGTGAGAGGAGCTGCAGGTTCTCCAAACAAAAGGCACAATAAGCTCTGTTCTCTTTTTCTGGGAAGACAATGTATTTTGGGCTAGGAATGTTCAAAGCAAGAACACGTCATGGGCAATTTACCCTACATGTGCCCTGGGGCCTAGTTTGGAAAGCTATCTCAGCAAATGTCCCCTGTTGTGCTAACGGCCCTACTACTGGTAATAATGTAATGTCCTATTGATTATTTATCCATCGTTAGTAGAGTTATCTATTCCCAGACCAATACTCCAGTGTAACTGCAAGTGAGTGTGTTTAATGTTTGACTGAGCCGCAAGGGTTGCTGCAAACATAGGATCCAAAGCCGGAGACTAAAGAAATTTTCCCAGCAGATTTGTCAACAGGGAAAATTAATTTAACTAGGATCAGACTCGGAAGGAGGTGTCCTAAAAAAGTGCTGCAGCATTTTCACTGACACCAAGAAGGTTCCATAGGTTCTGGGATCCTGTTAAGCTGAATTCCCACTTGGTCTTCTGCTGTCAGACACATTCACAGTCTTTGTGCTGTGAACACACAGGAGGAGGTTTTACACGGGGTTTTACATTACCTGGGAAAGGGAATGATAACCCTGGGAACAGAGAAAGTATTCGGCTGCGTACTTGCAATTTGCAGGCCCTCTCCAGCATTTCACTAGACTCATGAATCTTGTGTCCAGTACAGCCTCTAAAATTACTATACTTGCTCAAAATACAGATATTTACAAAAGGAAAACAATTATTTTTTATTGCTTCCTCTCTGACTTTTATGTTCCCCACTCCAAACTCACCTTTTCCAGCCTTTCTTTGCAATTCTGGGATTGGAAAATGTGCTTTGATGTTGTAGGATGTCATCCTCTGACAGCCAGTTTGCTTCCAAGGGCAATCAGAAGGGTACATGCCTCAGGACAAGTCCCCTCTCCCAGGCAGGAACTGGCAGTGAAGGCAAAGCAGTGAGCAGTCTGTGGCCCCAAGGGAGTCTCTGCATGCAGCGTGGGTCACAGTGAGGCTGGGGTCTTGTCTGTGTCCCTCTGGCTGCCACACATACGCCCTGGCTCTCCAGCCTCCTGTGTTGCCCAGACATCTCACATCAGGAGTAGTTCCCACCCACCTCTTTGGTGATCCAATTGCCTACCCTGGTCTGTACACACCCAAGTGCTATTTCAACCAATTCTTTTGGTAAAATACAATGACAGCTATAAATCATGTCAGCACTATCCAGGCTGGGAATCTTCCACTGCACTCAGCCTAGGAAGCCCTACAGAGGAAGGGTGGGTTGGCTGAGAAGTTCCTAGTGAGGACTAGATGGAGATGAAGGTCTGAACAGGGGCACAGTTTTTTATCCAGCATGAGAGAGACCTGGATATACCTGCCAGAGATCCAGGCTCAACCATAACCCTGCTGTCCAGAAGCAACTGTTCCCAGGCGGCTCTTGCTGAAGGATTTGCATCTGTCTGAAGAGCCCATCAAAATGCAGCAGGTAGGCTTTGCTCTGAGAGTACATCGTCTGGCTGGCTCAGCTACGTGGAGAGGTTGTACTGTGCTGTAAACACAATACTACATTTCTTCAGAGGCAACAGGCTCTGTGTTTCATCACTCTTTGTCACTGCAGCTCTGCAGCGGGTTTACTGCAGAATGGAGGGATCACAGGAGTGGGAGCCATCTGTATATAGTAAGTTCCCTTCCCAGGACTGAGGAGGATTACTACTGGTGGTAATTCAAGGCACCCTCCAAAGAGGAGACAGGGAGAAGCAGGACAGGGTGACCTTGCAATGTTCCGCTTTGATTTCATTGCCCATCACTTTGTTCAGCCCATCATGCTGGAAGCACTGCTCAGCCTGGTGAGTGTGACTTGCCTAATGCTGCCAGCGTCAGAATGTCCCCTCCATTCTTAGGCTGCTTTTGTGGACAGAGAAACTCTGGATGCTGTCAGGGCATCCCATTGAGAGAGTTTGGGATGGAGTTTCAGGTTCATAAATCCCCATTAGCTCTCCCTCTGTGCTCTGCCATCCACTGATGCAAAATCCTCAGCAAACCTGGACAGCAGCTTCTCTGGGGCTGCAAGTCGCTGTTCTGGATGAAAAGGGAGAGGGCCTACCAAATTTGATTTTAAGGAGTGAGAGCAGTTGTGAAATTCCAGGTTTAGAGTGACCTATGTGCTAAATAATCCCAGCTCCCTTATCTCTATGTGTTGGTCCTTACTCTTAAATGTCACAGCCACAGATCATTTGTCCCACAAACTACTGCTTTAGTAAGCGTGGTGCTTGGATGGTGCTCAAGAAGCAGCTCTGCAATACTTTACCTCATATGGTTGCCTCGGATCTGTCTTTGCTGTATTTACTAGAGCTACCCCACTCAAATTCTCCCTGCAGGGTTTTCTGCAGTGCACTGTGTATTGCAGAAGGTTTTATCCTGTTCTGCCAGGAGGGCAGCATCATGGCCATAGTGACACCATGACACATAGTGACATGTGGCACTCTCCAAGCACCCAGTTCACAAGCTCCCCTTGGTTTTTTGATAAAAGACATGAAGGATCTAGTTCTTCATAAGTAGATCTTTCACAACATTTTGCTCCAGTCTGCATGTCTCTGACAGTGGTGCAGATGTGAATACTTGGCCATTCTGCAAATCAGGGTATGAAGCTGGTCACACAGAAAATGAAGGGTACGTGATTTGAGACCACCTGAGAAAATCTTAGTTTAAGTCACTTGCGAAGAAGCAGATGTGATCCTGTGGGAGGAGCAGGGACAGATTGGTTTTCTCCAAACCTGTGTTCAACATCACAGTCCCAAAATTTGCGACTGCCTTTATGACACAGCTCAGACTATTTCCCAGGCAAGTCCGTCCCACTGACTGAATAAGAAAGGTGTTTTGTGTAAAAAACAATGAATAATCATATGATTAAGCTCAGTCTCCTAAGAAGCATTCACAAGAGGCCTTAAAGGTGATTATGCAGGCCGTCTCATTTTCAGCTACTGGTTTGTTTTGGAATCTTGTATTGAATGCGGGATTGTTTGTGTGAGTGTGTGTGCATGGATGAGCATGCATACCCATGTGTGTATATGTGTGTACGTGTCTGCCTCCATGTAGGTGTGTGAAAATTTCCACCGTTTTTAAAGCTGCAAGGAAAACCCCAGATGTCTGTCAGTATTGGGAGGGTGCAGCGCTGGGTGGGCAGTGTTTGAGCTCTCACCCTCTCCTCTGCCAGCAGTGGGGAGAGCGGAGGGCAGCTCCTTCAGCATAGGAGAGGACAGTCCCTGGGATGTCAGCACTGCAGTGGCTCCTCTCACATCTCACAAAGCTGGAGGGCACCCTCGGTGGTCTCGCTGTGTCTCTGCTTGCTTTCCAGCACCACAGAACAGACCAAGAGTATTTCTCAAGAAGCCGAAGCCTCTGTGAAAGAGAACAGAGAGAATAAGAGGCAAATGCACCTATAAATCTCTTTAAAGGATGAAGTAGAGTTGTAGACTCTTATCTTGCCTGCCTCTTGATGTCACATTAAGACTCAGCTCCACAGTGAGCAATAGCTGAGGCTTTTGAGTTTTCTCACACAGTTGAAAGAACTGAAACACATGTTTGAGTTGCTAATTAGAGCCTGAGCCAAGGTCTGTTGTAGAAATCCTGATCACTCTTCTGTCACTAGCAACAGAAACCAAAGCAATCCCTTCCTGTACATACTACATTTTCCCTGAAGAGGAGCTCTGGGATCCTCTTCTGATCTCTGGAGTGGTGTTTGTTCAGCTGCGACTGGAGAAACTTTCACAGTGGATGGGAATTCAAAAAGTAATTAACTGGATAGTCCACTTGATAGGTAATAGAGCCAACACTGGAGCTAAATAGCTATATTTGCTAAAGAACCCACCTTTTACTGTGCCATAAATGCACTTAGTATTTTAAGAAGAGCAACTTTTTAGGTAATACTTTCCATGGGATACTATATGTAAAGTCAAGACAATTGAGATTCCTACAAAATCTGCAAATTCAGCAAGAAGGACACAATCAGCATTGCATTGATTATATGTAGATGCATACAATTCTGTCTGTCTGAACACAGATATTCAGTTTTGAGGGCAAACCAGAAAAAAATGCAAATCTGCAAGCTTTCTGCTCACCTTCCCATTTAATTGCCATTTTCAGCTCTTTAGTATCTATTTTCCACTTTGCAGTAGGTCTCCAAGGAGTAAGCATGCATTTATGATGACACATTTGGGAGTGTGGATCCTGCTGTTGGAATAGTTGAATTGAAAGGGATTTATTAAATATTATCAAGAAAAATTGATCAAGGTCATTTGTGGAGAAGTTTTCTTGGGCTGATACAGACAGAAGAAATAAATTCAAAAAGAGGATGACCAACCAAAATCCACATCGGACCTTTTCAAAGATTAAAATGACAAGCACAACATACAGCTGTGTTTGTGCTGTCACCTTGGGATCAGGGGGAACATCCTACCAGGCAACTGACATGAACTTTTTGGGGTTCTTCACTGGAAAGACAACAATGTGTTGTTGGCCCTGAATGCCTCTAGAAACCAAGGGGGTGTCCACACCTGGCAGGGTCCTAAACTGCCATGAGTCTGTGGAGACTGTTTTGGAGGTGTTTGTCTGTGTTGCATGCCAGCAACAAGAGCACTGCCTGAAGCTCTTTTGAGTCCCCAACTTGTAGCAGCAGCATTTAGCTAAATACTTCTTAGGCTGCTTAGCCAGAGGATTGGGATACTTCATTCTTTCCATTGACTACGTTGCTCCGTACTTCTCCTGGTCACTAATTGCAGGTACTAAAACTCAGCATTGTCTAAAGACAGGTTGTGATTTGATGCCTGCACCTTTCAAAATTGCTTTCTCCTTTAGGACAAGCAATTTATGTCATTTCAGGAGTCCAAATAGAATTTGAAAAAAAAAACAAACCCAAAACAGATTAAAACAAGCCACTTTAATTCCTGTAAATGTAATGACCACAGTTACACGTGTTTGTTTTATGTATTTTGGAAGAGCAAGGGCTTACAACAGAGGTAGAGGCATTATTCATCCAGGGCTTATCGCATTCACAAAGCAGAGAAATGTTTGACTTTTGATTTCAGGTGAAGGGCACACTGCAGAACCAGATCAATCTATCTCTCTATCTTTGATTCATGAGCCAAAGAAATATATATTTCATCATTCAGGCTAAACTCATTGGGATGTTTGAAGGGAATCACAGAAATTTGGTTCAAATAACGTACCAAGTACATCCTAATTATTTTTACTGCAGAAATATTGTCTCCTATCCTTCAGTCTTGCTTCACCCCTACTGTTTTATGAAGTGCCTTTTCCTGGAAAATGGACACTACTCTTCCTACCTAGGTCAGAAGTGGAAGGGAATTTGTGGGTGTAACATCACAGCCTACCATGCTTCACAGTATGTCATAGCACGAGGACCTGTGAGAGTTTTGCCCCCAGGCTGAGGCAGGAGCTGCTTTCTGGAGCCAGTCACACATTCCGTCCAGCCCTGGAATCTGCACCGCAGCAGGAGATTCCTGCTCCGGTGAGTGGTGAAGGCAGTATGTGCTGCTGGTATCTGCCTCCCAGGACACCCAGGACCCTCACAGGAAGTCCCCACTCTGTGATAGGGTTTCAGACTTTCAAACTGCAGTGTGGGACAGTGTGTATCATGGAAACGGGCTGCAAAGCAACTACCAAAAAGTCTCAAGGGTACGTAATGTCAGGGGAGCTGCTGCCCCTGCCTCTTCCTGAAGGCAGCCTGGCAGGGGGGCTTAGGGTTTATGCCTGAGTGGGCAGGGAAGGGCTTTATTCTGTCCACATGTCACAACTCAGAAATGCCAAGGCTTCAAATCTCCTCTTCTTTATTTATATTGCAGGGAGTTGGAAAAAGGGGAAACTTGTGCCTGAACTGATGGGGTGTGCTTGACCCCACACAGGGATGTTCAAGTGCCAGTGAGACTTTGCAGCTAAAAAAGTATTTAACAATGACCATATCCAAAGCTCAGAGGTTTTTCCACAGTGGAAGGTCTGACTGGGAGTCCACTGTTCCTTGCAATATTTGTTTTGTCACAAATTCAACACGTTGTGAACTCAGAGAGGACAATTTAGCTCCACCATTGCAAAACACTTCACCAAAACTGTCTGGAGGTGAGGAAGTCAGGCTTTGCACATCTTGTTTTCTATCTGGCTCTATCCTCCAACTCAGACATTAATACTAATAGATTAGGGAGAGATAGAGCTGGATCAGATAAATATATTAACGCATCATCTGCATACAGCATTAATGCAAAGCTCTTTGAGCCCTTATAATGCTTGGGATATTTTCATTTTTGGCATGTATTAGATCCCAAACATCCAGTTGCGAAATCAAATGACAAAAGAGCAAGATGTCCTTTTATCACTTTTCTGCCCAGGGACGTGACTGGATATGAGGCTTTTTGCTGCTACTTGGGAAGCAGTTAAAATAAGCCCAGTACCAGACCAGGGTGGTGCTGGACCACTACTGAAAACATGTGAATTTGCCAGGACAATGAGGGCATCAAATTTGCATGGTTTCTTTCCCTTAGGATTTTCTGGGCTGAGTTTCCATCTCCAGAGCAAGGGAAGAGAACCACAGGTTTGCAGTCTGGCTCCTTGCTGAAATCTCCTCTGCAAAGCAAAGACTCACAGACTGGATAGTGAATGTGGCCCAGGCTTGTGCTCCAGCAAAGTCCTGAGAGGCTGGACTGCTCCCATGGCTCAGCTCGGAGGATGGCACTGTGTCAGACATAGAAAAGGCCTGACCTGGAGTATCTTTCTCACCCATGTGCACTGGACACCTTCCTGCTGGTACCATTTGTGGCCTCTCACCATGTCACTGTGGGGCTTCTCTGTGTCGGGACTAGGAGTAAAACCACTAGCACTGGAAACAATGGGGTTCAGTAGTCCCTGCCATCCTGAGAACCAGGATGTCGTCTCTACAGATTGTGAGTACCTATGGCCCATGTTCATCGCATGAATACCTAGAGCTTCATCTGCCATTTCTGGCCCAGCAGCACCTCCCTCACTGTGATCTTCTGGGCAGTCTTCTTCAGGGATAAAATGACATTAATCAAGTAGTGACCAAAAGGGCGACTTTGCATCTGTAGTGCTACTTGTTGGGCGAATAGCCACCCAGGTGACGAGAGGTACTGGTCTCCACTGGCCAGAGAGAGCTTAGCTTGTCAAGATTGCCTTTGCCTGGCAGACTGAGTCCATGACTTTTGGGGAGAAGTTTGTAATTGCAGATCTGGAGTGAAGATTCAGAAAAGATCTACTTTTTCTCAGCAGGTACACTGTGGACCTTTGATGGGGCTGGCCAGATGGATATATGAATGGTGGCTTAAGTCCCCAGACTAGGTGAACTCCGTTCCACTCTATTAGCAATTAATACCACTAGTCTTAATGATGTTGGTGTAAAGCTTTGAGCTGGGTGAGTTAAATAAACTCATGAAGTACTCAAATGCCTTTTTTCATATACAATATCAGATGCCATTATTGCTACAACCAGACAGAAAGGCCACAGCACTTGACTTATCTCTAGAAAGATGCACATAGGCCTCTTCTCACATACAACAGAACCACTTTGGCATGCTCTGAAAGCAGCTAAGAGATGTGCAGTGGTAAGTTATGTCTTTCTATTGAAAAAAAATCAAAAGCAAAAAATGTAAAGTTAGGGGTTTATCAACACTGTCCCCCACATCCTGCAATATATGTTTCTAGTAAATATTCACAATTCCTTAGCGATGCTCATTGAGACAAAAAAATCACCAATGCTGCAATGAAAATAAGTCTTGGCAGAAGGGGAAAGGGTCACACCATTTGCTTCTAAGTGTCTGCCTTCTGTTTCTGAAAACCAAGTTAGAGGGGTCTTCTGCTATTGAGGATGGCCAGTTAAGGTCAGATGGAGCTGGTGGCAGTGGGGAGAGGTGATGCATCCCACAGACATATTGACCCACTGTGAATGAGGCTGGTGGTACTGGGTACCTGGGGCTGCCTGGAAGCAAATGCCCTGGGGCCCATGCCCAAGACAGTCACTGACCCTACAGCAACTGCATCCCTATGAACCCCAGAGGTGATTCTCCTCTGTTCTGCTCTCATGAGGTCCCCCTGAAAGTATTGTGTCCAGCTCTGAAGCTTCCAACATAAGAAGAACATGGACCTGTTGGAGCAGGGCCAGTGGAGGCCACAGAGATGCTCCAAGGGTATCAGGGAGAAGAGCTGAGAGAGTTGGGGGTGTTCAGCCTGGAGAAGAGAAGGCTCTCGGGAGACCTTAGAGCCCTTTTCAGTAGGTAAAGGGCTCCAGGAAAGCTGGGGATGAAGTCTTGATCAGGGAGGGGAGCTATAGGAGGAGGGGGAATGGTGTTAAAGTGAAAGAGGGGAGATTAGAGATTTAGAGATCTCAAGAAGAAATTTTTCACTACGTGAGCGGTGAGACCCTGGCCCAGGTTGTGCAAAGAAGCTGTGACTGTCCAATCCCTGGAGGGGTTCAAGGCCAGGTTGGACAGCAGTTTGAGCAACCTGGTCTGGTGGGAGAAGTCCCTGTCTGTGGTAGAGGGTGGCACTGGGTGGGCTTTAAGTTCCCTTCCAACTCAAACCATTCTATGATTGTATGATTCTATGGACATTTCCGTGCCTCACCTTGACCATGGGGTTTTTTTCAGTTAGGGAAACAAGCAGAAATAAGAAATGTTAAGAAAACCCCACTATATTCACAGCTAAAAGCATGAGCAGCTGGGTGAATGAACACAACTATAATACATCAGGTATTAAACTGTGGGAAGCCAACCTGGGAATGCAGAGCCTGAGACCTGCAAATATGACATGGTGCAGTGGCACATGCTGAAGGCCCTGATGCACTGAAGGAGGGTGTCCACACTAGGTCTGAGTCCCACTCACTGCCAGTTGCTGCTCCTAACAAGACAGAAAATGGTATGATCTAAGTGCTAGAGGCACCTGTGGGTTTTAAACCAGTCAGATTTGCTCTGGGCAGAGGCAGAAGACTCAATAGTCTTTTAGCAAGGGGGAGTTAATGATTTCTTATCCTTTGCTTGGATTAATTGGTTTTCTCTGGCTGGAAGTGCAAATGAAGCTGTCTTTCTAAACCAGGCTAATTTGTGTTGAACTCGGTTGTCACAAGTCAATTATCTGCCATGCTGTGGAAATTGGGGCCAGCTTGTTTGTGATGAAGGGCAGCAGCCCCCAGGCCAGGAGAAGCATTCCCGTGAGAGCGCTGCTGCACCCCTGGTCGCAGCTGCATCCCTCCTGGGCATCCTTCATTCACCAGCATCCTCGCCGCGCTGCCCATCCTGCCCTAACTGCAGAGCTGGCAGAATCTCCTGCATGGGGAACGGATGATATCATCCCAGCTTGGGGTTTGGCAAAGGTGATAGACGAATCTCTGGCACTGCCCTCACAGGCTTCCCAGGAGCCAGCTGCCAGGCAGGCAGCGCTTTTGGATTCTTAGCTTTGTTGACAGCTCTGCTGCATCTGTGTAAGGGGAAAGGGTGGGAATGTTCTTCCCTGGGAGCTGTTGAGGTTGCTCACACTGGAGAAGGTTCCCCAGGTTGCAGCAGGCGAGTGAGAAAAGGGTTAGATTTTACTGCAGCTCACACATGGAGGTAAAAACCCGCCTACAACCACCAAGAGATAGTTTATAGTAAGCGATTTTTCAGCTCTCCTTTGCCTTTCCTAATTGCTTTGAGGTTATTCTTTTAAATAAGTTAATTATTCTTTGTTTATCATGATTATATTTTTAGCTTGAAAAATATTCTTTTCAGAGACCTCACTAGAGGAGATGGCCACAGCAGATGCACTGCAGAGCTCTGGTTAATATGGTGTCCCATTCTACGTGCAAGTGTTTCAGTCATGGCTCAGCTGCAGTTTTTGAGAAGTTTAATCTATGGTGCTGAGGAAGGTTTTATTCTGTTCACAAACAGTACTGGGGAAGGCTTGAAAGAGCTGCACCCCTTCAACAAGCACACGCTATCCTCGGTCTGTTTTCTTCAGACCTGAACCGTCACTTCTGGGGTACAACGAGTGGGGAAAACCCAGTGAAGACCAATGCAGGTGCCACACAAACTGCTCATTTTAATTTCCATGGGACCATTCATCCTGCCATTTGCACTCCTTGTTGTGCTTCCTGTAGTTGCCTTCCACCAGGTAATGCCACGTCCAAGCCAAAGCTGGCTGTGAAATCTGCTGACTGTTTTTTGCCGATGTTAACATTGACCTGGGAAGAAGTAGATGCACCACCTGCATGGCACAATTCCTGCTACCACACACCTTGTCTCTTCTGCCACTGAAGATGTCATTTAAGATGCCTGAGGTAACACTTTTCTTGCCATTAACTTGACATTGGTGAGACCTGGAGAGTTGCTGCAAAGCAAACATGAAGGTTGCAGATGTGATCAACGTAACACTTGGCTTCACCCAAGACTGGACAGTCCTTTAATGGTACAGTGGCCTTTTTTACCTGTTCTGCTGCTCAAACCTCAAAGTCAAGACACATCCTCCTGTCCTTCTCCTCTTCCACACACAAATCATATCTGCTGTGGTCTCTCTCCAGCATTTGGTCTCTGGCATTCCTTTTTATTGCTAGTTTAATAAGGAAATCCCTCTAAGGGCTGTGGCAGCTGGAAAAACATCTGCAGAAGTGATTTGCAGGGATTCTCTTGGCAGCTTGGAGGCTGGACAGGCAGAATTTTTGCTGGCTCATAGCCTGAATTTGTAGGTTTTTCAGGCTATAGCAGGCTTGCTGTTTCCACCAAGCTTGATTCTTTGATGAACAGCCATATCCAGAGAGAATAAACTGCAAGAGCCTGTGAACAAGTGTTGAGCTCACTTCACCAGTGCTGGGTGCACTGTGCATGCAAATGCCACATCTGGAGACAAGTGCAGTGATTTCCTGAGTTATGGTCTCCAAAAGAGGTTATGTGAGAGGATGAGGAAGCAAGAACCTCCTTGGGGCATGCCTGCCTTCCCTGAGATAGATTCTTGAGCAAGCAGCAGCTTTCGAAGGACTCCTGACCTCACAAAATTGTAGTACAGAGTGAACCCCAAGTGCAGGAGCTACATCTGTGTGTGGGAAAGTGCTGTGTGCTGCACAGAGGGCAGCTGGTTCCAGGGACAAACACATCTCAATGTGCAGATCAGCTCTCCCAAAGCTCTTTGTACATCTGCTCTTCAGAGAAGGCTGGAAGCCAGAGCTCTGTGCCTTAACCAGGCAATTAATTATTCTCTTCTACTCCCTGGCTGTAATTAGGGGCAGAGGACACCTGTGAAAATGAAGTAGGGGCTGGTAAAATGATTTGCCTGAACTGCTTCATGGAAGAGCTGTCTGTGTCCTGGGGAGGAACATGACCAATGTCTTCTCTGCACTGGGATGCAGAGTGCTCTGAGCAGTGCCTTGGGTGGAGGTTCACTCACCCTGAAGGGCAGGATGGGTGTTTTTGGGGAACAGACAAAGTGCACACACTGATGCAACTGAGCAATTCCTAAAATTAACCCAGTGGTTCTTGGCAAAAATTTTCCTGTTCTTGTCTGGAAAATGGAAACCTTTGCAGAAACACAAGGCTGTCTGGCCATACCCTGCCACCTGAAGATGCAACCCACCTTGCAGGCCACAGTTTCACCAGGCTCTGCTCAGAGACAGTCCTTAACAGAGCATATGCTGATGGAGAGAACAGGTCTTGCCACCATGGCATGGACTCAGTCTGGAGGAAGTTTCCATGCCCTTGCAGATGGAGCAGAACATGCACACAATGAAGAAAAGGGAACAGGAACGCTGGATCCTCTGTGCTAGGGCACCTCTGAGGACAGGTTAGACTCACCAGAAAAGGCTCTGAAGTACTGATGCTGCTGAGCAAGAGGGGAAGAGATGGGCAATGCTCTCTTGGATCCATCCTGACTGCTTTCTGGAAGTATCATAATACCATGTAGGCATCTGACTGGCAGAGGTACAACAGTGCAGCATGCACATGGGCTCTTGGCTACCCTAAAAAGAGAATGAATCAGGGAAACTACCCTTCCCCCACTGTATTCCCCAACCTGCTCCAGTTCACCTGCAATTGCTTGCTGATAGTAAAGGTAACTCTATAGTTCTCTTTGAATTCTATATGACTTTTGCTTTTCAGTAAAAGCTTTCAGGGTGAGGGGTGCTTAACATTTGTCTCAGCCTAGTTGCCAACACCTATCCATGGGGCTTGATCTAGTTTTTTCATCACCCATATCACACTGCCACCCCCCACCCTGTGCCCTCCTGTACCCCTGGAGCCATGTAATTGAGTAGACACTGGCAGCCATACAACACCTCCTCCACATCACCCCAAAGGAGGTGCTGCTGTTTGTGATAATGAAATGTGTCAGGGAAGGGAGACAGGAAAAGAAAAAGAGAAAAGAGGTAGCTGGGGCAACAACGCTGTGGCTGTGCAGGGGGCTGCCATCTGCAGCTTCCAGGAAGGCTCTTTCTGCCTCATCTACTTGCAGAAATCTTCAGAATAACCAAGATCATCCTGACACAGATGAAAGCTTCCAGCACTGGCTGCTTCCTCTGCTCGAGTTTTGAAGTTGCAGAGACACACTTTGAGACTGAAGCCAAGAGAGTGACATCTGGATCCCTACACACCTAATGCAGGAGTTTTAACATGGGATCTGCTGCTCCTTCCCTGACCACCCCTGCTCTTGCCTCCTCCCTCTCCTTTCCCAGCCCAGGCATTGCAGCACTAGTCTCTCTTGCACGTCTCCTGACAGGACCTGTCTCAAAGACTGCCTATGCAGGAGAGCTGAGAGTCAGCTGCTAAGCAAAAGCAAACTTATCCATGAAGTCAGTGAGGCTGCCATTCCTGGACTGCTCCTGTACTTCTGAGGAGGTCAGTTAGGGTAGGCAAAGCTCCCAGTGAGGGCTCTCAGCTCATCTGTGTGCCTTGCAGAGGTGCCTGACAGAAATGACTAACTGAGAGAGGAGAGCAGTTCAGATGGTACATTGGTCTGGCAATCTCCATCCTCATTTAGCCTTCAAGGTTAATTTGTTGCAGGCTCTTGTAGGAGCATTGGAGCCTTGCTGATGTGATCTAGCTATACTTTTAGAGCATCAGCCAAGGACTAGGAGGGTTCCCATGCCTATTTTTCCTCCACCTCAAAGCATCTCCTTGGCAGGAGATGCTCAGGGAGACCCCTCAAGATTCCCTGCTCTTGGCTATGAACAGAAATCTGCCCGGGACTCACAGTCTGAGGTATCCTGGTTAGAAAAGTATTCTGCTCTCTCAGCTGTACCTGGTTCAACTCCAGATCCTGCTCTCTTGAGTGTGGCTGCTTAAGACAAACTCCTTGGCAGCCCTTTTCCACCATAGTCCGAGCAATACCTTTGGCCCTGCTGGTTCTGCCAGTTCCAACAGAGGTGAATGAGCCAGGTTGGGGACTTGCAGGACACAGAGGACAACCTGCTGGCAAAAATGCAAATGCACTGGGAGAGACTGGAGAAACTGCTTCTGCTGCCCTTATCCCAAATGAGAGGTTTTTAAACTCCTGTGGTCTGGACAATGCCTTATTCTTCTCTGACAATTAGCATCTATTTAGTAATGGGATCCTGATGACTCAGAAAGCATCCTTTGGCACAGGTCACATGACAATTGTTCTCTTGAAAGTGATAAGATCAAGATGGGGTACAGTGCTCAAGAGGAGGATTTGAGGAGGGCTGTAGCATCCCTGGCCCTGCTCCTCTAAGGGCAGGCTGCCATCAGGTTTTCTGAGAAGCAGATCTGCAGTGTCACCCGGGAGAGTGCTCAGTCACGCTGGGAGTCATTAGGCAATGGCAGCGACTGGCAGGTTGCGGAGAGAGCAGAGGAATACACCAGAGAATACGTTCATATAGGTGGGAGCTCATGGTTAGGATGCTTTGAGAGAAGGTCATGAGGAAAACAGCTATCTCATGCCTACATGAGCAATTAGAGCAGAGGCTGCACTAACTTCACTAAACACTGTAGTTACTGCTAATCAAATTGAGCTGCATTGGCTCTTACTGGAATAATTGCCCATGGGGATTCAGAGCATGTCCAAGCACTCAGCTTATTAGCGTGCCAGCTGTGGGCTGGCAATCCTCTCATCAGGCAGTAGCCGGGTGTCCAGAGCATCTACTCCTGTAGAGACCCCCCCCATGCACAACCAGCCATTGGCTTTTGGGATGTCAATGGCATCTGCTGGCTTTCGGGATCCTGGGGTCTGCCTCAGAAGTCTCATGTTGATGGAAAGGTTGCTTTTAATGTGGACTTTGGTGGGACCACAGAC
This sequence comes from Nycticryphes semicollaris, assembly GCA_013400055.1. Lineage (NCBI taxonomy): Eukaryota > Metazoa > Chordata > Aves > Charadriiformes > Rostratulidae > Nycticryphes > Nycticryphes semicollaris. Next base: position 427,690 of record VXBJ01006626.1, read on the forward strand.
AGGCATGAAGTTGCGTGAAGTTGCCCGTGGTTGTGTGTTCCTGGACTCAGACCATCACATGACAGTGAGATCACATTTGCCACAGATGTGTCCCTGCTCTGGATAAGCAGTGAGTGTGTTGATCGGTGCGAAACCTGACAAGGAAAGGGGCTGAATGCACAGATTTGTCTGTGAAACAGCAACGAGGACAGTGACACTAAGAAGACTAATTGTTTGGATCGATTAGGAGTAGGAAATAGCAAAGCTGAGAGATTTATACTACTCTGTCACACATTTTCTGGCCATTGTGAGTAGCTGTGCGAGTGACAGAGTATGTTTAGCACATGTGAAGTGTGTGAGTGTGCTGGGAAGTCAACTGGTAAATAAATGGTGCAATGCAGCGGAAAAGCACCTGTATGGCAAGAGACCTGCATTCAACAGCTCAGAGCTCATAGTTGTTGGCTTCCTGACCACAGGTCAGCTGGGCTCTCCAGGCTGTACCCTGACCAGAAACCAGGTACCTGGGAGGGTAATTCTGTAACTGAGCTGATTTTGTAGGTAATGAGGTGAAAGCCTCTGGCTCATGGGAGATGCAGAGCCTGAAGGTCTGAAAAACCTGTCCCTGGTATTTCAGGAGCAAAAATCAATACTGCCTTTCTTCTTCCTCTGTCAGGATCTAGATGATTATCCGTGAAATATTCTGCACAGGCTTTTTAAAAGTAAGGATTGTGGCCTGTAAAAGAGGCCCCAGAGTAAAAAAATGTCACTGGAGATCAACCCACACTCCTGATGCAGTTCTGTGCTTCGCCAAATGAATTTTCATTTGCTTTCAGCAGGCTCCAGCCTAACTCCCACCTTCTGAAGCTCTTTGCTCCTAGGGGGCATCTCCATGGGTCTCTGAAGCAGCACTGACAAAATGCTGATAGCCCCATTTTGTGTATTGGTTTCAACTTTGCTGGAAACTGGTAAATACACAGGCCTTTTAACTCATGCTGGGGTTCACACCCTTCTGTAAACATAAGTCCAAAACTACATTTATGTCAAGGAGATTGATCAAGGCTAAACAAGAATAACCTCACTAATGAGAGGTGAACTACTGCTGCTGGAGGGCACCTTTCCTTCAGATGGAAATGGCCTTTAAGCAAGTGGTGGTTTTCTGGTCTGTATTATCCACTTGGAAGGAAACACTTGCTAACAGATAGAGCTCCCGATGATGAGGGCACTGGCCTGAAAGCAAGAGGTCTGGTTTTGCCCCTGAGGGACTGAGGACCCCATAAAACTGCCCAGTTCTCTATGTCAATCCTTCCCATCTGGCTGTGTGCTCCCTGGGAGAAAGTCTCTTTCCTCAAGTCCATATTTATAATTCTGCACAGAATACACAGTACTGATCTGAATGGGGTCAGAGTGCCCATGGTCTCACAGCCCGTAGAAATGTGTACACAATCCCAGACACTAGGACACCAGAAGCACTGATCCCCCCATCCCAGCTCCCCAGCATGGACTTATCTTAATTCCCCACATAGGACAGAGACACCCCCTCAGTGGGTGACTTCCCAGAGGGGTGAAAAGGGAAAATTTCTGGAAGTCTCCAGACGACCTCTGGCAGCCATGGCCTGGTGTTAAACCAGGCTGGAGATGCTGTCTTTAGATGACTGCTGCCACTGCCCTTTCTGCAAGAAGTGATGGCACACATGGAAGGTGACTCACCTCCAGAAAAATTCCTCAGAGCAGGTGACTAGACACCCTCCTAGGGGATGTATTTGAGTAAGAGGCAAGCCTTTGGGCTTGAGGTAGGGTGTCATGATTGGATTATCTACCTTGTGCCACATAGGAGGTCAGACCAGGTGATTGGTTCCTTCTACCTTTACCACCAGTGAATCAGTAAAAGATGCGATTGAAGTATTTTTGCAGAGGATGTACTACACCAGTTCCATAGCAAAAGAATAGCTCAAAGCAACTCACAAAATATGCTTTATGTTATCAAAAGCAAGAAAGTTTTGAAATAAAAAGATGATTCAAGCCCTGGGAAGTGTGGCAGTGTGGATGGCTCACCATCCTCACCCATTTGCAGCAAGCACGGTGATGTAGCTTATATGTGAAAGGCAGTTTTGCTGGAGCACCATATCAGGCTCCTTCATCTTGCTCATCCAACCTGCTAGTCAATCCCTTAATCACACAATGGCTCAGAGCTTCATCCGGTGGATGATTATGACTCACCGGCCTTATAAAGTGCTAACATCTGCTGGTACCTGCTATAGTCATGACATCAGCCGCACCGTCCCAACTAGGCTCCACACTTGTTCATCCAGGTTATCATTATAATTAGTCCTACAGAAATAGTCCCATTTGTTGCTGGTGCAATAAATACATAGCTGCAAATGCTCAGAAGTCTTTGCCTCCACGTGCTTTCCCAGCAGTAAGCAAGGTCCTGAGGAAAAAAGCACAGCCCATAAGAAACCTGAAAAATTTGTCCGTGAACCTATGGCCTTTAAACTTCCCACTGATGGCAGGGTTAGTAGAGCTGGTGAGACTTGCATTCATCCACAATCATTGCAAGAAGGGAAACTGAATCTTAAATTTAAGGGACTATTTGCAAATGTTTGCTTTTAGTGGGAAATCGTGAAAAAAACTCTTGCAGAGATTTCTTTCTGCATCACCAAGTCATGTTGCACCTGGTGGGTGTCCTGAAGAAGCTTTTGCATGAATCAACATCTAGGTCATAATTCATATGAAATGTAACTAAAATGTACCCAGGATATGTATCCTAGAGGATGAAGCTTTTCTCCAAGCACTTGTCTCTGAAGGAACTGCTTGACATGACAGCTCTGGCTCTGGGGACTTGATCACGAGCCTGGTGGTCGTTGCCACAGGTAGAAGAGCTGTGATGAGGTGTATGTAGTGACAATATCCCCTCCTTTCCCTGCTTCCCCAAAACACCACATCCAACCCTTCAGGATCCTGGCTGGACCCCGGAGGGCTTCAAAGCAACAATGCCACCAGAAATGTGCTCCTGCTCCCAGAGAGCTTTGCTTTTCTGCTCTCTGAGCAGGGTTCCCTAAGGATATATAACTGAGTTTTATAACGAAGCACCTCTCACCCAGCACATATTAAATAAATTTCAGTTGCCTTTTGTTACACAATAATGATAGTAAGTTTTAATTACCTCTGCACCCAATGGGGACATGAATTTTAACCAATATGACTAAATCCTCCCAGTAGTGTAATTGGTGTTGTCTGCAATTGAGGGTCATTTCCAGTGCATCAGTGGGTGGTGATGGATAAATCCTTCTCAAGGAATGTAGATCCCAAACTGAGACCATGGGCAGACTAAGAAACTAAGACAGGTAAAGAGTGCCCAATACAAGGAATCCAATTAATCAATGATGCTGAGCAGAGTTTCACATCTGTGTCAGAGGCTAAAGATGCAGGAAAATGTGTGAAAATCCAGGAACTCATAGAGATCAACTGGGTCACAGTCTCTATGTGCTCTGCCCTAGGACTCTGCTGCTCTCTTCGCAGCTACCGTAATTTTCCACAATTTCAAATATTTTTTTTCAGGGTAAATAAAATAGAGGAAATGCATTATTTGAGGGACTGTGTTTCCAAGGCTCTCTGACACATCTGTTTTCATTTGCGCTGAAAATTGTGTCACCCAGATACATCCCAGGCACTGACAGTTCATGCTGTACTTTTTAGCAGTGTGAAGAGAAATGGGCTCTCCAAGAGCAGAGGAAGTGGGGAGGGCTGGGGACAGTAGAGTCAGGATGAGCAACCCTCATCCAGCAGCCACAGTCCTGCCCTGGCCATGCACCTCAGGGTGTGACTGCAGCTAGAAGGAGGGTTAAGGGTGGAGGAGCATTTGGGACTCTCTACTGGAGAGCAGAAGGTCATGAATCACTGCTCACCCTTTGGAGGGCCTCAGTTTAAGCATTTTCTGCCCAGCACCATCCCCAGTTTTGTAGATACTGGTGTAACGAGGATTTTTTTCCAAACCTTTCAGACACCTTCAGTTTTGTCCTGCTCACTAAGTTAAGATGCAAACTGGTTCAGTTCAGCTGTACTCACACCCAGCCCTTGTGTTTGCACTGCTTTGGGTCCTCCTTCCACTGCCCTCCTCCTCCATCCTACCTTGCTGCAACCTCAACTTCCTTCTTTCACTTTTCTCCCAGTGCCTTGTCTCCCGGGGCTCCTGCCCCTTTCTTTTGCCTCCATTTTCACTGAGTGTGGTGGGACCATCGCAGGCCATGAGCTCCTGGGGACCTGAAACCCTGCATCACTCTCATGGCATCTGCCCCAGCCTTCACCCTTTGATGTGTTTGTGTGTCAGCACTCGCAGGTCATGCTTGGCTGCTGTTCTTCACCAGACTCCCACTCCACATCCTCAGAGGATTTCCCAGAAAGATAAAATCAGCTCATTGTATCAGTGAACAAAAGGAGAAGGCTGAGAGGAGAGGGCTGTCAGGCTCTTGCCCTATTTTCGCTTGCAAGCTTGTTATTATGGGCGTGCTGGGCTGCAGGCAGGATCCTCCCAGACCTGTGGGTCCCCTGCCTGGAAACAAGCCTGGCCCTTGACTTTTTCTGCTCGTGCAACTTTTCAGCTGAACTCATCTTGAAAGGAGTCAGTGACGTTATTTTAAAGCCTACACTGAGGCTTGCAACTTGTGATTCAGGCCTTTCCATGCCATGCCAAATTACATGTCTTCCTTTTCCAGTCACTGTTCCTGGGAAAGGGGAATTGTTCCTCTTGTTTTCTCCTCCGGGTATTTGTTCACTTTTCAAAACTGAATGATAAAGAAATGGCTGATCTGGTAACTGGGAGCATGAAGAGCTGGCAAAGATACCATCTGAATCATGTGTTACCATTCATTTTCTTCTACTGTATTTTGGGAAGCAGAACTTATTCTGGGTGCTGGACAGTGGCCGTAAGGTACTCCCAGTGGTGCACTGCCTGTAACACCTGTAACATCCCTGGGTGACCTTTGTGGCAAGAACCATGGGGGGAAATTTCATCCTTGTTCATCTATGAGGCATTGATTTATGCTGGGATTCACACAGGGCAGCACTGGAGTGTGCAGGGATATCTGCAGAAGGATCTACTGATTCAGTGCATGGCTTTTGAGAGCTATTCCTTTCGGGAAGCAGTGGGAAATATCTGCTCGTTGCAGGCAGAGCAGACCCACAAAGCCCAGTTGCCACACCAAGTATTCCCAGTGCCTGTGTACCCCAGATCTGCTCCTGGGGGTCAGCACAGCCCAGGCACCCTGATCACAAATGAGCTGTTTCATCTGTTCCTCAGTGCATCAGCTGCTGCATCTCCAGTGACTGCATCTTTCCCTGTGTGTTTTCATTCTTGCAGACCTCACTGCTTGGCTCTCCTGCCATCCCTACTGCTGCACAGCACGTGTAGTTAAAAGCCCTTAATGTATTAAAACAAGGGCAATGCCCCATAATTTCTCGTCCATGCAACTGCTAAGTAATTACACCTGAACTTCTGAAGCGATTCCAAAATTAATGACACAACAGCTGCCCCACTTATTATAATAACCCTTTAGGTTGAGAAACAGCTTATTCCTGGCTAATTACCCTAGGACTGATTAGAGGGAAACTTGTGGCAGTCTGGCTAGTCATGGCGGTCAGCTTTCTTGCAGGATGACCTGTCACCAGGCAGCATTTCTCTATATCTTCTCCATGGTCTACTTGTTCCTTGTCTGTCCCACCCTGCTCAGTTCTTGTGAGCAAAGTCAAGTTGGGCCATGGGAGTACAACGAGCACCCACAGGCAGAGCAAAGAGCATCCTCTGGCAGCACTCACAAGCTCTTGGGGTTCAAATTTTTTTCAGAGCAATCATGGCAGGATCTGTGAAACCCAGTCACTACAACACAGCAAGACCCATGGAGCAGGTCTCCTATGGCAGCAGGATTGTGGCAGCAATGGGGACAACCTGTGGCCCTGGTCATGCTCCTGAAGTGGTGACACTCGTGGCTCTTGGTCTGCAGTTACAGGGATTAGGTTTTCCTGATGTTCTTGGCATGTGTTTCTGACCCATGATGGGGAATTACACTCTTGGCACTAAAGCTGCACAACTGAAAAGGTCCAGCTGGTCCTTTATCTCACTGAGTGATATAGGCACAGGAGAACAGTGTTCTGGAAGAAACACAAAGCAAGAGACCGGGAGAGGAAAAGAATGAAGGAAAAAACATAAATGAACAGCAGCCATAAAGTCCTGAGCTGAGCAGGGTGCTGTGGGCTGTGCAAGAACCTGGTGGAGGAGAAGCCTGCTAGTCAGGGAAATGCTTATTTTTGGGAAATGCCTGTACTTTCCCCAGCAGCAGAAAGAGCTTCTCCTTCCAGGCTGCATTGCAAAGGTCTTGATTGTCCTTTAAAGAGCCAAGATCTCATGTGACGATCAGACCAGGAGAATCAGGGGGAGCTCAGGAGCCCCCTGCCACTCCCCCAGCACCAGGAAAGACCAGGAAAGAAAGAGTTTGGGGGCTAAAAAGCTCTTTCCAGATCTAATAAGGATTTTGGAAAGTTTTTTAGTGTTCATGTCTTTCCTCAGTGAAATAACTTCTAGCTGAAAATGACATTCACTGCTCTGGCGGTTCCATCTCCTCAAGCACTTGGGTAGCTAGAAGGGCAAGATCAGAGGGTGAGTCTGCTTAGGGTCCTGTAGCAGGAGGAGATGCACGGCTTCCCTCCCTCCCCTGGCATTTTCCCTAGACACTGCTTTTCTAAGGCAGCCATGGTAGCTGTGATCACTGGCCTCTGTGGCTTGGGGTGGGAACAGGCATTTTGATGTCTGGCTGCAGTAAGAGTATACAAACCATTTTATTTACCTGTAGGACAATTCTTTTTTATTTATCATAGAGCAAATGACAGTCCTGACTCACGTGGGGCTGATGGAGGATATTTGTTCACCTTGGCTCTGTGTGGGCCATCTAGATAAATTGTTTGTTCACCAAGTCCAGAATCACACTGTGAAATGGTGGTATCAGGCCCTAGTTTGTCTGTAATATTGGTTTAGACTGAAATGTCTTCAGGACAAGGCTTTCTGCTAGTCACTCAGCCAAAGAGAGCATCACTCCTAGAGATGGACAGAAGAAAGGAGTCAAGCAAAAATTAATACCCAGAGAATCATTGAGGATTCTTAATCTGAAAGACTAAAACACCATGGGCTAGTGTAGATGCTGTGGAGATAAAGGAATAAGGAAATATGGAGACAAGAAATTACAGCTTTGCCTCATTCCTGCTGATGGCGTTTTCTGGATTTCCCAGTGGGATAAGTCCACTCTTGTGGGGGTTAATTCTTGTCCAAGAACTTGTGTCCTGCTCCACAGCTCCCACATGGCCCTAAGACTGACCACTGCAATTTTAAAGCTTGGCTGATCTGCCAGGCTTATTTATATAACACAATGTGAAGTCTTGGTTCTACCGCGGTGTCCTACTTCCATGTTGTTTGCACACTCTCATAAGGAGGGCACTGGGTTTCCTCCAAGCTCCCTCCTTTTGACCCTGTTTGTGTGAAGGCATTTTGAGGTTGGATGCTCCTCTTTTTCAGGTGAATTTCTCACAGCTCAGTGGCACATTTGGCCAATATTTGCTTACAAGGAGGAGGAACATTTACAGATCTGTGAAGCTGGCATTGGTGGGAAATTGGGATGTGCTACATGTGAATGAGCTACAACTGCAGGACGCTGTCTTCAGGGTCCCACCTCACTGAAACCAGCCCATTTCTCCAATAAAGGGATTGAAGGGACCCCAGCCAATCAAACCCCAGCTGAGTGTGACTTTCTTATCTTACCCACAAGTGTGCATTGAGGGCTGGTGACCAGGTCTCTAAGGGCCTAATCTTGGCCAGTGGTTCTCAAAGGACATTAATGCCTGCTGAGAGTCTGTTCATCACAGTAACCTCACTGATGGTCCAGAAACTACCCAATGGACCTACTAGTCTCATGTGCTTATAGGAACTCAGACAAGGAGGATTATCGAACTGTAATTCTATTCCAACTGTAAAACCATTTATGGTTTCAGGTTCAGTAAAACTGAACAAACTTTTTGAATGTTGCTCTTTTCAGCTGAAAAATGGTCATTCAGCAGTAGCCCATCAAAAGCTACTCCTGCTTTAAATTGTTTGCCATTGTTTTTGTGAATGTTCTTATGGAAATCCAGATCAGATATGAGTGAGCACCATATCTGGTAAATATTCTGAAAATTTACAATAAACAATTTATTACAAATATCACTAGCTATCTTTGTGGACCAGTGGAGTTTAAAAATGTACAGCAAATTTATTGTTCCAGTTTTCTCATAACTTAATATTCGCTACATTCATTAGTCAGTGCCAGAGATGAAAGACAAAACAAGCTGTGTCAGGAAGCTCTTTTTTGGGGTTGCCTTGTACAACTGTCTTATTTTTGTCACTTATTCAGCAGTTCACGCTGGGAGGAGACACACGAGAGGTGGGTCAGGGCCCTGAGTGCGCCGACGGGCTGTCATCACCCCGAGCAGCCTTTAACTATCTCTCTGCAATCCCTTCTACATCTCTCCCCTCTTCCCCAAGGGTTTAGCTGCCACCCCATCACCACACTCCTCTGTGTGTATGTCAGACTTACAAAGGCCCTCAGGAGCTCTTGCACAGAGACCCCCATCCACCTTCAGCTGAAGGCATCTCCTGAACCTGCAGTGGGAGACAATTGTGCCACGTTGGTGTGATGTTCTCTGTGTTATCCTGTCAATCCCCACAACCTCCAAACACAGGATACCCTGCCCGAGAACATGAGCAGCTTAGAGCTGTTTTCTTCTGAAGAGAAGGAGAGTTTAAAAGATTTTAAGAAAAGCAGCAGCTTCCTGGAGTGCCATTGGGCATGCTTCAGCATTGTTAGGGACTCCTGATCTCCCCAAATCATGTTGGTTGTTTTTCTTAGGACAATTGTGCATGTGTTTGAAAAATGCAGGACAATAACATGGCTGAAAGTACATCCCTCTGTGGGAGGGCATCAGCAAAGCCCAAATTACAGAAGGTCACGGTAGAGAAGGCAGAGCTGCTGAGGTCTCCATTGGGCACCATCAGGTATTTCTGCAGGCAAATAGTTTTAATGGAAAATTCTTTTTTTGGTGGAAGAACCCACTCTTTGTGAAAAAGAAGCCCTGAAAACATGTCTGTGTCCGTCTGTGTGTCTGTTTCCTCATCATCCTCATGTAACACTCTCTGAGCTAGCTTCATGAGGGACTCCACTGGTGTGCACAGAGACTGAAAGCTCTTTCTGGTGGGTCTACAAAGGGCACATCTCTGAAAGAAAAATAATTGCAACACAGAGCTGGAACTTTACTATTTCCTTGCAGTGCAATACCACCTTTCTGAAACAGCTGATCAAAAATTTGAACCAAAAAAAGTGAAAAATTCTCCCTTAGCATTTCTAGTGTCATGGAGAATCAGTGAAGAGAGGAAAAGGTGAACCCTGTGAATGGATTTTTCCTTGTGAATGTTTATCCTCTGCTTTGGGGAAGGAGCCACCCTTGAGCTGGTTTGCCTGATATATTGGTGTGGTCCCAGAGCTGTTCTGTCCCCTCTGTGGCTCCCTCATGAGAGTTATGCAGCTCCGCACATCCCATATGCTCATGTCCCTGCAAGCTTGTGATGCCCAGTCTTGTGTGTCCCCTACTGTGGTGCAATCCCAGCTGTGGGATCATCTTCTTGAATCTTGGGAGATTTCATGAGACTCTCACAGTGGGCAGAGGTACGTATTTCCTTGATTTGTGCTCTGTACCTTGAATGGCACGAGTAGAAAATCTGTGTGTGACCATTTATTCCTCATGATCCATAGCCTCTCTCAGCAGGAAAGTAACCACCAGCTGCTAATTAAATATCAAGCCTGAGATGCAAAGTATGCACAGCACTAAGCTCTGCATCTTACTCATTTGGGTGGCATTGTATTTGTGGAGTGTTTAATTCAGACACAAAATTAAGCCTTGTGGAATTAAAAGGGCTTTAATAGTTCCTTAATAGCTTCCTAAAGTTCTGGTGGTGTTGACACTTTGTCCTTGCATCCACCCAAGATGCTTTTGGGTGGGGGAGGGAGAATTTCTGTCTCTCTGTGGATTCTAGTGCAACTGGTGTGGTCCATCTGTCTCATGGGAATGGGAACAAACCCAGACAGAAATTGCATTCAGACCTTGCTGCGGAGCAGAAACCTCCCTGGGAGTGCAGGGAAGGTGTTCTGTACCTGAGTGTCCCCCCGAGACTCAGCAATCAAACCCACAAGGCTCCTTAATCCTTTGGACTCACTCTTGGGGAATCAGGAAGGAGCTTTTCCTGGGGCTGTTTTGGACAGCGGGGTTCCATGCACCAAGTCTCGGTCCCGTCATTACAAGAGGTTTGCAATCGAAAGGCTGCAGGGGGAGACCACCCCACTCTGCTGGACACAGTCCCTTGTATTAAGTGACCCCACCCCCCCACCCCCGTAAACAAAGGCCTGCTGCTCACCCAGGCAGCATGAACAAACTCATTGCTGGTCTTATTCTGGATGGAATGCAGCTGTGTGTTCTCTGAGCAACAGTACCACAGCAGCCCTGCAGCTCTGGGGGCAGAAACAGCACCCAACGTGGTGGGATTGCATCAGAGCTCTAAACGTTACAAATAGTTGTGTCTTATGTAGGTCAGGAATGACCCCTGCACATTGTGTGCATCCACCAGCCTCCAAACACCAGGCATTGCCCCAGCCTTCAGATTTGACTCTGGGCCGTGGTGCTGTCCCTTGCCCCAGCTCCCACTTTGCTCTTGCTCATGGCCCTGGTTATCTGGCTTATAATGGAGTTTTCCCGATTTCCCAGTGTTTATACTCCATCTGGAGGGATATTTACAGCCTGCCTGCTCTTGGCATGGCATCTGCATGGTCCAATCCCACTGAGCCTTCTCCTGGGGATTAGCTGCAGCAGTTGCTTCTCTGATTCACTGGAGCCCTCTGGACTTTCCCTGGTACAATGGGGAGCAGTTCTTTGCCTGAGGTCTTATTTTCGCTGCATCAGCTTAATAAAAAGCAGAACACACTTTTTTTATGTGAAGGGCTGAAATCTGATTGATCCCTTGCTGCCTGACTCTCAGGGTAAGGCTGATTGTCTGGCTTTTCATTATGTTATCTCTCTAGATTTTATTTCTCATTCTAGCAAGAATCTTTAAATTATATTCTTTGGACAATAAATGCCAGGAGAAATATGTCCTCTTTTCAAAAATTTTAATGCTCCTCCTAAGCCTAGATGGAGCTCCTTTTGGAGCACTTTTTCAGCTGATTTTGTCCCTGTTGTTTCAAGTCCCTTCTTTTCCCTGCCATTTTTGGGGTGATCCTTCTAAAGCAAACATGCCGTATTATTTCAGAAGCTTAATCCAAGTTCTTTTCAATAGTGTTTTCACCCTTTACTTTGCTCTCATAACTCCACTGTTATCATTTCACTCTGCATCAGATACCCTCCAGGACTCATGATAGAGGATCTAGAGCTGGTGCCTTTTCAGGCAGCTCCTGCTCCCCTGCTCTCACTGAAACACACTGAGATCCTTCTCTCATTTCCAAACTGACAGCTGAAATCAGTTGGAGAGACTGTGACTGCAGGAGTGGAGGCAGCTGGCTCAGACAGCAGCACTTACATTGCAGGCAATAGAAAGTGAGCCTGACCACTGACTCACAAGCCCAGCTTGCCAAAGCAAACAAGAAAACTCTAACACAGACATGCAGGCAGTGCGGCAGTCTGCAGAGAATGGACCAGGTGGTAGATGAGTTTTTCTTCCATTTTTAATCACAGTTTACAAAAAGACAGCAGAAACCTCAAGGTGTCTGTGCAGGTGAGGTCCCTACCCACATCCAATCTTCTCAAGACAGAGACTTTTTTGGAGCTTTTTTTGTGCCCCCCCCATGCAAGGTACAGCAAAGCCAGGCCTTTCTCAAGTGCTCAACACCTCCCTGTGCTCCTGCTCCAATCTCTGCAAAACTGTGGCTGTCCAGTCTCCCGGGGTTTATTGTCACAGTCCTGAAGGCAAGAGGGCGGATTTTACTTACTGTGTTGTTCCCCGCGTAGCTATCTGCATGCTTCCAAAGGAGGTGCTTACCCGGGTGACCCAGGAATACAAACCTGGATAAAGTCACAGAATGTCTAACTGGGATCCAGGAGGTGACACAAGGCACCTTAAATCATCCCTTTCTTCATGGCTTGCAAAGCTTTTGGCAGGAGGTAGGTTTCCTGTCTTCTTCCTTACTCTACATCTTTAGTCTGTGGCTGCTTCCTCTGATTGCCACCCCAAATGATTCCATGTCCAGGTGGTGCCAAAGGGCACATGAACCTCAGTAGTCCAAGAATGACCCTCCCCAGTTGCCTCCTGTAGAACCTGGAGGATTCAACAATCCTGTGGAAACAGGTGAGACTCTCCAGCTTTAGCAGACATCTCCCACAGCATCGCCCTTGGCACAAGGTGTCCATCATGCGGAGCAGCAATGCTGGCTGACAGGTATATGTAAGAAGAAGAAGAAAAATAATGAAGTTTTATTCTCCCATGGTGGAAAGCTGATGTCCCACTGGGGTGTGGCTGCAATTTCAGGCCAGCTCTTACTCTTCCTCTCTGTAAGAAAAACTGGGATTTGAGTGCTACACCTTGACTTTAATCACAGGCTGCAGGTGTGGGTCCTGAACGATGCACCTATATTCTATCATGCTGCCACCCTGCTCTGTCCCGTGGGAGCACATGCTGAGCCATGGAGTTATTAGCCTGCTCCCTCTACTCAGGAAGAGCAAGTCGGAAATAACCCGCGATTCTGGTAATTTTTTAGAGAGCCGCATAGGACAACTGAGAGGGAGGGCTGAGACAGTATTCAGCAGATCTGTTCCTAGCTCAGGTTACTGTCCCAGCCAAGCTGAAAGGAGGGTGAAGGTAGGATCTGCCCCACGTGGGAGGATGGCTGACACATTTAACAGCAGGATGTGTTTGCAGCAGCAGGTGGACCCAGGCCCAGGAAGCATCAACTGCCCTTGGCAAGGAGAGGTGTGTCAGGCCTGAACTGCTCACCCCCAAAACTGCTTAACAGCAGCATTGGTCATGGTGGACCCTCCATAAGGATCACCAGACTGTGTTTTTCATTGGAAGTCCTAAAGCCACTACTTTTAATAAAGTGATAATGAATGACTGAGGCTTGAAAAGCTTTAGGAGGGAGCAATCTCCTGTGCAGCCCAGCATGACACAGCATCGAGAGATGTGATACGCCTTCACGTACTTGAAGGACTAATGTGTACTGACAGCCCAGAAAGCCAAACACTTCCTGGGCTGCATCAAAAGAACTGTGGCTAGCAGGTTGAGAGAGGTGACTCTACCCCTCTACTCCACTCTGCTGAGACCCCACATGGAGCACTGTTTCCATCTCTGGAGTCCTCAATACAGGAAGGACATAGACCTCTTGTAGTGGGGCCACAGGAGGCCGCAGAGATGCTGGGAGGGCTGGAAGCCCTCTTGTTGCTGGTTAGGGTCTGGTGGCCAGAAGATCTCGCGCTGTATGGAAAGATAGGGCCCCTCTCCTGATAGCCAATAGCGTTTAGCGTTTAGTTCATGATGTAAGCAGAAGGAAGTGACGTTGTAAACCCAGGCTATATAATACCATGCCACCCATCAATAAACACCATTTGCCGTCCACCACATTGGTGTCTGTGAGCTAATGGACCGAGCGGCTTGGGGTTGGTTGCCCTGCCGTTCCTGAACCAGGTTGCCATGCCTTCTTCAGGCAACACCCTCTGCTGTGAGGACAGGCTGAGAGAGTTGGAGGAGGTCTATGACTTTCTTTGCTCTTCCTTACTGAAGATTCAGTCTTTAGGAGGGACCCAGACTGACCTCTCACTGAACACAGGCCAGAGGAATTCACCCAGCGATGCTGCACCCAGCTCTCACCCAAGCCAAAGAGAGAGCAAACTTTTCTGAGACGCACAGGCTTGATTTATAAATGCTAATTTTGCAAAATTTACACTGCCTGTTGGCAACCAGTCCCAATGGTCAACCACCCCACTATTATAAATTTGCTCCTCATGTTCAGTTTGTTCCTTCAGGCTCCATGTTATAGCCATCAGATCTTGTTCTAACTTTTCCTTCTGATTTAAAACATCCTGCTCTTGGAAATCTCTTCCTCAGGAACATATATATGATCATATCTCTTTTTAACATTCTCTCAGAGTGGCACAGTTGAAAGACTGAACTGAATGAGTCAGTGGTTTTTCCTGAGCCCAGCATGCATTGAAAAAAGTGCTTATAGAACTGATGGCTGAGTAGCCAACAGTGTTGCCCTCCACATCCAACCTAGTGCTCCAGGGTTGTGCACCACTTCCCATGTTTGCTGGATTCCCAGAGCAACTCTACTTTCTGCCATGTAGCCTCTGCCTCCATCATGGTGACAACTCAGATCCCCAGGTGCAGGACACTGAGTTTCACCATGATGGATGCAGAGACTAATTTCCTGCTCTGGTGGTTTCACCTGCAATTACCTGTTTTATTAGTATGATTTTCTTGCAGATCAATAAGAGATAACAGGCAACACTGACCTGAGAAAAGATCCTTAGGAGAAATTCCCTCTTTGAGTGAAAAGAGCAAAATAAATAGGTTAAAGCCATAGAGTGACTTAACAGCCACCCTGGGTACCTGAATTTAGTATTTAGTTTTCCTGGAAATCTCAGAGCTTTCCTTACTCAACATTTGCATTTTGTCTCATGGATGGCTAGTCCTGCAGAGCCTCAGCAGGACCCAGATATTGCTGAAAGGTGTAATTTGCAGATGTCTTTGTTGGGATTGTTAAATTAGAGATTCTCAGCCCCTCTGCCCTGGATTGATCTGGGTTGATCAAAGCATAGCTCTCATCAGAGCCTGGGATGTTGGTTCTGTCACTGTGCCCAGATTAGGTCTAGTGGTCATAGAGGTAGAGAAGAGACTTTTCAGGTAGGATGTAGAATGTGGACTGCCTTTTCCCAAAGTAAATACAGAAACTCTCTGTGGGACACAGCTGCACTCACTCAGGGATGCTCAGTCTTGTCTAATGCACATGGGAAGGAACAAACCAAGCTGAAGTCCCCCAGGGAAACAGCAGAGAAACCTAGGTGGAAATTTATGCCTAAATACAGGGCAGAAACCGTTCCACTCTCCCATTATCCCACTGCTTTCTACTGGCAGAGGGAGATTCTTCCTACATTGTGAGACAGTCACACGTGGCTTCACCAGACACCTAGCTCCCCGACTCTGACATGAAGAAAACCAGGAAAGGGTCTCTGGTGAGAATTTCTCCTAATCTCAGAGAGTCCAATCCTGCAGCATTCAAAAGCTTCAGACCCAGAGGATGGGGGACATCCCTGTCCCTGACTGTGGCAACCCTTTTGCGATCTGCCCTTGAGAAATTAAGCTGCCTTGCCTGACAACAAGCAGCCCTGGGACACACTCACTGGTGCCCCCTCCAACTTCCTCTCCTTTGGAAATGAGTGCTGAAATTCCTGACTATAGTTAGTCAGCACCTGCCACTCTGTGTGAGGCTGGCAATGCTCTGAGAGCACCTTCTTGCAATGCTCTCCTTCTCAGAGAGTCTCCGGTGTCTCTCTCCAGTGCAAGGAGCATTGCAGGGGCTCAACCATTTGAGTATTTGCCTCTGTGTTTCTTTTCAGACATTCAGAACCTGAATTTGTATTTTCAAGCACCTAAGTCCCACACCTCTGCCTCTTAAGTGCTAAGTACATGCCCAAGGATGAAAGCAAGTGGGATCACAAGTGCGTGCATATTGTGCTGTGAGAAAAGCATCTTGTTCATCATCTTAAGAGTTGCTTCACATTTATGAGATGCTCTGACATGCCAAGAGTCAGAAGCCACTGCTAGGGGACTATGTGGAAAAATCCCTATGGCCTATGCATCATGTTTGGGCAACAGGTCATGTTATCAAGCAGTTCTAGCAAGTGCAAGAAGCAAGTCAAGGATAGGGCCTCCTAGTATGTTCCTAGGTGTGTTCCCACAAAATCAATTCTGTCTTTCCTTTGAGGGAGGAAGGAAAGTAAAAGAAAGTTCCCTTTCCACCTGATGTAGCCTGTAATTTATACCAGCATCACAGCAGCCACGATCTGATGCTGATGTCTGATTTTCTAGCCACTTTCCTGATCCCGCACAGTGAAACCATCCATGCAGTGAGATGGTGTTATCTCAGCTGGGACAAGTGTTTTGGTGAGGTGACAGAATGGAAAAGGTGTGCCAGGGACTATAAGCGATTTAGTAAGAGTTTGTCGCAGCTCAGAAATCCTCTGAGCTAAATAAAATCAATCCAGAGGTAAAAACCCATCCATGGGGACCATCCAGTGGGAAGGAAAAGAGATTTTTATAAGCTGTTTTATTTGTATTCCATCTGGCCTAGTCACTCTGAGTTCCTACTCTTTCAGAAATGTAGTTATTCAAGTTTATATTCTAATAAAACCTGGATCTGAAGTTTAAAAGCCCTTTTGGTGTTTGGAGAGAGTTCACTGCAAGGGAAGGTGTGGACAGATCTACCTCTCCATTCTGGCTGGTTCAGGGTCACTGTTTCAGGAGCCCATGTGTTCTGCAGAAGCAGCCGAGTGCAAGCCCCTGCCCCAGTTCAGGCAGAGGGTTCCTGCAGGGCTGGCTCCAGAGGAGGGATAAGTCTGTAGCAGGAGTGCAGGCAAAGCTGCCTAGCACAAAGCAGGGAGGGGAAGGAACTGCTGGGAGCGTGATGCTCTGGGTTATGAGGGGTCTGGGAGGCTGCTCCGGCTCAGATTAGCTTCTTGATTACTGCACTGTGTTCTCATCAGAAGAGAAGAGGGTTTGATCAAAGGAAGATTACCTCCAAACAGGAAGAGGAGGTTTCATTAGAGAGGCTTAGATGATGTGAAGTAACTTAACTCATCTTCTGAACAGCCCAGTTTAACCCTTCAGGAAGGGTTGCTCTCCCGCCTGTTCCAGCAGGCAGCTCCCAGCACAGGCAGGTCAATTCCCTGTAGGAGGTTCTGCACCTCAGAGATACTCCAGGACTGATACTTGTCCCCAGATATCTGGCTTGCAACAAACACAGACACTCTTTCTCTTTCTGCAGTGATTGACCTGGGCAAAAAGTCTCTTCCAAACCCACCTCCAAAGGTTAGAAATAGAATATGAAATATCCATCAATCCAGTGCCCTTGCCAGCCCAAACCCCAAAGTGCAGAGCCCACCTGGCTGCTGCTGCTGCTGATCGGGGCTGGCTGGTGCAGTGAGGCATCTCTCAGCTCCTTCTGGAGTGGGATATATAACTTTCTCCTGCTCCTTGTCCCCTCAGTACATAACCCTGAGGTGTGCCTACCTGAGCTGTAGGTTTGAAACCATCAGCTTCAAGGATATCCAACAACTCCCATTGTTCAGGTTTACCTGGCTTTGCTTCCAGAGCCTGACATGTTTAAAAGTGGAAATAAGTGGTTGGGTTTAATCTGTCCTAATATAGCTGTGTGCAAAGTAGATGCATCCCATCTTCTCCTGCTTGTCATCTCAGTTGTCTTTACAGTTGATGGTGAGAAACTGACACTTCCAGGGCACAGAAAATCTCCTGCTATGAGAGAAATACAAAGAAATGCAGCTGAGCTCCCAGAAACATCATCACTCCCCACTGACAATGGGAGTCCAGATAGGTTGCAGAGAAGAGGATAGTCTGGTGTTTACCCTGGGCATTAGATCAAGTTTGTAACTGCAAAGTGGTGAATGAATCTGCAAAACCACAGGAAAGTTTAAAAGAATCAGAGAGCAGAACTGACAGCAAAACTCCTCTCTCTCTTCTGGGATTCCTCACCCAGTATCAGCCATGAATGCTGGGCAGCAACTTGCTTCAGGGTCACTCTTCACCCAGAGCTGGACCTGCAGCCCAGCTGGGAGGGCAGGGACTGCACTCCCCTGAGCAGCTCAGCCCCTCTGCCTTCCCTCTCTCCATTTAGACCAGACTCTGTCTCCTCCTCTGTGCTTTCTTTTATTTATAAACCTGGTTAAAGCTGCTGCACAGACAGAAACGTACTGATAGTTTGTCTTGTGGAAGTATTACCTTTGCTGTTCAGAGGTCTCTCAGCCAGTTTCCTTACACTGCAAACAATAAAAGTGTCCACTGTGCATGCTATGTCAAGCAAATGGGTTTTAACTTGACTATAGTGTCCCTCACAGCACTGGGACAGATGTGGTAAGAGGAATAGTTGTCCAGGCCATGTTTGGCTTTAGGTGTGCTGGTCATTATACTCTCTACCCTGGAAGAGATCTCCAGGCTAAGTCATAATGCCTCATTTACAGATGAGGTGAAGAAAGTGCTCAGAATATGTTGAAGTATGATATTCCTGAATATCTGAGGATTTTGCTCTGTAGTGTGAATAACACCTTAGCAAGGTATGGAACATCCCTTGGCTCTGTGTAGATTTGGTTATTTCAATCCCTCTTTGTAGACTTACATTAACCACTCAGGACAAAACCAGGATTCCCCTGGGAAAAAGACGCTGTGTGAAGATCTAAGGTGTTGAAAGTCTAACAGAGTTCTCCTCTGAGATCATAGAGGGCAAACCAAGGAAGCCAGGCTGGAAACAAGTGTCCAGACCTTGGCATGCCACGGGCAGGGCTGAATTGTTGGAGAAAATCCAAACATCTGTTGGTTGGTTTTGGGGTCCTTTCAAAAGAGGTGTAAAAAAATGATCCATCTAGATAATGACGGACTAAAAAAATTATATCTGCCATTTTAGCCTTCCACTGCTGGGATGAAGACATATATCTTTCCATCACCCAGCTCCTGAGAAATCTTGCCAGAAATTATGAGTTCAATACCACCCTGCGTACCTGAATCAAGTCTTGAAAATGCTGGGTTCTTCTCCCTTCTTTGGATTTTCTTCTCCTGCCCTAATTCCTTCCTCTTCCTCTTCTCTTTTCCTTATTTCCCTCTGTGTAGCAAGATGTTGGCTTACCTGGGCATGATTGCATCCTTTGTGGTATTGCTGGAAGCACTGAACAAATGAGGCCACTGAAAGAGTTAAGCAACTTCATGGGTGATGTAAGTTTGCCAGGCCTCAGAAGAATGAATCATTGAATGTACTGAAACTGTGTTCCTCCAAGAGTGACTTGCAATTTGATCTCTCACCAGAGACATATTTTCTGTTTTGCTGTTCTTTTTGGCCATGTTAATGTACTTTGAGGGTTGTTTTTCCTTATAGAAAGCAGAATCAAATTCCAGCAATGACAGCACCTTAGTCTAGTATCATTCCATTGATTTATTCCCCCACCCCAGAAAGCACAGTTATTACTTTATTTAATAACATCATAGAGGCTCTCAGACAAGGTACTTTTCTCTATTAAGGTTTTCTGTTGCTAAGGAAAAGTGAGTAAGAGATGTTGTTACGAGGAAAGAATTACTTAATATATTGCAAATGCTTTAATTACTCTTCCCCCTCCTCAAACTCCTCATTAAAGTTTACATAGGTTCTCCATAGTGCTCATTACCCTGAGAATCACAGAATCACAGAATATCAGGGATTGGAAGGGACCCTGAAACATCATCTGGTCCAATCCCCCTCTAGGAGCAGGAACACCTAGATCAGGTCACACAGGAACGCGTCCAGGCGGGTTTGGAATATCTCCAGAGAAGGAGACTCCACAATCTCTCTGGGCAGCCCCTTCCAGTGTTCTGTTACCCTCACCGTGAAGAAGTTTTTCCTCATATTTTAGTGGAGCCTCTTGTGTTCCAGTTTGCACCCATTTTCCCTTGTCCCATCATTGGATGTCACTGAGAAGAGCCTGGCTCCATCCTCCTGACACTCACCCTTTACATATTCATAAACATTAATGAGGTCACCCCTCAGTCTCCTCTTCTCCAAGCTGAAGAGATCCAGCTCCCTCAGCCTTTCCTCCTGTGGGAGATGCTCCACTCCCTTCAGCATCTCTGTNTCCAGGTATCTCTGGATGGCAGTACAGCCTTCTGGCATGTCAGACTCTCTTCCCAGTTTTGTGTCATCAGCAAACTGGCTGATAGTGCATTCTATTCCCTCAGAGAATAAGTATACCAAGACATTTCGGGCTGAGACTCCCACAGAAAGTCCCAGTCTGCACTGTGGCATGGTCCTCTTTGATCTCAGTGGTGCTCACGTTCCAGTTATTCCATCAGAAGTGTGTGGGAAGCAGACTCTGAAAAGGGCATGGTAGTCCAGGGAATTCAGCAAGTATGGCAGGACTGTGGCAGAGAGGTGGAACAGAAAAAAATAAGGTGGAATTGAATGGCTGAGGAAGGACCAGGAGCCATATGAAATACCAGCATGGCCACCAGATAAATTATCTGGGACTGGGGACTCCTGGGACTTCCCACCTCTGAGCTCTCAGCTGCATTCAGTGACCTTCTGCCCCAAGTCTTTCTGTTTACTCACAGAACAGCACTTGAACAGACTAGAAAGTTCACGCCACATCCCCCAGTTTCTTGTTGCTGTATTCTTCACCCTAACCTGTGCTAGCAGGGCTGGCTGACTGCTCTCTTACCTTGTGCTTAGCCAGCCTTGCAAACAGGTCCTCTGGAAATCATAATATGTGAGCGGCCCTGCCAGAGATCAGTCACTGTTCTCCTGCTGGTAATCTCACAGGCTGACCGCCGGGCTGGTGTCATTTTTGCTTGAATCTCCTCGGAAGATGAAAAACCAGAGGAGGGGGATTTATTAAATGAGCAATGGATAAGGGCTTCAGATTGATCTGTCACAGGCAGGAATGAAATTGATAGAACTGTCCACACTACACCTGGAAGAAGATTGTGGACCCTCTGCTGCATTTTCTCCTCTACCGCAGCTCCCTGCTTTGGTCACATCGTGTCCCACACGTCCCTGTCCATCCCTTGGACACAGATCATCCCGAGACACCAGGATGAGTATCCATGTCTGGTTGGGACTATGGGTGTGTTTAGTGGGTAGACCTGCACTTTCTCAGGTACAAATTCTCCTTTTTTTATCCACTGACGACACTATGCCTCCAATTGCTGCGTCTTCCCTCTGAAATGATCTGTTTGAATTAGTGAATAGCCATGCCAATGAGGAAGCAAAGCAGTGGACTCTCTGACGAAAATTTTGGGACACTTAGGGTAAAGTGACAGCCTGAGCTTCCAACCTTGCTCTAAATAATAATTGATCAACATTTTTTTTCCATGGTCTCTCCAGTGTTTACTTGAAAGGAAGGAGGAAGCCCAAAGAGAGGGTAGAGCCTTCAGAAAGGACACCTTGGCTTGCCCCACAACAATATGTAGTTATGATGTAAATGGTTCATGCCTCTTGACTTTGGACAAACATGGTGATCACAGGCCACATAAAAGCAGATTGCACCCATGCAATGTACCCACATACTGAGACTCTGAGTCTCTCACTGCCTCCACTTCCTTTCTT
This sequence comes from Nycticryphes semicollaris, assembly GCA_013400055.1. Lineage (NCBI taxonomy): Eukaryota > Metazoa > Chordata > Aves > Charadriiformes > Rostratulidae > Nycticryphes > Nycticryphes semicollaris. Next base: position 449,076 of record VXBJ01006626.1, read on the forward strand.
CCCTGGAGGATGGAGGTGAACACAGCTCTTGGGACATGGGCCTTCCACTCTGCCTCTATTGGGACCAGACATTCATTTCTTCCAGGGACAACACACAGATCTCAGCAGGCTGCCTTGTGACCAGGTACATGCAGAGGAGGCCAGCAGCTGCTTTCTTCTCTGAGGAGGCACCAATTTTTCTCCAGAGATTGATGCTGACACCAATTTTTCAAGATAGACCGGTGCCTGGCCTTGCAGGTCTCTGGTGTAGCTCAGCTAGTCTCTCTCTGCCAGCAGCTCTACTACCTCTTTCCTTAGCAATTCACCATCAAATGTGCTCCGGACTGGATGTCATCTCTATCTTGGTCATCAGTGGCAGGAAGATACAGACCAGAACCTTAGAAAACCCAGGCAAGGCTCTGGGAAGAGACAAGTAGGTCTGGAATCCCATCTTGGCATACCTGGTATGCTGAATATACACAGGACACCTCTGAAGTCCCCAGGGGACCATGTCTGGGAAAGGTCTTTGCCCTCTCCCCCTCTGCCTCCTTAACTTCCCCCATAGTGTGGACCGTTTGGGATTTTCTACAGGTCTTTCAGGCAGCTCAGGCAAGAGGATGCACAGCTACATCTCCACTGTAGAACAGTGAACAGAAAGAGAAGTCACAGCCCTGTACGTGTGCATGTCAGAGACCTGGTGCAGCCAGGAGTCAAACATCGTTAGCATTATTGCACATTAGAGACAGTAATTTTCTAACAGAAAAGGTATTGCACCCAACATGAGGTAATTTATTTTGGATCTCGTTATGATGGGTAAAGATGAATTAATCACCTTGCTGGAAGTTAGTGGTTGCCTAGGGACCCATGATCATGACCTGATTATATTTAATATAGGCACAGAGAGAACAGTGCCAACCAATTCTATATATCTATACACACACACACACTCACACGATGCTTTAAAAAGACTAATTTCCCAAAGCTGGGGAAAATTACAAGAGGAATTACTTTGGAAGGAAATTTTAATGAAAAAAAAAAGGTGAATGAAGATGGGAAGTTCTTTAATGACAGCTTATTAGGTCATAATTTCACCTCACAGAAATAAGAGAATTTTGCCTAGAAGTCCACTCTCTTTTAATGGCAAAATGAAAGAACTTATTAGAAATAAAAATGTGACATGGAAAGAATGGAGGAAATGAAAGAAGCCAGGGTTACTGGTATGAATTGAAGGAAGGAGAGTCATGAAATTGATAAGGAAAACTGAAGACAGTAAACAAATATCCATGGCTGGCAAGTTGGTAAACAATAAGGAGCTTCTGAAGTGGCTTGGAAACATGGGAAACCACAAGTATAAAAAGTACCTTTCCCAAAAGGAGCTATTTCTGTAACCAGTTGCAGAGCATGGCAAAGCAGAGCTCCATCAACAGGCTACCTCTCCCCAGGAGTTCCACACTATATGCCTTGTGATGTGTTGGCCCAGTGGCGGTCACTCTTCACTGGACCTGGTAAATGAGAGCAGCCTGGAGATACAGTGAATGCTAATGCTGGATAGCTGGGAGAGCATAGCAAAGTGACAAAGGGGACTCCAGGCCAGTGACTTCACTTCCAGTGGAAATAATGGAGATGTCCACACAAGATCTGAGTGCTCAAGGAATGGACATGAGTTATGGAGATATGCATAACTTGTTCTTGGTGGAGACGCGAGCTCATTTGATAAGTAGGTCTTCACTTGGAGACGGCATAAGCCTACACTGCTGCTAAAAGAAGCAGTCCTGCCTACTCCACCCCAGCCTGCATGCTCCAGTCTGGTGGCATCCTTTCAGTGTTGACACCAGGATTTGAGGCAAACTGGGCCAGTGAACTCACACTGCGTGAAGCTGACCTGAGAGCTACAGCTGAATGGGGGTTTTCTTATAGCCAGTTCAATACCCCAGCCCAGGAAAAATGACTTTTTTTTAAAATTATTATTATTATTATTTTAAAAAAATAATAAATTCCAGAAGCAGCACTTACTTACATGAGCTTAATCTGCTTCTCAAACTGAGAGGCTTTAACATTTTCTTGGGTGTTTGATTTACTGTCACAGAGTATTCTGTTTAAAAAATAGCTCCACAGGCAGCAGAAATGATCACGCTTGGTTCCCTGTGGCTTCCTTCTGTGTGCTTCCTCATGTATCTAGCAATTTGGTTGATGTCAGAAGGAAGCCCTTCTCAGTAGAGCACTAATTTGCGTCTGTTTGCTCTAGCCTGGTTACATATATTGATAGTATTTGGAAGAACACAGGATCTCTGAGAGCTCTACCTCTCAGGTGAACTTGACGGAAGGTGGCAACAGCAGGACTGACTGGCAGCAATATCATGTAATTCCTGCTTCCTTAGGAAACTTGGCTGAAATTAGCACCAAACTGCATCAGTCAAGCACTTGATAAATCACTGGCTAACAGATCTCACAAAAAGAGTTTTGTGAGGAAAATCAGGCTTTCTGCACATCAGGATATGGATCAGTGCTTACTCAATACTTCCCCTTGAGATCTGGGGGCAAATAAAAACTACTTCCAGGCAGGTGGATGAAAAAGACTGTCCAAACAATAGGCCATACTAGGATCAGCACAGAGTGATGGGAATCCCTTATTCTTTGTGCCTTAAAAAGCAAACATGTGTTTTGCTATGGATGAGACCCTAGTAGCCAGGAGCTGAGATCAGGTCACTGCACATGGGAAGGGAGGTGGCAGGGTGATGACAGAGATGCCATGCCAGAAAGAGCTCACATGTTCACGGCCATGCAATGGACAGTGCTCAGGAGGAGAAGGGAGGAGATATCCTCTCTGCCTATGCCACTGGGGAGACTGGCACTGGAAATACCCTTCTTCTGGTGCCCTGTTGCAAAAACCATATGCCCTTTGGTGGGAAGCCAAGCAAAAAAGCCCATCCTTAACTGACCATCAGCCCTCAAGAAGTTACAGTTTCATGAACACTTCTCACTCCTGCTTGCTGTGATTGGTTGGCTGTAATGACATATTTGGACATCATCTGTATTCCATGCCTGCCAGACTGGCTGTACCACTTGTGCCAAGGACACTTCCCAGCTAGTGTTACTGTAGTATTGCTGAGCCACAGTCCTGTAGAAGAAGCAGCCTCATCCAGTGTTTCTGTCACTTCCTCCTCCTCTTCCCCTGGACATGGTTCTGTACAACCAACTGACCCAACACTAAGCCTCTTATCCATTTTATTAATATCTCTTCTGTGCTGAGGGGAAACTTTTCTTTCTCCCATTCTGCTGATCTGCAAGTTTCTAACCCCACATGACCTCTGAGAACACATGTCCTTTCCTGCGTGCTCTCCTGAAATGGCTCAGCTCCTTCCTACAGTCAAACCACCCCAAGCCATGTGTCATGAGAGAAGCCTGGCTCTTGAACTGTTTGGATCGTTTAAATAATCCCCAATCCTTATGTCCTGGGCTCTACAACGTTGTGTATCATTCTCCTAACAGGAACATGTAGAGCAGGTAATTCCTCACAGGTCCAGCCTTTCCCTCCAGGAGCCTATGAGCTGGTGCCATGTCTCTGTCAGGTTGGAGAACTTACTGGCAGCAAGTCCTGGTAGTCGAGTATGTGTGTGCTGCAGACATGGGGATAGGTGCACGCAAAGGTGAGAGCCACCAAGGCTTGGTGTCCTGGGTACCAGGGACAAAGGTGGTTTTGTACCTGGGGCAAGGCATGGGATGGGAAGGTCATTACTCACTGCAGTGGGGCACCTGAATAATGCTTTTTCCTGGTGGGTTTTATTCTTCCGTATTCTCTGGTGGTTGGACGTAAAGGTCAGACACCCAGCGGGACCATGGCATGATTTAACCCTTGGGCAAAGGATCACCACTCTGCCCCACTTTCCCACTAAACCCAGCTTGGCCCCAGAAGGGTATAATCTCCTTCTTTTTTTTGGGAGGAAAGGGTGTACAGAATTTTCTGGGAGCTGCAGTGGAGTGTGGGACAGTGATACTCAAAGAGGAGATGCTGTGATGCCCCCCAGCTTTTCACTGGAGCTGTGACTTCTACTGAAGCATTCCAGGAACTTACTGCAGGAAACCCTGGCAGTTCATGCACACAACCAGCTCTGAGCCTGCACTGCAAACACCAGGGTTTCTGTGCTCCAAAAGCACTTCCTTGGGATGTTTCAAGGCAAACAGTGCTTCATTCATGACCTTGCTGTCTTGAGCCAACAATTTTCCCCCTCTCCCAGCTGCAGCATGGGCTCTGCTGCCAGCCATGGGCACAGGACCCAGATCAGTTGCACAGAGACAAGTTCCTCTAGAAATGGCTGAAAGGCACAGGGAGGAGTTAGGCTGGAGCACGGAGAGCTGCAAAGTGTGTGAGCTGACCCTGTTCCCACCTCATACTGTGGGCTGAGGGGAAGAAGGGGCAAAAAGGCTGTGGTAAGGAAGGAGTTTTCCCAAACACATTGGCAAATTGGTGCTTTTGAAATGTAGCCCTTGCAGCCAAAGCTGCAACGTACTACCATGTCCTGGGTGAGACATGGGAGCTCCTGGGGAAGGCAAGAGACCTGGATGCAGCCTGAACATTTACTGGGCCAACCAGTCACACTCATCTTGGCTGATGCATTCAAGCACCCACCTGGGTTCTTGTGGACTCAGCACAAAGGGCTCTCCTGTACAGTCCGGACCAGTGCAGTTCCAGATGTGGGAGTCTGGAATGATCCAGAGAAGCTGAATTCCCAAACAGGTTGAGACTAGTCCTGAAGATTCTGAAACGATTTGCAGACTGTCAGGCTCATTCAGCGGATGGTGATCATAGCCGCTGCCTAAGCAGGAGCAGGGGAGCTGGTCAGGTTAGGGCTGTTTCTGGCAGTTCTGCAATTTTGTCTTAGTCAATAGCTGACAAGATGCTATTGAATGTGAATTGCCAACACAACATTAATGAGTACATCAAAAACCACATGGTTGAATTGTTCAAAATGTGTAGCTGGAAAGGCAGGGCCTGGGAAATGCAGACCCCCACCTGCACCAGGACAGCTTGGGAGATGATAGGATTGAGCCCTGAAACCTGGAGAACAGACCTGAGGAGACAAACCCTGTAGTCATCCCAGGGCTCAGGGTCTGCCTGCCTTCTCCAGGCTATTCTCATGCTTAAAGTCTCATTATGGGCAAAAGGGAAGGCACCATATATATAGAGCTAAGTCCGGTTAACGTTTTGGTGATGTAATAGTCCACCTCATCTACTCATACAGAAAACCCTATTTAATAATGTAATCAAAATTGTTATACCAGAAACTTCCCAAACTTCCTTTTCTCTGGTGTTGTGCTTACCCTTTCAATGTCCCTGTGGGTCTAAGTGTACTTCCCCAGGCAGAGAGGTGGTGGGGACTCACAGAGAGCCACTAACATCTCTGTCTGTTGCTGGCAGAAATCTGCTGTTCATGATGGGGTTTCATCTTCCTTTATTTGGGAGACCCTAGTGTTATTCCTTACGCTCCCTCCTCATCAACTCCCAGCTAAAGTTCGAAAGCTGAACAACAGTCTCCCATAGCCCCACTCAACATTAAGGGTTCTGTTGCACAGATTTGTTATCCCATCCATATATACAGTGTGCACAAAGTTTAATTAAAACAGTAATAGGTCTGTAATTGCTAGGCAGTTGTTGAAACAAGTTAAAAGGAGCTCAGGACAAGGCAAGACCAGCCCAGCCCCAAGACTCCACATTATCTCCATAGCATTTGAAGGGGTTGCGGTGCCTTGTCTGTGCAGTGGTACCTTTGAGCTGTTCCTGGTCTGCCCCAGGTGCTGGTGTAGTTTGTCCACTGTGTGGCCTGGCAAGCAGAGCTGGCAGACAGCATTGAGGGCAGGGGCAAGAGGATAAAGCCCACCATGTGTCCTTGTGAAGCAGCGGCAGATGGGGAGAGCATCGTCTGTCTGCTGCTCGGCTCTGCCCACACACCTGGCTCAGTCCTGCTGCTTGCACCATGGCCATGCCAGGCTGGGCTCTGCCCCAGCTCTGCCAGGTCCCCCCCTTTCTCATTCCCCCCTGAGGCTGGGGCAGAGGGGAGATGGGGACTGCACAGCCGGGCACTAACTGAGCCAGGCTAAGGGCCAACAAATTCCTTTTTCCAAGACTTAATTTCAGCTACTGGGATGCTGATGGGGAGTGTGTGGATGTGCCACGATTCTTGATTCAAGTCCTCCTACAATCTCGTCTTGGAGATCAAGCACGCTATCGCACTGAAACAACAATATCCACCGGCAACATACCAGAAACACTGTCAGGGAACAGAGTGTGGACGGTGGCTTTGAGACAAGCCTCTCTTAGCTCATTATCTGATTGCAATGAATGTGTGCAGCAGAGCACTGAGACACTCCACAGCTCCCTCACCAACTCCCAACATTCAAAACACTTGACTCAGGTCTCAGAAAACATTATGCTGTCCAAAAATAATGAGATTTTAAAAATTAATAAACTCCAGCTCTGTTTATTTGCCTTCTATTTTTTGGACCTGTTAGGAATTATGTTTCCAGCTTTTCTCTGCAGTCACAAGTTTGGCTCTGATATGATTTTCATTCAAGACCAAGTGTCTCATGTAATCCCCTGACTCTTGCAGTTGGGGCTGTAAGAAAAATAACAGCTCCCTGAGGACTGAATCATCAGAGCTGCCAACCCATGTCAACCTTTTCATGTTGGTAAGGTAGGAATGGAGATGGAGGTGCCCTTAAGTACACTGACTTTGACTTGGAAACTAGTGAATTACTTTATTTGTAAATGCTTCCCTGCTGGGATTCATCATCCTCCCTGTGACATGGGGGGGGTGTGTCTTTTTCTGCTCCCCAGCAAAATCCCAGGGCATACCTCCACATCATAGGAATGGTTCAGAGCATGAGCATTGTATCAACTTGATGAGCAGAGTTTGAAGCTCTCACAGGGGTGTCAGGAGGACCTGACTGGTCCTACCAACCTGCTGGTGCCATAGCTGTCCTTGCAGACATGGAACTAGCTTCTCTGCCTGTGATGACAAAGCATGGCAATCTGTGCCAGCTTCTTCGCTGTGATGTTGGGCTTGAGCTGGGTGGAGGCTTGGGAACAGCCTAAACAATCACAGATACTCAAAGCCTGATGAATTTCAGCAAGTTCAAACCTTTGCCCAGGGAATAACATCGTATTTACACACATCATTTTTCCTTTGCTCTGTTTCCACTGACAATTCATTTTCTTGCCATATCAACAAGGCCAAGTGCCAGGTCCTGCACTTGAGCCATGCAAACCCCATGTGCCACTACAGGCTTAGGGAAGTGTGGCTGGAGCTGTGTGGCAGAAAATGACCTGGGGGTTCCAGCTGACAAGTGGCTGAATTCAATGAGCCAGCAGTGTGCCCAGGTGGCCAAGAAAGACAATGGCATCCTGGCTTGTATGAGAAACAGCGTGACCAGCAAAAGTAGGGAGGTGATTTTCCCCCTGTACTCAGCACTGGTGAGGCCACCCCTTGAGTACTGTGTCCAGTTCTGGGCACCTCAACACAAGAGAGATGTCAAGGTGCTGGAGCGAGTGCAGAGGAGGACAACAAAGCTGGTGATGGGCCTGGAGAATAAATCTCATGAAGAGTGATTGAAGGAGATGGGACTGTTTAGTTTGAGGAAGAGAAGGCTGAGGGGAGACCTCATTGCTCTCTACAACTACTTGAAAGGGCATCGTAGAGAGGTTGGTGCTGGTCTCTTCTCACAGGTAATTAGCGATAGAATGAGAGGCAATGGCTTCAAGCTGCAACAAGACAGGTTTAGGCTGGACATTAGGAAAAGAATTCTTCACAGCAAGAGTGGTCAGAGCCTGGAATGGGCTGCCCAGGGAGGTGGTTGAGTCCCCATCCCTGAATGTGTGTAAGTCGTTTAGCTGTGGTGTTGTGGGATATGGTGTAGGGGAGAACTTTGTAGAGCAGGGCTGATAGCTAGACTCAATGATCCCAAGGGTCTTTTCCAACCTGAATGATTCTATAAAAAATGCTGCTGTGAAAACTCTGTATTTCCCCAAAGGAGCTAGGCAGGACTGGCTTCATAGCAGTCCTGCTGTTTGCTCTCATGACAGAATCACAGAGTTGTCAGAGCTGGAAGGGACCTCTAGAGCTCACCCAGTCCCACTCCCCTGCTAAAGCAGGGTTGCCCAGAGCACATCACTCAGGGCTGCATCCAGGAGGGGCTTGAAGGTCTCCAGAGAAGGGGACTCCACACCCTTCCTGGGCAGCCTCTGACAGGGCTCTGACACCCTCACCACAAAAAAGTTTCTTCTCATATTTGAGTGGAACTTCCTGTGTTCCAGCTTGTGCCCGTTGCCCCTCGTCCTGTCACTGGGAACCACTGAGAAGAGTCTGTCTCCATCTTCCTTCAACCCACCCTTCAGATCCTTGTGAGCATGAAGAAGGTCTCCCCTCAGCCTTCTCTTCTCCAGGCTAAAGGGTCCCAGCTCTCTCAGCCTTTCCTCATCAGGGAGATGTTCCAATCCCTCCATCATCTTTGTTGCCCTACGCTGGACTCTTTCCAGTAGTTCCCAGTCTCTCTTGAACTGGGGAGCCCAGAGATGGATGACTTTTTATGTTATGTCTTTTGTCCAGGTTCAGTGCATTCCAGACTGCACACTAACCCAGATGATGTAGTTTAGTCCATGAGCTTCTCCTTCAGCCCTATGTTAAGACAGATTTGCTGAAAAGCTCAGCAAGAGAATTGGTATTTTTTTCTGTGGGCTTAGGAAAATGACATCAAGGGCTCCATATTCTTCAGCGATAAATCTGTGTGTGCTGACATCCCCCAGCAGCTTTTCTGCTGTGTGCTGCTGCGTGTCATCAAGAGCAGGGAAATGTTTATCAGATCACTGCTGCACCCCAAAAAAATTGTAATTTATATCATAGCTCAAGTCACCATCTTAAGCGCCATATAGGTACATATGTATGCAATACATAAATACAGATATATATATTTGTGCTGCTTCAAGGTAAAACAGAAACAATTTTCTGTTCAATAATTTTACTTTTCAGCTAAGTCTCTTCTAATTTATCTCTCTGAAATTAACAGCACATCGTTCATATACTGTTTGCTCTCAGAGTGATAAGACCTATGTTTACAGTTTATGCCAAGGAATGGTGTGCAGGGAGGCTCTTGCTTATACTTATTGCTGTAACGACCAAGCTCAGCTCACTTCCTTATTTGCCCTGTTGGAAGGTTGGCAGCAGAAAAGTGTACAGAGGAGGAAGGGACAGAAAAGGTGACCCCAAACTGACCAAGCGGGTGTTCTATTCATCTGCCCCATGATCAGTATAAAAGTTGAGAAGTCAAAAGGTCAGCTTCTGTCTTTAATGGCCAATGTCTCAGGAGGACTCTGTCTGTTTATCTGCCTTTGATCCCAATCTGAGCATTCCTGAATCCATCTCCTGTCTGTCGCTGAGTCCAATCTGGGTCTTTCCTGGTGTCTGACAGTTACATCATCCTGGGAGCTCCATACAGTTTTGTATATGTATCAGATATATTTAATTATTTTATTTTGATTTTTTTTTATTAATATTTTCATTAGTGTAGTTTCTTTTAAACTTATCAGTCTCTTTCTCTTTCTTCCTCCTCTCCCTGAAGGAAGATGCTCTTCCTTCTCTGAAGGGAGANGAGGAGGAAGGGACAGAAAAGGTGACCCCAAACTGACCAAGCGGGTGTTCTATTCATCTGCCCCATGATCAGTATAAAAGTTGAGAAGTCAAAAGGTCAGCTTCTGTCTTTAATGGCCAATGTCTCAGGAGGACTCTGTCTGTTTATCTGCCTTTGATCCCAATCTGAGCATTCCTGAATCCATCTCCTGTCTGTCGCTGAGTCCAATCTGGGTCTTTCCTGGTGTCTGATAGTTACATCATCCTGGGAGCTCCATACAGTTTTGTATATGTATCAGATATATTTAATTATTTTATTTTGATTTTTTTTTATTAATATTTTCATTAGTGTAGTTTCTTTTAAACTTATCAGTCTCTTTCTCTTTCTTCCTCCTCTCCCTGAAGGAAGATGCTCTTCCTTCTCTGAAGGGAGAGAGGTCAGAGAGCATCTGTCATTGGTTTTGTTAGCCAGACCATCCCAAACCACAACATAATTACATAAACTATATGTAAGTATTTATAATAACTACTTTTTAGAGTTATTTCAATGAAGGTAAAAAAACCTTTTGCTTCACTTTCTTACTTTTTGGCCGATCAATAAAAAGAGGAGGGAGCCTGTCCAGGAAATCCACTCTTACTCCATAATAAGCAGAGAATGCAGGCTGAGACCAGGCGAGCATGGCACAGAGCACACTCTGTGGTCTCAGCTGGTGGCTCAGGGCATAAAAAAGTGCTGGATTTTGTGGATTTTGACCTGCCAGGACTGATTTGTCTCTCTGTCCTAGCATGTCCTCCTGCACACTTCAGACCATGCAAGCCTTCGCTGTCACTAATAGACAGCATTCCATACAACGCTTGGCCATTCTTTAGGTGGAGAAAATGAAGGTACATAAGAGTGAGATGTTGACACAGGACAAGGTGAAACAATTCTTGCATAATTACTTAGATAGGCCTTCTTTTGAGACTGTTGGGGGAAGCAGCTTTTCTTTCTTTTTATTTTTTTTTGTTTGTTTGGGGTTTTTTCTTGTTACTTCCTCATCCTTTTCAGAGACTTTAGTCTTTCTTATATCTGCTAGAAGGACAATGGAGCAGGAAAGGACCATTCCAGGTGGTGCCTGGAGGATGTCCGGGTTACTTTTTAATGTAACTTCTTGGATGTACGAGCCAGAGGTAATGCCCTCCTGGATGTGCTGCTCAAACAAGGAAGAGCTGTGATAATGATATCAGTGCTGACTGACAATGTGGTATGTCATAATGTGATAATGCGTTAATGATATCAGAGCAGACTTCTGGTTTTGGGGGAAACTGGTAGGTGGGATCCCATGGGTAGCAGTTCTAAAGCGTAAAGGAGCTCAGAAAAACTGGCGGACGTATAAGGACAACTTCCCCTAAGCATGAAAACAATTCTTCCCAAAATGCATGAAAGTCAGTAGATTGGTTTGGCTAAAGAGAAAACTGTTGACTGAGCTCCAATATAAAAAGGACAAATAGAGGAGGTGGAAGGGGTGGGAAAGGATACACAGGAGAAATACTGAAGCATTCTTCCATCATGCAAGTAGTGTGTTGGGAAAGACAAAGCTCATCTTGAATTGCAAATGCCAAAAGCTGTCAAGTATTACCATTAAAAGGGAAAGAATAATGAAAGGGAGTGTGAGTAGCTCTTGAATGGGATGGGTAATTTATTGACAGGGGATGCACGTGAGGTTGAGGAAATCAATGTCTCCTTTGCATGTTTCCGTTGACAAGGTCTCCCAGGCCTTTGTGCTTAAAGAAGGGTTTCTAGGACAAGTTTTCTGTCAGTAGAAAGGGGGATCAAGTCTGGAATCTTTTGAGAATCTCAACCTACCTCACTCTATTGGACAAAGCAGAACATATCTAGGGTGCTCAGAGAGCTGCCTATAGCATTGTCAGAGCACTCTCTACCTTTAGAAGATGAAAGATATCAGAGGAGGTCAGCTTACTGTCACAGCCAGTTTCAGAAGAGAGGATGAAGGAGGACCAGAGAACCACAGGCTGGTCCGACTCACTTCAGTCCCTGGGATGTGTGAAAGGTGAAAGGGCCTGGTGAAGCTTGCACCAGCTCTTTCATCTCTGAGATGAGCTGTATCTTCCAGAAGTCACATTAGGGAGGCAGGGAGGGCTGAAGAAGGGCAGCATGGTCACAGAAGTAAGAGGGGTAAATGGCATCACTGGCTCAGTCTAGCTTTGATATCAGACAGAAGAAAGAACAAAATAATACAAAGCCTTCAGTTTATAAGTAGATATGATATCTCTAGTGATGAAAAAAAAGCCATCTGGGATTTTTCAGATACAAATAATTTCAAATCAGACCAATTTTTTTGACAGTAACTGGCCCAGTGGATAAAGAGAAGCAATGGATGTGAAATATATTGACTTTAAGGTTTTTAACACAGAGTAACAGGATGTCCTCTGAGCAAACTAGGGAAATATACTCTAGATTTCTTAAGAGGATGGGGATGCAGGTAGGTGAATGGCTGTTTTCAGCTCCTAGCAAGCGTTCTGACAGAACAGGAGGGTTGTTCAGATAGGTCCATCCTGAGACACTGTTCTGTGTTTTGATTCCCAATTTACAGGACAGAATTGAGAGGATGTGTCCACCCCTGTGAATAATGAATTCATCCCAGCTGGAATGAATGGCAGAATCAAAACTAGAGTAGCTGTGATAAAATGCAGAAATAGTCTGAAAACAGTCACGTAAAGTGAGAGTTATGGAGAGGATGGAGCCAAACTCTTCCCAGAGTTGCATAATAAGAATGAAGATACAATGGGCATAAATTGCAACTGGTAAAATTCCCACTGAACATAAGGAAAATATTCTTCACCTTCATGACCAGGGAGGTGGGAAGGATCTCCATCCCCAGAAATTTTCAACACCTATCTGGGTGAGGCACTGAGAAACCTGGTTCAAGGTTGGAGTCAGTCCTGCTTGGAGCAGAAAGTAAGAGCAAGTGGAGACCTTCAGAGGTCCCTTGCAACCTAGATCTTTCTATTAGTCTGTGATAGTGGCTGAGCTGGTCATTTGCCATTATCAGCCCTTCTGAGCCAAAGCAATGACTGAAGTTCTGAGAAGGTCAGGGGAGAAAGAGAAGATGAGGTGTGTAAAAGCCAAACTTCAGACAAGCCTAAAGAGGACCTGAAAAGGGACAATCTTTCTGTCCAAGCTGACTGGCTGCAGATTTTAATTTCCCTCTCAGTGGCTGTGATCCTGGTCACTGCTCTTTAACTGACTTTATACAACCTGTCTAATAGCAGCTGTCATTTCGGAGGCAGTAGGTGACTGTAAATTAATTTTTTAACCTATTAGGAGACATTTTCTGGGCCACAGTTCCTGTGAGTCATACCTGTGACTTTTTTAAGATCTTTGGCCTATTTGCATGACAAATACAAAGCTTTTTGAGATGCCCAAATGTAGTCCTGGATTCCTCTTCTCTCAGGCTGTAAATGGTTGGATAGTAAACATTTTCTCCCCAGTTCTGCTTTTCACTTGTATTAAGCAAAGAAATTATCAGTAATGGAAAGGTATCTTTCATGCCCTGGATTGACCCCAGGGACAAGTAAGAGAAGAAAGGGTTTCTTGATGGGCAGGATCACAGGTTGCAGCTGGGGTTGGAAAGGCTTTCTGGAGAGCCCCTTTGGACAGAGCACCTGTGTTGTGGCATCTCTGTGATGTGGTCTGTCTGCAAGGTGACCTCAGCAGGTAGGTTAGAGAAACCAGCTGCACTTGCATTTAGGCTATGGAGCATGAGAGAGGCCATGGAGATGGGATAACTGGGCGGAATGGGAGGCAGGTTGTGGTGGGTGAGTCCTGTGCTCAGCAAATCTGATATGGTAATTTGGGTGAACAGCCATACCTGCTCCTTCCAGTGGATATTCCTGGTCAGCTCTCACAGGGCTCCCTAGGTCACAGAGACACGTGGCACTGCAGGACACCCCACCTTTTAGTAGCACAATCGATGCCTATGTCTACGAGATCTGAAATGTCACTGAGTGACAGAGTCAGGCTGCCTATGATCTCATTGAACTGCCATATGGTCACTGCTACAAAGCAACAAATGCTCTGACAGGTCCTCCTAAGAAGTAAATAGCCTCAATCCCTCTAGAAATCCATCCCACTAGGCCAGGTTGCTCAAAGTCCTGTCCAACCTGGCCTTGAGCCCCTCCAGAGATGGGGAAGCCACAGCTTCTCTGGGCAACCTGGGCCACAGTCTTAACCATCCTCATAGTGAAAAAATTCTTCTTGAGATCTCATCTAAATCTCCCCTCTTCGAGTATAAAACCATAAGCCCTTGTCCTATGACTACATGCCCTTGTAAAAAGTCCCTCCCCAGTTTTTCTGGAGCCCCTTTAGGGAATGGAAGGGGCTCTAAGGTCTCCCTGGAGTCTTCTCCAAGCTGAGAAGCTCTCCAACTCTCTCAGCCTGTCCTCACAACAGAGGGACTCTAGCCCTCCCAACTTCTTTGTGGCCTCCTCTGGACCTGCTGGCAGGTCCACATCCTTCTTATGTTGGGGGGCATGAGTGAAGATCTTCTCTCTTGCATTTGACTAAAAGAACAACAGATAGTGAATTCTCCACAGTTTCAAATCAAATCCTGGCTGATGGTTTATCTCCATTTCCTTTCTTCACTTAACAGCAGTGAGATAAATCCTGGACACAGCATCTCCCATATTCTCTATGAACAGCAGAGATGTAGCAGCACCCCATTGCCAGCCTGGCCCAAGGACAGCCTGTGGGACATGCCCCTCACTAGAGCTCTCCAACACAGCTCAGCTGGGCCAGAGTACAGCAGTATTTGTTTCCAAACTGCAGATTGGAAACGAGTCTTAGAATGGTTTTGCTATGGGACTTCTAAGGCTTTTGTATTCAGCACGAGTCGCACTTTGCTCAGAGCAGAGTGAGCTCCCTCTCATCACCCCCCACCCACCCCCACAGAAAAAGAAAAAGAAAAAGAAAAAGAAAAAGAAAAAGAAAAAGAAAAAGAAAAAGAAAAAGAAAAAGAAAAAGAATGTCAGGCCAAGCCTCTGAATGGCTGAAATCCCCGAAACAGATAGTTTCATTGTGCAGCTCAAATGCTGCATTTGCCTAAGACACGACCACTCCTGCAGCCTTTTACACTAGTCCCAGGAGATTATATGGGATTGCCATGAGCGGCAGGTCCTGTAAGAGAGCCCAGAGTCCTTGAAGGGGCATTTCACCGGGGCCGCAGACCAGCAGACACCTCCTTTGCCTTAATTGCTTAATTAATACTCTACACAGGCCTCCAGCAGCATGAAAGCAAGCAGGTGTGTGGTTGTGAGCGGCCCTGCAGAGCTACTTCCTATTAACATTCACTTGGCTTTCTGCAGTGGGAACCAAAAGAGCAGGGCAGATAAAGCATAATTAAAGGGCCATTCATTCAAATGTTACATTTCCATCTACTCAAGTGCTATCAGGAAGGCTCTGGCCTGGTGCAGGGTGCCAGTGATTTGATTAAATTTCCAGCCATGCTCACTTGGATGCGTTGGCGGGGACTGAACCTGGGAATGATGCTGATCTGGGCAGCCGGGTCCTGGGATGTCACAGTCGGTGCTGGGACTGGGGCAGTGAGGGAGCAGTCCTCCAAACCAGCCACAGAGAGGGAAATGGGGAGCTTGGAAAGGAAAAGTGTGTTCAGAAAGGGAAGATTAAAATGATTATGGTGGACAAAAGCAGTAGCTGGCCTTCTTCTCTAGTGAAATCAGTGCTGATGAGAGGAGCCTGGCTGCATGTGGGCTGCTTGCTTGAGCTGGAGCTGTGATGAACAGGGTGAGGTCTCAGCGCTCCCCTGGCTTCTTGCTCAGCCTTTGTGGGAATGGCAAGGAGGCATCCTGACTACACTGAGCATTGCAGTGATGCCTGAGGGTGCTGGTAAAATAAGGGAGTACATGGCGGGGTGTGTTCCCTACATTGCTGACTCACACCAGATTGTATGCATCCCACAGCCTGGCAAAGGGAGAGGGGTACAACCCCCCCCAGTCTCCCATGGGGTAAAGTGGGAGCTGGCCGCTGGCCTACCCTGTCATACCCTTGCAGCCTATTCATGCTGGCTGCTGACCCAATGTCACCTCCCGTCAGTAAGCTCCAGAAGTGTCTGCTGGTAGCTGTTGCTGAGATAACTGTGGCCATTACAGTGCCTTGGTGGCATCAGGCCCCGGGTTTCTGAAAAGCGAGTCAGAATTTCTCTGGAGCTGTTCTGTCAGGGTGTGTTCATGCTGACTGTCCGCCAAGCATTTTTTCTGGTGTGATGGCACTTGCTCCAGGTCATAACCTAAACGACAACTTTGTGGACTCAGGTGGCAACTGCCAGTGAATCTCCCCAGCTGTCTAATTGGAAAGAGGTCTGGAAGCAAGCAAGCACCTGCCTAACTGTGTCAGGAGGCAGCAGAGCTGCAGTTGTTGATGTTTTCTGCTGAATAAAAGACACTGTGGGAGTTTTCCTACCTACAGAACATGTTTTCCCACATACAGGCTACATCTCAGAGATGCAGGCGGTGAGACATTGCTCCCTCAAGTCTCTGCTGCTCCAAGAGAAGGAGCCCCTTCCAGAGCTGGATTAGAAGGAAATGGCCTGTTGGCTTCTACCCTGCTGCCATCCCCAAGAGACACCATTTCTACTTGGAAGTGGCAGCGAGGCATCAGGGTTCTTCCCTGGAGGTGTCTGCCATGGGAAAATGATGCCTTTCCTTTCTCTTCTCCACCTCCTGGGGACCAGAGTGTCCCAGAATTGCCACTGGAGCCCCAGAACACACCTCCAGGAGGAGATGGGCAACTTTCTTCTCCCCAGCCTGTGGAGACAGCTGTTTGTGAGCCAGAACCCTGACTAAAAGGGATGAGTCTGGGCATTCCCTGCCAGCAGCAAGGAAAATCAACCTCTTTCCTGTCAGGGGCCAAGACAATGTGTTGCTTGCCATAACCCTCTCAAAAGGGGCTGGGAATGGGGCAGACTTTGAGGAGTACATAAAAAAAATCACCCCAAACTTTGTTTCTTGAGCAACCATCTGGTAGTGTAATGTAGGGTAGAGGAAAAGGGATGTATATGGACAGACCACCTCCAAAAGTTGTCTGTGTTTTGCCTGCTGAAAATATCATCTTCTGCATTGGTGGTCCTACTACATGTCCACTGCCAGTCACAGGAAGGCTGACTTCCAACATGGC
This sequence comes from Nycticryphes semicollaris, assembly GCA_013400055.1. Taxonomy (NCBI): domain Eukaryota; kingdom Metazoa; phylum Chordata; class Aves; order Charadriiformes; family Rostratulidae; genus Nycticryphes; species Nycticryphes semicollaris. The sequence continues at coordinate 465,864 of VXBJ01006626.1, forward strand.
TACCACAGGATGCCTGGAAATAGCCAGGAGCCCTTTCCCTGGGCAGGAGAGCAGGGGGCTTGGTATGATCAGCTGCAGGACAGGATCCCAGAGTGGCTCTCACAGGTCCAAAAAGAAAAGCACAGAGAGCATAGCAATACTGAGTCAGAAAGCTGGGAAGGATGAGCTGACTGAGAAATGCAGTGGAATTAAAAGAAAATTTGTAAACGTTTGAATAAAAAAGGCAAATAAAATATTTTCCAAGTGTTTTTCATTTTATCAGAGTTGTTCTGACTTCTTTTTCCTCTGAAAATTTTGACCAGTAATTCCTTGTTTCATGAAACCCTGTTTAGTCTTGCCTAAGTGGTGAGACCAGTGGGAGCACTGGATAGGTGATAGAGCTTTCCTTGGAGATAACAAAGGCATTGTGACCTGCAGCAGCACGGCTGTTCTGCTTTCTGATCCAAACACAAGGCAGACAGTTCCTCCCTGACATACAGGACTGCACACACTTCTGCTTTGGGACAGGACCAGACCAAACCCAATGCATTTCACATTGCTTGGTGCACTACTGGAAGGCACACGGGTGTGCTGGAGTGTGATCCAGCAGAAACCAGAGCAGACACAAGGGCTGCAGGGATGTTTCATGACTTCAGCTGTGTGAGATGTTCCTCAGCATGGGTCCATTAGCATAAGGCCAGGACTAAGGCAGCCTTCACAGATCACTGTCAAAGGGAGAAATAAAACAAACAGGCACTGTCTGGAATACAGGCTACCCACTCCTGCAGCATTGAGGGGGTTCCACAGGTGTCTGCAGATCCCCCAGTTACACTTCTTCATACGGGTGCACAAATGCACAGAGATCAAACGCTTCTAAAGATCCATCAGGCAGCTTTGCAGGCGCTTTAATCACTGTCTGGGACTGGGAATCCCAGCTGCCGTAAAATGAGAAGAAACCAAATCAAAACCTTTGAAGACAGAGGGGAGGGGGTGGCAACCTGATGGAGAGCAGCAGCCCATGCAAATGGTATCTCAACACTCCCATCACGAGTTGCCTCTTGTGGAAAAGCAGATGGTTGTGCTTTGCTTTTGGAGATGCTGGGGGAATAGGCACCCTTCAGGTAGACTGTGAGAACTGTCTGATCCCTCAGTTTTGGACACTGATAAATTGACTGATTTGGTGGCGAGCAGCAAGGTGCTTGGATGGCTCCCACACCCTGCCAGTTCCAGTACCCATTGCAGGGAAACATTTCCCATGTTCCCACCCTGTCCCTCCATCTGAGTCAGGGAAGGTCGTAGGGCCCGACTGCAGAGGAAAGTGTGCTGCAGCCAGTCAGCAGCTACATGGTGCAGGGGCACTTTGGGCTTTGCAAAGGCCACTCAGCTTCCAGGAGAGGCTGCCCAAGACTTGTGTGAAAGACATGCCAAGGGATGTTCACCAACACTAATGCTTTGTTGTGCTAGGTGTCGTACACCCAGTTTGTACCTCAGAACACTTCTATCTGTAGAAAGACATTTCATTCAAGGACAGTGAAGAGAAGAAAGGGCAATGGGGGTATTTACAAAAGCTTCTAACTCTGTTCTAGGTAAAAATCTTTATTGATGGTCTCACATCCAGCAGGTCAATGTTCTGCCAAGCCCTTGGAGCACAGACAAAATATGTGGTGGTGAGTCTAAATGGTGAAGAGTCTGGTGGTCATCTCCAGAGCTAGCTGAACTCTTGTCAAACTTTACTAATTCTCTCATGTCCATCTAACACACGCTGGCTTCTCTCTGGGTCTCTTCTCTGCTAAACTCTCCAGTCTTATATCTTGGAAATGTAATATTAAGGAGAAACATCCCCCTTATTTTCCCCTTGACTTGCCCACTAGCTCTGCTGTGTCTCCTCTATTGCCCCTGTGCAAATCCAGGAGTACTGCATACACACCATGCAGACCTGGGACCTGTCATGCCAATCCTGCAACCCACCCTAAAGCAAAGGAAATTTTCTGTTCTGACTCCTCTAGCAGTCAGCATGTCTATAACTAATTCAGGGGCAAACATGGAATTAGTGACTTTGAAGCATGGAGATCAGTCTGGTGAACAGCAGGGGATACCAGGAATTTACCATACACCTAGTACAAGGTGATAGAGAAGAGGAACTGCTGGTCCAGCTCTGGGAGCTGCATGGCCATGGGAGCAGGTCATGCTCCCCCTCTGAGGATCAGGTATGGGAAATGGGAGAGCATTGATCTGGCTTTTCTGTACAGCTTCCAGGTCCCCATCCAGCTCTGGAGCCTGGGCAAGCCCTGCATTGAGCTGACTTTCACGTCCCAAGCCCCTTTTCCCCACACACCCAACCACCCTCCTGCCTGTTTGGCATGTACTCAAAGCTGGGAGAGGCCTCATTACCCCAGTGATGGCCACGTGCTGGTCCTCTGCCAGTAATACTTGGAGCAAACATATACTACATCTTTACAAATGCCCCATCTTCTCTTCTCTTGATGGAGAAAACTGAGTACAGGGATGGTCTTTCCTTCTGTTTCCTAAGTCCAGCTGCATCATATTGATTGAAGCCATGACCTTCCTACCCCAAGCACCACTTATAATAAATGGACAAGTGCTTCAAGTGTAAACGTATTCCCTCAAAGACCAAAGCTCTCAGCATACTCAAGTGATCCCCAAATAAAAAGCAGAGCAATAATGGGATGGATGAGTTTGCATCAGACCCTGTCAGCTTTATAACAAACACCTTGGGAAGCCTGAGCATGTTAAACAGGGCTCGCTTATGCTATATGGGGGTCACTATTACATGCCCTTCATTATCAGAAACTTGTAACAGGCAGATGCCTCTGTCTAGTGTGAATTAAGAAAAAAAAAAAACCAAAACCCATGACATTTATGCTTCTCACGGCACTATCATTTGCTAGCTAAAGAAGCATTTTTTCAGCAAGAACTTATGAAAATAATGAGCAGGTGACTCTACTTGCAATTTCTTGACATTTATTCTGAATATCCTTAACTGCCTTATTTCCCAGAGCGCTGACAGTAACACTCACCTGCTCGAGGCAGGTATATTTCTGAAGCTTTTCTTCACAGGATCAGACATCCCATGGAAACCCTCCAAGAATTAATCTGAATGGGTCTAAGATTTCAGGTTTGTGTGTAAACCACTGGGAACCTGGTTTGGCTCTGATCTGCTCTGCGGAGCCACTGGCACTTAACACACGTATCCAGGCCAGAGCCTGGCTAAGAAAAGGTCATCCCCAAACTATGTGAGGTGTCTGGATTTCCTCAAACTCAGCATTACAACATGTCTGTAAGCACCCAGCTCACTGGGTGCACAGAGACACGAGTGACTTACTTGTGAAAAGTGACTTGGTTTTAAAGCCTGGGTTTTCAGCAACATTTAGGTGTGGGTTTGCAGAATATCGTATTGTAGACAACCAAGCCAGAAAACCTCCAGCTCCATCATTCTCTTTCTACACCAAATACCAGCACTCAACAGAGCCTGTCAACTGTGTAGCTTCCACACCTCATCTTTGCTCTTGTATCGTGGCAGTCATTGACACAAGACCTTAATCACTGCCGATGTGCTATTGTTATTCCCACAGTGTCCCCAGGGCTTTCCTCTTGTCTTTAAGCAGAGGCAGATGTCACACAGCCTGTTCAACTGACCCTGGAGGGAGCTCTCAGCCGAGACTGTCCTCTTGAACCACCTCACTGCCTTGTTCAGCGGGGCTTCGTTCAATCTCTCTCCCCAAAAACGCTTGCTCGGATTGCTTTCTTCTTGAATTACATGTCAGGTCATGTCTCCAAATTCACTGAAACTTGCTCCCTAGGCAGTGACAGTGAATGGTTTTGGTTTCCAGTGCCCTATTTATTATAAGACTCTTTCTGGTGGTGGAATGAGCTCAGGTTGTATACAGAGGAGCTGCCTTAAAATATACCGACGTGGCAGCCACCCAGGCCACAGTCCAGCTTGCAGGACTGTGAAAGGTGTTTGTCCGGAAGGTGCATTAAAACTTCCAACCCAAGAACTCACCCTGAGGCACTGGGCTAACCCACATTCAGCTACTCCTAAAAAGCCCGGGCCATTCATCCCAGCTCATTCAAGGGAGTCAAGCTCATGGATTCACTCGAGCTCCTTACGACTCACTCTACCAGGATAACTCACCCTAAACCTTATTGCTCCTGAACCCGGCCCCAAAAGTTTCCCATCCTGCTCCCCCAGGACAGCGCAGATCCAAACCCTCTGACATCAGGCTGCTGCTGCCCACGTTCTGCTGACTTCAAACTCATGTCCTCTAGTGCTGTCTTGAATGCTCATGCTCAGTTACACCTCAAACCACACCTGCTAGATAATGATAATCTATTCCTTGTTGAATTCTGTCCTTAAACTGCATCACGGTGAGCTGCCCTGGAGCACTTATGCCAGGCTGTTTCCCACAGACTGCTTTTTATATATATATGTATATGGATATTTTTTTTGAGCCCTCCCCACCCTATCAAGTTTATTTTGGTGAGAAGAGCCATAGCAGTCTCAGCACAGACCTGGCCTAAGATGAGAGAACTCTGAGAGGAGAAAATGAAGTGAGAGAAGAAACAGAAAGAAAAGGAGGAAAGTAGGGGATAGACTTGTCAGCCTGGAAGCTGAATCAGTGACAACACAGCAAAGGAAGCAGAAATAGGAAAATATGTATTAAAAGAAGGGAAACCAAGACGAAAGGGAAAAGGGGAAATCATAAATTCATCTGTGAAATGTTTGCAAAAAGAATAAATTGATGATGATGGAAATTTAGAAAATAAGAAAAGAGAATAAGAAATATAAATAAAGAAACACAAAGCGGTTATTTGCTCTTGATAGTTATGAGATAACCTGTCTTTTTCTTCTCTCAAACTTGTTTTCTGGATGCCAGAGTTTATCTTTTCAAGCACACTTGTTCCTGCTTCTTGAGTGGCTTCAGTGCTCAAAACTTTCTATTTCCATAGCAAACACTGACAGCATCACAGAGAAGGGATCCCTATTTCCTTCTTCTGCCCTTCCTATGCAGTGTGGGGATATGAGGAAAAATGGGGCAGCTTTGGGTGATTTTTGCAACAAAGAGCAATGAACATCCTCTGTGTTGATCCTCTCTTGGGTCTCCACAGATGCAGCAGCTCTTTGGTTTTAGCAGTGATGGATTTCCCTTTCTCCTGGATAAGTAATCCAGGCTGGTTGGTATACTCCGTAGGTGGGTATGCATGTGTCTGTTCACCCCTGGGGTGAGGTAGATGTGCAGGTCCTTCCAAGCTCTGGCAGGGTGTTGCTCACTCTTCTCCAGTGACAAGGATTCCCATATTGACCCAAATCCTGTGCCCTGTTGACTTACCGTAAGCTTGTAAGAAAGAAACAGTTCTCTAGTACATGCAGAACTGTCAAGTTTAACAGTCCTGAATATTTCATCAGTATTTAGGATAGTAGGATTAGTAGGATCACTTTGTTGTGGAATCTACTTACAGGTGCTTTTACAGAGCTGGAAGATGAATGGAGTTTGGTGGGTAAATCCCATTTTTCTTTGCTATTTACCCAGAGTAACAAGGGTTTTTCTGTTTTCTTGTGAAAGCCTGGGAAAGCTGAGAGTTCAAAAGTTATTGTTTAAAAAAAATCCTCAAAAATGAGGAAACTGACATAAAAATCACTAGATTTTTTTTTTCAGTGTGTTCCAAATATCCTTGACTTTTAGAGATTTTTTTTCTTTTGTCCTCTTTTCCTTCTTCCTTTTCTGTGACTGAGCCCTGCTGCCTTGATAAAAGATAACACAACTCCCCAGTAGCCACAAATGTTTGTAAACTTAACTCCAAGGTGTTTGGACTGTTTGTAGGACTTGTGTTGACCCTCCTGATGGCAGCAGCCAGGGCCCCTACAGCAGAAAAAGAGCAGCGTGTCTGCACCACGCACCAGCTGGGGACTGGCTTCTCCCTAAGCCTGTGGAGGTCCTGAGCCCATCTGGGATGATGAGTCCAGAATGTAAAAGTTTCATATTTGGAGCTCATCCTGGATGCTGCTCAGCTCCCCTCTTGCCAGACAACTGGTTGCTTCTTCTTACATCTAAATTGTCCCACAAGTGCAGGAGCCAGGGCCTGGGGCTGCATCTGTAAATTTGTTTCAATAAATATTGGTTCAATTAACTTCAAACACAAGGGTTTGCTTTTCTTTCTTTTTCTGTCATTATATGAATTTTCAATCATGTTTCCAGTGGCACAGTTTGCTCATAGCTCTGTTAACAGTTAACTGGGAGGCATCTGGAGCAAGTCAGTGCTTCTTCTCAGTTGCACAGTAAAGAGTCCATCACCGTCACAGTCCCAATCCGCACAAGGCAGTTCCCCCCAGTGCTTGCTGTGCCAGGCTTGGACACTCACTCTGGAGGCAGCTGGAAGACGGTGCCTGCTGGCAATGAGGGTGCCAACTGCTCCTCCTGTTACCCAGGAGAGCAGGACAGCCCAGCAGAGATGTGCCCCCACATCTCCTTGTGCCACCCCATACAGACAGACCACCCTGCTCTCAGCCCAGCCAGGTGCCCCCCTCACTCAGAATCCTGGTCTTCTGAGCGAGACAGGCAAGTGCTGCCAGTGACTAGTGAGTGACAAACAATGGTGGCAGCAGTGCCAGCTTTTCTTGGCTTTGACTCTTCCTGCAGTTCTCTGCTCCAGCCCCAAATCATCAGAGGCCAGCTGTCTGAAGGGCCTCAAAATCATAGGCTCAGGGGGAGGCAACGCTTGCTTTCACTCGTCTGAGGCTGTGCCTTTGCCTCCTGCCATTAGGTCATTTGATGGCCAGGCCTTCAGAGTTTCAATCCCTGCTCTGCAGACCAAACCCCCAGAAGTTTTAGAAGAGGGGTGGGATATAGCTGGTATCCCTTGCATCCAGTCTCTGGAGCTTCCCCAAACCAACTGCTGTGCCTGCTCTGTGCTCTGGATACTGCTGGAGGCTTTGGGTAACCTCCCCTGCTTTGGTTGGGTTGTTTATTCTTAGAGCCAGCCCAGTCCCTCCTGTCCTCTGCTCAGGAGGTCACAGCTTGTGAGACTTGTGGTGAGAAGTTATGGCCAGTGCGGGGCTGGTGCCTAGAGAAGTGGGGAAGCCAAACATGGAAAAGGAGGGTGCTTTCCCAGCTGGCAACCAGTCTCACAAGGCAATCCTGAGATGCAGAAGGGAAAATGCAGACATCCAATCCACTGCTGGTGGAAATGATACCATGGGAGAGGCCGTTAGACCGTGGGCTGTACAGAGACACTCTCCTGCCGGACACCACAGAGAGAGACAAGCCTCTGGTGGGAGAAGATTCAGAAACACATACCTGGAGAACCCAGAGCAATTTCTCACCTCTTTTCACTTCACTGGAGTGACCACACTGTACTGGAAGCTGCTGTTGCATGAAAAGATGATCAGCTGCGGTAGATAAATTAACTCTGTTAATCCCTTAAATGTCTCCAGCCTTTATCTCAAGAGGGCTGCTTGCAAACATGTACATTTGGATCCTCACTGAGTTTCTCTTTGTCAGTACCAGGGGTGATGTTGCAGGTGAGATGCAGGTGACCAATGTGACAAGTCTGTGACGCAGTGAGGACATGTCATGTGGTGCTGTAAAACCTACCAGCCACCCTCTGCCTGGCACAGGGCACTGTGACACACTTTGCATTTCTGCACGTGACGTGTGATTGTGGTTAAATCTAGAGTGTTTGTAGCTACAGATTAGTTTAAGATTATTTGTAAAGATTTTATTATTTCTTTTTTTTTACATATGCTTTCCCTCGTGCTGGAGAGCTGTGGGCAAAAGGCTCACTAAGTCTGCTTATCCTCTGCACGGCTCTTTGTGCAGCTTCTGCCACTCGGTGTGTCCATGGCAGCTCATTCTCTCTGCTCACACCTTTGTGCTCTGAGCACAGCTGCTCAGAGCATCCTCCTCCCCACATTTCAGCTCCAGATGAAGTGAGGAGAGACTCCTCCTGAGCCTTCACTCTTTTCATGCCCTTAATATGATCCCATGGGCTTGAACTCCAGGTGTGCTCCGGGTGCCTTGGGTCCCGGCTGCATTCTGCAATGTGACTCTGGAGGGAACTGATAGGAGATAGCCTGTACTGGGTTGCAGATGCTCATGGTCAGATGGATAACCTCTTGCTTCTTGCTTTGGTGACTAGAAGACTCTTCAATTGTTTGCCATGATTTCCTAGTGATGCCTTATTAACTCATAAATGGCTGCTTCAAATAGCAGTATTGCTGAATGCCTGGGATTAAACCAGTCAGGTTTTGGGTGCTGGTGGTGAGTTATGTTCTGGTTTAAAAATAAGGTGAAAAGAGTAATTCTGACATAGAAAAAGTAAGACAGACCACTTTCCCTAGCCAAACTCCTGTACTAATTTCTCTTTCCTGAAGTAGCTGAGAACTTTCCAAAGGAATCACCACCTCTTGTTAAACAAGCAGGTGACTTTGGTTATTCCTTGCCCAGCCATGGGGAGCATCTTGAGCCTGGAGTCCCCCTCATACAGCAGAGCCTTGCAGGAAAGGTGTTTTCTGTCCTAAGGGTTCTCAGCACGGGCTGCCTATAGGGATCTGAAGAGCAGCAGAAATTTCTGGGACAGTGCCATGCTGGGAGTTTGTGCCACCAGGAGCCTGGGAGTGCCACCAGCTCCAGTGTCCTGCCCACAGCCCTCCAGGAGGACTTTGGGCAGGCCAACAGGAATACAACCTCCTTGGCCCCCTCTCCCAACTTGGCTGTTCTCCAGGTTGCTGCACAGGAAATGTACCTCTGAATAGCTAAGAAGCTCTGTTGACTGTCTGCCCAAAACTTCAATGAAAGAGGCTCCATCTTTCCACTGTACTGTCTTTGATAAATCAATACTGTCTGTGCATTGGAGATCCTGGGTAAATTAAGTGCTAATTATTAATTTAATAGTCAGAATAAACATCTCTCAGGCCATAAAGAGAAAGGCCACTCCCCCTCAAAGGTGAATACAGCAGTAAGCAGAAAGATGGATAGACTGATAAAGCTAAGATAACATCAAAGAGCTGTACCATCTCACCAGAGTTGTATTAAAATGCTGTAGGCGCCTTGCAGCCCTTTCTGTGCTTTGGGTACTGTCTGCATGTTATTTCTTAGATCCAGCAGCTTTCTTCTGAAGCAAAAATTATTATTGTGAGGGAGAATGTTCATAGCAAAATTTCAAGTGCTATAGTAGAAATCTGTTTCCTCTCTTCTTGGAAAGCCCATGCAAAAAAATACATACACGTGTAGAAATAAACCTAAGAAACACATCACTTAAAGCCAGAAAATTAAAGCTAAAAGCTGTGGTTGCTCTGAATCTTAATCCAGATGCCCTGGCTAAGGTTTCCTTTTCCATTAATGCATTATTTAGCAGCTGAAATGTAACAGAGGATGCAATGCCTAAGACAGCCTGAGAGAGGCCAGTTATGGTAGCAGTTACAGTGCTGTGCAGACCTGCCACCCGGAGAGCTGACTCCAGATTTAGTGAATCACCAAGAAATAAGGGCACATCTGAGCATGCGGTTGGAGATACTGAACATGTGAAGGGAGTGAGAAGGGAGAGCTGAGACCTGCACAGCTATTTTGACTGTGTAAGGTCTTAGCTATGGATGCCATGAAGCCCCCAGTAGAATCACAATGCCATTGTCTGTCTGTCCTTCCTGTGTCTGAAATTCTTCCTGGAGAAGAAACTCCTCCTGCTGACACCTGAGGTCCTTCTCACCATGCTACACTTATGTTGGGAGATACGGTCTTCTGGAAAATGACCCCAGATCAAAGTTCCACCTGCCTAACAGGAGAACAAATAACAGTGCTCCAACATATCCTATCCGTGTGCTTGGAGGCACCATGAACAGCCTCCATCCCTACACACTCCAGCTAGCACTCTGACCATGGTGGTGTAGCCATGGCTGTAGAGGAAGACTGGAGGCCTTGCACTTGGTTTTGCTGCCTGGCAGTTTCGCCACCAGCCCATGAACATCGGTGTTACTGCAATGTCCAGCTGTGATGGCAAACTGGGCCACCAGCAAGGCTGTCTGCACGCTGGCTCTCCAGAGAGGAGGCACTACTGACCTCTACGCTCAGGCAGGAGAAAGGCCCCAAGAGCTCTTCCTGTGCGGATTTATCCTCTGAAACCTTTCTTCCCAGTCTTCTGGGCTTCAGGCCTGCCTGGGCTCCCTAGCACTGTCAGGAAAGCAAACCAGCAGTGGCTGCAGTTGTGGATATTGACGTGTGCCTATATTCATAGCTCCATAAAGCTATTTTATGGTGATATAATAACCCTAAATATGGGATGTATTGGCAACAGAGAGTTAGCAATTCTAAGTGGTCTATCCATAGTGAAATAAATGCCTCCCAGTTATCAATAGAGAAGCTTGATGGAGTCGAGTAAACAGCTGCTTTTCAATGTTTCTCTCTGCTGCAGATTCACAAGGTATCAATATATCTATTGGAGTCCTTTGTGACTAAGACATAAATCTGGGCGTTTTGTTTCCTGGGAACAAATGCTTTATTATTAGCGAATTGTAAAGCAGGGTCTAGGCACTTTGCTAACAAGTGCATGATCTGCAATTCTAATGGCAGTTCATCTCCCATCACACATACACACGCACGAACACACATACACCCCTCCAGTAAACACCTCCGTGGGAGTGATTAGTATCTCCTGATGACTGATAACCAAGCTTTCTCTTCCCGCTTATGCTGCCAGTTCAGCTGCTGAAAATAAGATCTGCAATTGCTCCAGGCCTGGCAAAGGAGCACACAGAAGAGCTGGGCACACTCTCCATGCACAGAGTGGCAGTGGAGCATTTTGAAATCTTTCCAAGTTTCCTGAAAAAGGAAGAGGGAAAAAAATCCATTTTCATCAATCCTTTTCTGCTCATCGTTATTAAAAGAGAATGGAGAGCTCTGTTTGTCAAGAGGTATGAGCCAGAGAGGCTGCTCATCACCCATGGGGTTTCAGGGAACAGACAAAGCCTGGCTGGTAGATGGCTGTGGAAATCCCTCAGGGCTCCCCAAATTCCCAGATTTACCAGAGCCCATCTGCATTACCTGTCTGCAGTCTGGACACCCAGACTGGGAAGCCCCACTGGGTGATACTTCACATCTGTGTGGCAGCCATCATGAGTTGTCATCAGTTTTGAGAACTTTCCTGAGCCCAGCTCCACTTTCACAGGTGCGCTCTGCTCTGCATGAGCCCTATTTCAAAAGGGACCAAGAAGAGGCAGGGGAAACCCACCCTTACTGCACTATAAAATGCACTGTGGGAGGTGCCGTCTCCTGGTTTTCTATTTTTCCAAGATATCACCATCCCTGGTCTCGAGGACAAACCACCCCTGAGCTGTGCAGCAGCTCAGCAGATGCTCTATACAATTTAAAGGGAAAAATGCTGTTGTGACAATGAGTTGAAGAGCTAGTGGGATGATATTAAATCTGACTTTAAAAGACCTTCCTTGTCCTCCTGGAACTCATCTTCCCTCTCCAGGAACATGCAGGCTGCAAGGCTGTCATTTCAGGGACACTTCAGAAGTGCGGTTTGCAAAGCTCTGCTATTCACAGCAGCTCCTCGGGAGCACTGCAGAAAGGCACCTACCACCCACTCCTCCCAGAGAACAGCAAACACGTCCAGATATTTGCAAGCTACATTTGTAATGCTTTGAAACAGTTTTCGAGTAAATTTTGGTAAACCTATCAGTGATCTTCCTCGCTCTGAAACTACTTTATATATTTCAGAGCACATTATCACACATACACAGGAAGCTGGCATTCAGAAATGGCCTCTCTGATGCTTTAGCATGACATCAAGCTGTCTTTGTGAGTCACAGATTCTCTGGGGCCCATGGAAGAGACCAGCCACAAGGTCTGTCTGGACATGGAAGGTCCTTCCACACCCAAGCAGTGGTACAAGAACTTCCTAGCCTGCAGTTTTCCAGTGCACATGACTGACAGCCTTTCTCCACATAGCATCTGTTAGACCAGATCAGAGACATTTGCCATGAAAATAGCTGTGGAAGACAGAGGAGTGTTTACACGAGGCCTTCCCCAGCTGCTTTGGTGGGAACTCAGCCAGGGTTAATGTGGGCAAGACAACCAACAAGACACACAAACCAACTGCTGGGGGACCTGCTTAGTCCAGGGGGCCTATCCGCTTCCAGTTTCAGTGTTATTAATAGCAAGAGAAGCTAAAGCTGGATGGGATGCATCCTCATATGGGTTCCTTCATGAATGCACTTGCTGTCCTTGGCTGCTTACAGCTATGGGACTGCAGCAGAGGTGAAAGTGGAACCAAAAGCCACAAAAGGAAGAGGGAGGACTGTGAAGTGTGGTGGACTAGCCAAAGGAGCCAGATGGGCTCTGGACTTTGGAAAAACCTAAGGAGGAGGAATGAGGAGTCAGCATCCCTGCTCCCAGGCCAGTGGGCAGTATCAGGGGCGGACCTCTATCGCTGTGGTCCCTGATGCAGCCTCAGCACCACAGTTCCTCTGCCCCACACCAATTCACAGGAAAGGCCCCTCCAGCCACACCTGACACCCCTGAGATCCCAGGGCAGCAGCTCATTTTCAACACTGCCTTCTGCCTCCAGCCCATCTGCTACTGACTCAGCTTGTGCCCAAGCCAAAGCTGCACTGCTAGGCAGATAAAGCAAAAGTGGTCACTGCCAGCAGACTGTCGGCAAAGCCCCCTGCCCTGCAGGTAACACTCAAGGAGAAAATGGAAATGCTCAGGACCGTCTTACCTGGCACCTAGAGCTGCCTCTCAGCCCCGTACCCTGCAGCTGTTGGCTTTACCCAATGTCCCCATCATTGCGTAGGTCACCCACCACACACACACAGTCCGTGCCAGGCCCCTGTCAGCACCATGCCAAACTTCTGAAAACGCTGCCCTTTGTGGGAACAGGGGCAAACAGAGGAGCAGAAAGCCACAAGGATGTCCTCCCCACATCCTTCCACCCCGTCAGCTCTGGGAAGGACCAATGCAATTCCCGTTCCCACCGCGTAGATGGTGTTGAGCTGTGCTCTGTGGCTCCCTGTGCAGCACGCTCGCCTGCACGGCTTTGCACGGCCAGGTACACCCACCCACCCACCTATATATAGATTTGAAAATGCTATGTTTTGATAGTCATCAACTCTCTGTGACTCGAATGATTTCTCTCTATTTCATGCTCAGCTCTGCTGCGCTCAAGATTCACTTGACCACTGTCACCCAGGGCTATCTGCTGCTTCACATCTCTCCTCCATAGTCCCTAATAAGGGGACTATCATTTGCAACTCTGTTCCCTGCTTGAGACAAGTGCAGTGATGCATCTCACCTTTGTTCTGCTCAAACAATGTGCCCGCATTGATGCTCCCCAGCTCTGGGGCTGCGTGTTCAGATCACCAACACCCTGCCAGGCTCAATTTTCTCTGCCAGCTCCACCCTGGCCTGGCCCACTGTTTTCTTGAAACTTGTCCTGTACTTTACTTTGAATGCAGCAGGGAGTCAGAATTACGCCCACTGTTCCCTTCTATTCTTGGCCCTCCGCTTCCCTCACCTCCCAACCAAAATCTGTTCGCCTTCTGAAAATGGCTTATATTTTCTGACTGCAAGAAAGCATCTCTCCCACGGGGGTTGCAGTGCCAGTGGTTGTCACACTTCAGACCTGCGCAGCCCAGGACAGGGCTTGTCCCCTTCCCCTCCCCGAGCCCTCTCCAGCCATGCTCAAGTGCCAAAGGGCTGACCTGCCTTGTGGCAGCAGGTTTTGTGGCTGCTCCGACATTGTTTGTTGCATTTATTGCTTGCTTTATGCCAGCATTGCTAAATTTACCAGAGTGGTAAATTGGTGCGTCCATATTTCTCTCCTTTAATGTCTGTGATTGCTGGGTGAGGCGGAACATGCTATTTGTCCCCTTTCCAAACAACGTCTCTGTCGAATCAACAAGAACAGATTATTCATCTGCTGCAGGAGGCTAATTGCAAACAATCATGAAACAAAATATTATTGCATTGCAAAGTAATGGACAGCACTGTCTCTGCACCATATGGCACCCCAGTTCAAACATGGCCTGGTCTGGCCACCTGAACACAGCCCTTGTACAAGCCCTCTCCCACTTACTTCATCTAATGGGACATATTCCTCAGCACAGCAGCAGCAGAGCACTGTTATTCACAGTCCACAAAGAGCACCTGTGATGCCAGAGCAGGGTGATTTGCATCTGAGGGAAAGCGAGAAGCCCTGAGCTCACAGCTGTAATGTCTGCAGCAGCTCCCGAGAGCTTCTGAAACCTCTACCAGCAGCCTGGGAATTTGTGAGGTGCTCTCTAGTGCTTTGAGATCTCCAGAACAACAAAAAAAGCCAAAAGAGCGTCCTTGAGTTGCCCATTGTACAATCCTTAGCCAAGGAATGGCAAAAACATCAGCACCCAAGAGTTAGGGCAAGGAAGAATGTCATGGAGGCAACTGTGGAGACCCTTTGATTCAGAAATGTTGTGGCAGGATTTTGCTGGAGGTAAGGTTCGCATCTCCCATTCTCACAGCATCCTCTAGCATTCATCTCTTATGATGCAGTGTGACATTTACCCTTGATGAGCCACTAGCGTGGTGTGGGTGTCCCTGCGAATCTTCACCTGATCAAGAACTGGTCAGCACAGCCTTGAGGAGTTCTGGTTTTAAAGGAGGTAGGAACAAGAGACATCAGGCTCATGATTCCTACTGCCACTGCTAGGTATCCAAATCAAGCAGTTGTTTTTTAGATAGTCAAATTTTCAATGAAAGGAACTGATTTCCATGGGATGCTGAGTCTTCCCACAGAGAAGCATTATGTTTACCTCCAGCCTTCTGTCTTTTCCTGAAAACCACTTTCTTTAGGAAACTACGTGGGCACTTCATTTTTCGGGGGACACACTATGTAAAAACAGGCTTCTAGTCATCTTTTCAGCCTCTTAAATGAAATACAAAAGGATGGATGACCAAGCAGCCACCAGATCAGTGGGGTTCATAAGGTAGCCCCACCACAGGAAATCTTCTAGGCTCAGGCCACTGTCAAGAACACCACCTCCTTCCCATTGCACATGGCAGTATTTTGTGCCAAAAATTCTCAGTTCCACACGTTTCTCTTGCCACTTCCCAGCCAACCCCTGTGAATCATGTGCCCAGAAATTCACCTGACTTTTGTGACCAGAGCAAAGCCATTGCCTTGACAGTGGTATTTGTAAAAAGCCTTCATTAAGAGCTGGCTGAATAATGTTGCCAGCATTTTCTTCGGGTTATTTCTTAAAACTGAAATGGTTTTTGTAAAGCCTCAGTAGTTTCAGCACACTTCTTCCTGAAAAATCATTGTGGTCCAGAGTAGCAATAATGCAACAGTAATCCTGTGGCTGGGTGATTAGTGTTAGCTGGGCTGTAAGACATGCAGCTCCAAAAGGCCAGACACCGGCATTTGAGGAGATCACGGTAGTTTGGGACAATAATTGCCAAAATGGATCATGGGCAAATCCATCAGATTTGAGCTCACTGTCCATGTATTACTGTATTCCCCTGAATGTAGAACAAGTTTTAGGACAGAAAATGAGGTTTGAAGAAGTTCAACTTGCCAAAGATTCTCTCCACATGGTATCTGAGTTCACGTTTAAACTAAAACCTTCTTATATTGTGAGTAATACATTGTTCCTCAAGTCTTCTGCACAGTTTGGCATGATCAAGGATCGAAAATTCTGCTCTGAACTTTGTACTTCCATATGTCAGCTCAATGTCACCCACACAACGCCTTCAGGAAAACATGTACAAGAGTGTTTTTTCATCACTTAATTCTAATAGAATAAGACAATAGTGCCTCATACCTTTCTGTGAAACACCTTAAAGTACTCAAGTCCAGTCTGCTCATTTACGTGTCGAGTTTTGAAATCTTGTGACTGCACTCCAGTTTTTAGAAAGTGATAGAGCCAGACTGTGGCGTCTGGAGATCCATAGGGCACCAACAGTCAGAATGGCAAAGCTACTTAAACCTGGTCTGTCCCGGCTGAAGGTCCTGCACAGGAGGGCCCATAAACAGCTCAAGTCCCTTCAGAGGGAGCAATCTTTGCATATGACTGAACAAATAATCACTGCCATATCTCAGCTTCCTATCTTGCACCTTCCTCCAGCTCCATATGTTTCTCTTTACCATGTAGAGTTTTTCTGCTCTTTAGAGCGTTTCTCATACACCAAGCCATGCCAAGTCCTAAACTCATCAGAAGAGTGCCTGGGCATTGGACACCAAATCCCTCACATTATTCAGACACAGTCTGCTCATAGTCCCCATTGTCTGGACAGTCTGCTTGAGGTCAGTGGTGTTTGTCCGATCACATGGATCCTCAGAAAACCTTAAGGTACTCTTGGGGAACTCATTCTTCTTAAGAGCAAATTTCTTCTTCTAAGGGTGTTTGGAAGATTTCCAAAGAAAGACGGTGCTGTTCCCGATTCATCACACAGGTGGGCTCCAACATCCAGCTCACATGCCCTTATTCAGGAAAGCCATGGGACACATTTTTATATCCCTTGTGGTTTGGTCTAGAATGCAGTTATAATTTGCCTCCAGCCTGCCCTGCTTCTCTACCCCATAGATGTGTGCCTTCTTTTCTCCCCCACTCTCCATCCCACCTCTGTTTTTGTTCCTGCTCCAGGGCTGTTCCCTTTCCTCCATCTCTCTCTGATGATTGCAGCAGATAGAGGGAGAGTCCGATTTTTGGCCTGGAATAGCCTTACCTTCACTGTTGCTGGACAGCCCGTGGAGCTGGTTCATGTTTGGTAGCAAATCCACATCATCTGGGAGAGATAAGTGTTTGCCAAGTGGTGACAGGACACACTTATCTGCCTCACCGTCTTTGTGCCTGTCCCCAGTACAGCACTGTTTAAGGTACAGGAGCATCCCTGGAAATCTCATCAGGCCCTGGAGGGTTTCAAGTTAAGACATGAGCTAGGAGAGTAATCTGAAATGAATAATTTATTTTGGTGAATTTTCCTTCCCTCTGTTTACAGATTGTCTAAGAGCAGATTGCAGCTTTCGCACCTCAATTCATTATTGGAAACTATTTGCAGATAGTTCCCGGTCTGCAACTCATTTGCTAACTCTGTTGGGAGTACTGCAGATCTGAAATCAGAGCTGTTTTGATTGGTCATGTGGTACTGCCATGCTCTCATTCCTCCATGAATCCTCCATGATGCTTAAAATTGGGTTGTAAGGGCAGATGTTCCTAGTCACAAATTAGATGTTCATTTTCTGTCAGTGCTCTCCAGTAGCCCTTCTGCATGTCACTACAACTGCCCCTTCTAGGACATCCATCAACATTAAGAGAGTAGGAGTCAGTCTTAAAAAATGAGTAACCTCTTCTCATCTTAGACTGGAAAACAAACAAAACCAAGTGGGAGAAACCATGTCTCAGGAACTCATGGTAGAGAAACAATATGCAGCAAAGTCCATCCTGGATTGGCACCATCACAGTGGGGACACTGTAGGCTTGGAGAAAAACAGAACACTAACCCCTTTAAAGAATATATGAGCTGAACGCCACATCATGGGTGTGCTCCACCTGGGAATAGCAGAGCTCCTGAGATGCAGAAATGTGAGCAGTCACAGGACCAGGAAGTTGACCCCACTTGAATCATACTGGTGTGGCTGTGATGGAACAGCCATTCTTCAACTGCTGCTGCTCTTCCTGCTCCTTGGGAACTGGCTGCAACACACATCCTGGTGGTCCAGGGATAGCCACAGGGTTTGTGCAGGATCTCGTGACCAGGTCTTACTGAAGGGATACTGGGAGGGTTTTCCACACCAAATACTTGCTTGTTCTTCTGGAGTTATGGTTTTCGCACCGTTGTGGATGAGAGCTGACAGAGAGCAGCAGTGCAGTAAGAGTCTATGACTCTGTTGGACTCCTCTGGACCAGGTCACTTGGTGGGCCTGTGAGATGTAGAGCCATGGTGGTTCAACCCAGCCCTCCTTCACTCTGCGGTCAATGCACATGGAGTGCACAAGGGTTCCCTGGAAGGGCACATTTTACTCTTGGTCCATGTTTGGACTTTTGTTGTCTTTCTCCCCACTCTCCTTGGATCCCTCTGCATGTGTTGATGAGAATCTCCTACCCTCATACACCCCATGAAGTCATGAGTCATGAATCCTATCCAGTCCATCATTTGGAAAGGAAAGGAAAAAAAAACAAAAACATACTGCCCAGAAATCTAGGGGACTGATCATACTGGTTTGGTACCCTTGAGCCACTAGCAAGGCCAGACACTTGGGATGTGTAGACTTTCTCAGCTGAGCCTACAGATCCACCATGGAGGACCTTCCTTTGAATAAATAATCTGACCAGGAAGTCACTGAACAAATGTCTTAGGACATTGTTTTTCCCCTTCTTCAAAGTCCATTTAGCACCTTTACCTGTTACCAGCTGCTTCACAGTCAGTGCAGAGAGAACTCAGGGCAGTTCCAAGACCTGTGCTCATCCAGCTATATCCCCCTAAGGCTTGAAAGCAAGCCCCTTTCTGCAAGAGATGCCTGAATAAATCTGTGGCCCTTCCTGCATGGCCTGATGATGGTCTGAAGGATTCTTGGTGCATCACAATCTCAACAGCACTGCCAGGACCAGGTGGAAACCTTTTACTGTTTGATGAGAGGGAATTGATGTGTCAGGCTGAGGCGAGTGCTAAGATGATTTACAGGAACAGTTCGTCCAAGCCAACTCTATTGCTCAGGCAGAAGAGGCCCGAAATCTGAGAGAAATCATGAAGCAGAAGCTATGAGGCTCATATTTCACCTTCCTGGGAGGGGCAGCATCCGTGGGGAATTGCAGGCTGTGCAGGGGGTGGATGGACTGACAGAGGGGAAGCTTTTCTCACTCTGCCTCACCATCCAGGCTCTGCAAGGCTCTCGTGCAGCTTTTCATGGCAATAGGAACAAAATAACACACAAGAACAACACAGATATTCAGTGCCTTTTCCTCAACTAGCGTGGTACTGTAATGAGAGAGCTGGCAGAGATGGAGTGTCCGACCCACCATAGTGGGGGTGGATGGTTCCAGGCAAAGCTCACACCAGGGCTCAAGACTCAATCAGCCTGTCTCTGGCGTGACACCTCTCACTGCAAATGAGTCCAGGAATGGCTAGCCATGCTTCAGTTCTTCTGGGCTTTCCCTGCAGTGTGCTGTTTGTTCACATGGCCATCTGAGGCATTCCGGTACCCAGGACACATTGCCCAGTGGGGAAACCTCCTGCAGGAAAGAAAGCAGACCTGACGTGTAACATGGGACTGTTTATATCTATCTCTATCATCTCTACCTCTATCTTTGTCTATCTCTATCTTCATTTTTTGTGCAGGTAGGATGATCTAATTCATGGTAGTCTGATCTGCTGGAACAGTCACTTTGTCAGCATACAACTTTACCTGACCACCAGTGGGCATCAGTTCAAGCCTCCAAATCGGAGCAGTAGCTATGCTGGGTGTCTGAATAAATCATGTCGGCACAGTTCACCCTCATGTGTGCAAACCTGGCCAAGAAGCTTTGCTGACAGAGAGCCTCCCTGTGCCTACATGTCTGGCCAATCTGCAGGTCTTGTGTCTCAGCTGCTGAAAATGTCCAGGAGAAAGACATGGACTATGTGTCCTTCATATAAGACAACAGGTAGATGGTATATACTGATAGTCTGGTGTTGGTGGGTCTGGGGAGCCCTTTCAAATTTTTATTTGAGAATGTGGCCCGTTGTGTGCCTATGCCTGTCCTTGGAGCAGGGGAAAACTACTTTAAGACAAGGTCTTCTTGGATCTCCAGAATTTGGAGATTCTCCAGACTTGTCCAGGGGTCCAGAAGGATCCTTATATAGTGGAGAAGGTAATGCTCCCTGACCTGCTGATTGCCCATTATGCACCATGTGCTCACGTCTTCTCCCATCTCCTGCAAGCGCAGGCAGTTCCAGAACTTGGCCTAGGCACAACAGCAAGCAAACTGGCCTTTCAATGCCCTTTTTTTTGCCTCCTTGTTCCTCCAAGAAATGTTTTCAGATGCTGGAATCCACATCAGACACAGGACAAGGCAGTGGGGAAGAAAGGTAAAAAACCTGTAGTGGATCAGCACAAGGGAAAAAGCTACACTTCATTTAGTATTCAGATTCAGGAATTGACTCCATCAGATCCTATCGCCAAAGAGAGATGGGTGTGAGTATGGAAAAGGGCAAGAGCTTCCCATTTTATGTGCACTCTGTCTCTCCCCATCCACCTCTCCCTTCCACTGTCTCCTCAGCACCCTTAGACTCAGGACCCCCTTAGACTCCCAACATGTCAGAGCCACTCTGCTCTCAAACTTAGGTTAAAAAGCAAGTGAATGGTTGACACTTTGCAAACAAGGCTCACAATCCGAAGGAAGAGAACTGATCTCAGTGTGATTAAGCATTAGGTAAAGATGAACACGTAATTATCCAGTCAAAGCAAGGTGTCTCTTGATCTCAGTGAATGCTGGCTCCTTTCCAAGCTGCAAATGAGCTGCACAGAATTACTCACACTGTAACTGCAAACCACCTCAGCTCCCACAGGAGATTTCCTACTTGGGATGCTCCTTCTTTGCCCAGTCCCTGCTTGACAACACTCAGATACGTTGGGAAATGGAAAGCACAAATGTCCAACATGCAGGTACGTTGGAGGAGGCATGCTGGAGGAGACCCAGCCTCCTGTACCTTTTAACATGGGCTTGGAAACCGAACTGGCACTGGACAACTGTTATACTGTGGAGCACCATTTCGCACGTCAAGCTCACGGCCATCACGTTACCTCATGGTGACCCATGTATAACACTGTTGGGTCTCAAACCGGTCCAAAGTGGTGCAGGAATCTACAAGAAAAGTCATTCACAGCCCTCTACAGATATGCTCTCTCCATTTCAAGATTAACCTTTCAGAAATGTCAGCCAAACAGCCACACGCAGCCGGCTGCCATCCTCGTAGAACCTGTAACTTTTAGCCTTGTGACTATAGCTTCAGTTAACTCCTTTTGTTGCTCATGTTCACCTTCCAGCCCTCTCCCAGACAATTCCAGCTTCAGGGCCCTTTTATCTGCAGCGCTTTTGATGCTCTGCACGTAGGTGACCTCTCTCTCCTTACACAGCACTTGGGATGGCAAAGTCAGAGGGCACTATTGAAACACAAGTGCTTGAAAGTGTGTTTAACAGTGAGGAGCAGCATATTCCTAACTTGTGGCACCTGGACTGTCACTGCAGAGAGAGCAGGGCATGATAGGATCATCCTCTCTTCCCAGAAGATGTCCACAAATCAACAACAAGGCGTGTTGCCAGCAGATTTTACGGGAGTGCTCCTTGTCTCATCCCAAACCTCACTTTTCCTTTACCCCTGATACTCCCAGCCTTCATAGAATGGTTTGGGTTGGAAGGGACCTTAAAGTTCACTGAGTTCCAACCCTTCCACTCCTTCAGAGCAGCCCTGCCACAAACTAGCCCAACAGACAGTTCTGTTGAAAAGCACCATCCTATCTCAGGGACCTTTGACAGGCATGGTGGTCCTTCAGCAGCATGTTCATGAAGTGTTGCCTTGGGCTGTGTGTACAGACTCACAGAGAAGAGAGGGGCTGCATCGTGCCAAGATCTCAGATGTGCAGTGTCAGGCACAGACTGGCTGGGGTGCAGACCCGGATACAGGATGGGCAGAGGTACAGCTGGAGATTGCCCGTAAGCAGAGCAAGCGGAGGGAACAAGGCATGAAGGCAAAAGGAGCACAGAAGGCAAGTGTGTGCTTAAAATGGGACACAATTAGGATCATGCAGGCTGAAGATGTAGGAAGGAAAAATATTAGGGCATCATCCTTACACCCTTGACCTCTGGAGGGGCAGAAAGAGAGTGCTCAGAGGATCAGGTATCCCCCTTCCCTCCCCCAGGGTCACCTTCCATGTTTAGGGAATGGAGGAGAGGGACTCAAGGGACCAGGCTTTCCATCTGGACCATGTTAGAGAGTGGCTGGGTAGCTAGTGTTCTGCTGGATTATTTTTAGGTGGGATTTCTAAGGTGGACAACTGCAAATGGAAACTCCAGCAAGAGAAGGACAAACCACAATGATTGGTGGCTGAAGACTTTGATGCACCGGCTGACCAAGGTGAAAAGGTTTACACGATTTGTAAGGCAAGGTGATGCCTTGTACAGACATCCCTAATTGCACCTTTCTTTCTCATCTGAACTCAGAGAACTTAGCTGAGCAGAAGACAGCACACCCAAGCCCTCATAACTCCTCTGTTATGCTTCTTCCCCAGGCTGGCTCCTGGTGCTACACCACAGTTGCCCCCAGACTCCCCACACACCTAGTCCTGGCACCAGCGCTTGTGTGTGGACGATCCTTCAAAGCATATCCTTCTTCCAGCTATTTCCCAGCAAGTCCACAAAATATAGGCCTCCAGAGATGAGTGTTATTGCATGAGAACATGGCTGTATTTACAATTGGGAGGTTCTGCCCTGTGCTGAGAAAAGTTGGGTTTGCCTCTATTCTGATGGTGGCACTGAAGGTCCTGAAAGATTGGCAGGTGAGGTAGGTTCTGCTCTGACCTCCTGATCCCAGCTTGGGGCCCATTCCAGAGTTCTGCCAGCTGCAGCCCTCTGGCAGTTCCAAGTCCTGGAAGCTCTGCGTTGAGCCCTGTCCCAGCCTGTACATCCCTAACAGCAGCCTTTCCCCTGCTCTGCAGTTTGGCTTTAGATAAGCAATAAAATGTCAGCAAAGGCTATCTAGAAGACATCTAGAAGCCATACCTCCCGGGTACTTTTAGACAGCTGAGGCTATTTGCATAATTAAAGCCCACACTTGGTAAACTACCCCCATCTGGCTCAAATGTCCAGGTAATCCTTTCTTTGGTTGCATTTCTTTTTTCCATAGATGATCGTGGTGTTAGCATGAAGTGCCCCACAGAACTTCAGGTGAGATGAGATGGGTTATTGGACACAAGAGAAACGGTTTCCTGACTCATCTTGGAATGATGCCTACACAGAAAGATGCAAACTGGGTAGGCCCTCAAGGGAAGTGGTTATGACACAGGTCTTAAGTGCAAGCTGCTCTGGAGATGGTCAGCATTAGGGTGACAACCTGTGAGCAGCCCAGGCAGTAAGCTCTTGCCCAGTCCAGGACATGGGAGGGCTGAGGAGGATGTGAAAGCCAGCTTTACCCTCCCTCACTTGCCACCAGTGCAAACCTTGTGCTTTTTGGGTAAACTGAGGCAAGCGGTTGTCTTTCCTGCAGATGGGTGAGTGATCCCAAAAGAGCAGGGGTGGGATGTGGTGAGAGGGCTCAGACACACGAGGACCCTGCTTTGACTCCGGGGAATGCAGTGGCTCCACACCAGCAGAAGAAAACCCTGAGTCAGGGCCTCCCTAGCCCGGTGGGATGAGTTTGTGCCGCTTCAGGTTTCCTTCACCACCTCCTCGGAGAGCACCCCGGCTCCACGGGAACATAGCAGGGAAAACTCACCCGTGCAGGCCTCCCGCACCCTGGGGAAGGCCCGCACCCGAGGCCAGCCGGGCGGTGCGGGAGGCGGAGGGGAACGGGCCGGCGCTACGCCCGCAGCCGCCCGGGCGTTCCTATCCGCGGCTTCCTTTAGGTGGCACCTCTCCTCCAGGAATGAGTCGCCCGGTGCCGCCCGGCCCCTGGAAGCCCTGCCCGGGCTCCGCGGGGGCTCCGCCGCCGAACCGCCACCGTCGGAGCGGCCCCTGCGCGCTCCGTCTGCCCCCGGAGCGGCCCCTCCCTCCCTCCCTCCATCCATGCATCCATCCATGCATCCATCCATCCATCCATCCATCCATCCATCCATCCATCCCGTGCCCGTCTCCCCCGTCCTCCCTCTCACTCCTCTAGCCAGTAAATCCGATCTAGGCTGATTCCTCTCACGTCAAACCACATGATCCCATAAAACATTCATCGCCTCTCCATCCCTGCGCTCCGCTCGCTGGTTCCCGGGATTCAGTGCAGCGGGCTCCGCGCTCCCCGCCGCCGGCTCTGCCGCCGCCGGATCCGCCGCAGCCCCGGCCCCGTGCGGGCGGCGGGCGGGAGGGAGGGAGGAAGGAAGGGAGGAAGGACGGAGGGAGGAGGCAGGCAAGCAGGCAGGCAGGCAGGGAGGCAGGGAGGGGGAGCCTCGCCTGGATGCTGACTCCAGATCGGGGGCTGCTCATTCCCCCGATGAGCGAGGGCGCCGGCACCGGGAGAACCCCCTCCCCGTGCGCCTCCGCTCTGCGCTCGGGCTGAAGTTTTCGCAGGAGGATCTGCCCCGTTTTCGCAAGGATTTGTACCGCTGCTGCTCGACTTTGCGCCTCCAGACGTGCCTTCCCCGACCCCTAAGATGAAGAGGGCGATCGCTGAAGGTAGGTGCGTCCCCGACTCCGTCCCCGTCCCTGTCCCCCCCGCGCCAGGGGCTCCCACGTCCCCAACTTCGCACCGCACAGGGAACTTCCCTCGCCGCAACTTTTTTTTTTTGTCTTTTTTTTTTGGTTGTTTTGATTTGGGGTTTTTTTTGTTTGTTTGTTTTCCGCGGAGTCGCGGCCAGATTCCCGCCGCGGAGGAGAGGGATCGCAGCCCGGCGGCCGGGCTGCCCGGCGGGGCGCGGGGGGAGCGGAGGAGAGCACCGGCACGGCAGCGGGCTGGAAGGAGAGTAGAGGCCTGAGCCCCCTCCTGCTCCAGACACACGGGGGGCGGGGTGGTGGGGGGAGAGGTCGGCCGCCCCCTGCCTGGCCTCGGCCTTGGGGTGCCTGAGCTTCCCCGAAGTTGGAACAGGCAAGGTGCTGGCGAGGGGAGCAGCATCCCGCGCTCTTAAACCCGCATCCCGCGGCGGGGCGCGGAGCTACTGCCCCGGCGGAAGGGGCCGGAACGGCAGCGCCCGCGGGTAGCGATCCGGGACGGAGTCTCGGCGCCCGGCCGCTTGCGGGTGCCTCTGGCCGGGGAAATTTGGGGAGGCTGCAAGGCGCCCCGGAGGGATGGCGATTAGCGGGAGCCCCGCAGCACCCCTCCCTCGGGGTCTCCCTTGCTTCGACTCAGCTCAGTTGTCTTTTAACCAGAAGCTGGGAAGAGTTTGAGGGGATCCCCACGCCGGGTCATCCCTCTGGGGGAGATGCCCACAGCACGTAGCCGATCTGGCACGACGGAATCCTCTGGCTGAAATCAGCCCTTTGGCAGCCCTGGCGATAGTCTTCGCTTCCTGGCTCCCGGTGTGGGCTGGCGCTGCCCCGCGGCACCCTCGTGGCTTGGCTGTATGCAGTCGCTCCGGGTAAAACCCGAAATAAAGACCTACATCTGAAGGAGCACATGCTCTCACGCCTCAGGTCCAGACCACTTGGAGAAGCATGTGCCACCCAGGTGTGTTTGCTGGAAACCCAGCACATGGGGTGCAATTTTTAACTGGAGTGATCAACCCATTGCAGGAGCTCCACGGCTGCTGGTCAAGTGAGGCTCATGCTGCATGGAGTCTCTTCCTGTGCGTTCCATCTCCAGCTTGCTTCCTATTCCCATCAGTTACACAAATATAAGCTTTTTCTTTCTTACTTTTTTTTTTTTCTATTTTGAAATGCATGCTGGCTGATTTATTTGTGGTGATCAAAGGACATATCCAAGCTCAGATCCAAATGGCACATTGCCTCCTTTAGAGAGTTTGTATCAGTTTT
Source organism: Nycticryphes semicollaris (assembly GCA_013400055.1). Lineage (NCBI taxonomy): Eukaryota > Metazoa > Chordata > Aves > Charadriiformes > Rostratulidae > Nycticryphes > Nycticryphes semicollaris. The sequence continues at coordinate 491,485 of VXBJ01006626.1, forward strand.
AATTCTGAAATGGCCAATTTATTCCTGTTTGGGGGACACCTTGGGAGCAGGTTGCAGTGGCAGTTTCTCCTGCAGGCCCTTAGGGGATACTGGTATTTCAGCATTCATTTGCTATGCCTGGTACGTGGGTTACCCATTGATCTGAAACCCGAGGCTGTGTGCTGGGACACCTATGCCAGGTGCCAAGGAGGTGCTGTGGGCTGTTTGTCACCTGTGATGCTGTGGGAGGGCTGTTGGCCGTGCAGAGCAATGTCCAGGTGACGGGTGTGGTATCGGCACCCAGCATTGCCTCTAACATGCTCTTTGCCATCCCGCTGCAGCGCGGCACTTTCCCTACACTGTGACACTCCCAGCCTCTACCAGCATCCTGTGAAACAACACGGAAGATAATGAGATACAAAAACTGTGTTACAATGGCTTTATTTATAGAACGAGGCTTTGAGGGGTTGGAATTTTTTTTTTTTCTCCTGCAGTTTATGAATTAGCTTCTGTGAGAGGCTGGGGAGCCTGGATTGCTGATCAGTGTGCCTGTAAAGTCCTCATGAACCTTGGGAGATTATGTTTAGATGAGTGGCCACCCTACTGTATCTGGACTACATTTCCCACCATGGGCTGCCAGGATACTTCAAGTGCCTCGTAAGCCAGAAATAACCACCAGGGGCAGTTCAACAGGCAGAGCTGGTGTTTTCAGCACTTACTGCTTTATTAACACAATTTATTTATATTGAAAGAGGTCTTTCCATGTTTATTCTTTTACAAAATATTATTTCCTTAAAAAGCGAAATACAAACTCCTGTGATATGAGAACCTACACCAAACTTGGAGACTACTTATTAACTGGTGTGAGAGCAGCTCTTTCTTTTTCTGGAGTGAAAACACTGTTTATCAGGTTATTATTTTATATTTCCTTTCTGTATAATGTTCATTATGTACCAAGTGGCTGCAGCATTTCCTACCTTTGGTCCTTTCTTCCCCACCAGGCAGCACATACCTCAGACCTCTATTCTGTGGGACCACCAAAGGGTGTGTTTGGAGAGGTTTTGTGAAGAGGAATATCAGGGCAAAAAGGTGGCGGTGCCGTTGCGCTGCTGCATGCCTGGGCGTTGTATCAGTGCAGATGTCATCATGTCCCCGCTGGTTCTGTGATGTTTTCCCCTCTACAAGTGCTAGAGAAAGCTGGTCCAGAAAATAAGTTAATTAGAAGCAGTGAGAAAGCTGCCACTGCTGCTCTCTCCACTGCTGCTCTCTCTGCTGCTGGAGTTTATGGGCAGCATGTGACTGTGCCACCGGCAAGAGGGACACGGGGGGCACGGCAGCCCTGTCATAACAAGAGCCCTCCTTCATTAATTACCTCCGTTCCCTGTTCAGGTGCTCTGAACTTCACCGGAGGAAAGACCTCCTGAGAGCCTGTGCTGGTCACAAGTGGGAAGAAGTCGGTGGTGGGAAGGAGCAAGGGGAGGACAGGGACAGTTTGTGATGCCTCCCTCTGCTTTTGTCTGCCACCTGCCCTGCCCTGGGGGCTTGGAAGGAGAGGGCATGGGGGCTTGGAAGGAGAGGGCAGGGGGACACTTGTCTGTCCTGGTGGCTCGCTGTGGAGTTGGAAGCTGATGGGAGATGTGGGGGTCCACAACTCATACTCCCACAAATAGTTCTGTGACAATCAGGATGCTAGTAATGAAGGCCTTGTGCCTGTGGAATCTTCTTTGACACCAGCAATGACTTTGGCCATTAAGGCTTCTGAAGGAATAAGGAAAATCTACAAAATCCAGCAGCACCTATGTGAATTTTCCACCTTTTTTGGCTTGGAAGCCACGAGGGAGACTGTGGGATGGGAGCAAGGAAGGGGAAGGATGCTCCAGAGGCCAGCCCTCGGGCATGCTGCTACACACGCTGCACACACAGTGGTGGGGGCTGTGGGGAACCCCTGGAATGCACATTGCATCTCTTTACTCCCCATCCTCCCGAGAATGGAGGGAGAGGAGGAGAGAAGGAAAATCGGCTGAGCTGGAGCCTCAGCACAAAGCAGGACAAGGAAGATTGCAAAGAGCTGAGCTCTAATCTCTGCTCTGAGCCTGCATGGGGCTGCTGTGTCAGGGGCTTGGGCAGCTCAGCCCCACGGTGCTGCGGAGTCCCATCCCAGTGGAGAGGCTGAAGCTGCAGCCCCAGCACATCCTGCCGGAGGTGGAACTGAAGGGAGAAGAAAGGAGTCAGTCTAATTAGCTATGCATTCTCTTCCCCTTGGATTTGCAATACTTTCTGCTGCTGTCACCTTCATTAAGACATATCTCTGAGTGCCAAGCTCCTCTTTTGATGTTCCTAAAGAGGTGGGTTTTTATGCAGGAGGCACGCACACAGTGGAATGGGAGTATCCTGTACCACTGCAAAGAGGTGTCATAAGAGATAGCATCACCACATGGTGCCTGCAAGGGCTGGGAGTTGCACGAGGACTTCTCCCTCCTGTCCATGGGGAAAGCTTTGTGCTGTGTCCTAGAGCCAGATGGATCTGTCTGAGATTTGCAAGTAACAGGGTTTTGGGCCTTCTCCATCGCAGACAGACACAGAGGTGTGGGAGGGAGGAGGAAAGCTTGTGATCTACAAAGCCCAGCCTCTCCTCCCCTTTCTTGCTTGTGGTTGCAACTCCTGGAGGTTTGCAGAGGCTGAGGGAACAGGAGATAATTGTAATGAAAAGCCATAATCAGCTAAAAGAAGCAAAGGATGGAAGCTCCCATGTTTGCACAGAAATGCCAAAGCATTTTATACAGATTTGGCTAAAATGTGCAAACTCACCTCAGCCTTTGCCAGTGTTTCATTGTGGTTGTCAGGACACGCAGAAGAGTGAGTTTTGGGTGGAGGATTGTCCGTTATGGTGGCGTTCAGTGATGATACCTAGACTTAGAGCAGAGCAGCATCAAAGTGACACAGATATTACCTATGGGATGTGTGCAGCATGTATGGAAAGGCCTTGCTTGTATGTAGGGCAAAACACATCTACATGGGGTGTTGTACAGACTGTGTCCATAGTTACTTTGTTCCTGGAAGTCAGGGCTTCTGAAGTCTGGTCTTGGCCCTATTTCTGACTTCTTTTTATCCTTGGCCAGGTCAATGAGCCTTTCTGTGATGTAGTTTCAGCTTTTCCAGCTCTAACTCTGGGAGAGTGATGCTGAGTTATCTCCTGAGGGACCCAGAATATGTTTAAAGGTTAGTCCAGAGCTAAAACGTGGAAGTCTGTGCAATGGCCGATCACATCTTTAGCAGTGACACAGTGTCAGGGGACAAGACTGATTATACTCTCCTTAGGGGTATTGCTGCATCAACAGCAGGTTTGTCTTTCAGGTTTGGCCTGCCTTTCTTACAACCTTTGCATCGGAGCTTGGAGCTGATCAATGGGACCAGCAGATTTCACAGTATTTATTGTCCCTCTCAAGTCTCTGCTCCTGGAATCAGGGGATTAAAGAAGTACTTGAGTTTTATTTTGTAGCCTTCCTGGTTGTCAAGAGATGCAGAAGCATTTCATAAGCATGTGCAAAACACTGAGGAAGTTGGAAGCAAGAAAGTACTCCAGTGTTACATAATATTTGCTTTCATAAAATCATAGAATAGTTTGGAAGAGGTATCTGGAGGTATCTAATCAACCTCCCGCTTAAAGCACAGCTAATTTCAAAGCTAGACCAGGTTTCTCCGGGTCTTGTCCTGTGAAGGATGGATGACATCTCCAAGTACTTAGATATAATCTCTTCCTCCATAACTCAGACTTCTTGTCCTGTCTGGCCAAGGCTGCTCAAGCCCCTTGTCACCTGGGTCTGGGTCAGGACCATGAGTGGCCCATGTCCTTTTGGCATGGTTGGAGCACCTCTTGTCTGTCACTAGGCATGGCAGTGGTGGGGCAGGAGTGATGGTGCGCATAGTGCCTGGGGTCTGTACTTGTTGGGAGCAAGTGGCTGTCCCTGTGAGTTCAGGAGCAGGAGTTAAGGGCAATAACAAAGAGGACTCAAGACTGTAATAGGTCCCTTCCACTGTAAACAGGGACTCTCAGGAAGGTGACAAATACTCCCAGGCATTTACAGGCATTAAAAAGCTTCTGTCTGAACTGAACCTCCCAATCTGCAGTTCTTGGCCACGGCTCCTTGCTGCGTCATCTGGCCTCACAAGGGTGTGTTTGACTCCATCATCCTTCTAACAGCCTTTTGAGTAGCTGTTGGCTGCAATTGGATTGTCCCTTTACCTCCTCTTTGGTTTTACCCAACCATCCTAACTCCCTCTACTTGACCTTGTAGGACATAATGATGTAGGCTTCTGACTGTCTAGCTCATCCTCCACTGGACCTTACTGATTTCGCTAGGTAAATTTTGGATGCAGGACCCCACAACCGGAGAGTGTTTGAAGTGCAGCCTCCCCACTCCTGATCAGTAACTTCCCCCACTCTGCTGTCCACGCTGCTCTCAGCACAGCCCAGGGATGAGCTGCTCAGAGTAAGAACAACCAGGTGCTCGTAACCGTGTTGGTGTCAGCCAGAGCTCCCTGGCCAGCAGCAGAACTTCATGTGCTTCTTGTACCGAGTGAGTACTTCTTAATATTATTCTTTTTTCATTCATCCCAAACGTTAGAACATTTAGGCAAATGAATGCCTACCTACACAGGAATGGGTTTTTTTTTTTTACTGTACTGAAGAGTTATTTAGCAGTGGGTCAAAAATCTTTATAAAAGCCCAGGGTTCCCATCCTTCACTTGGCTTCTCCACATCACCCTCCTGAATGGTGGTGATACTCGTTTTGCTATTTACTTCCTGGAGTTAGACTCAGAAAAACTTTCTTGTCCTGCATTTCTGTACTTTATTGAAGGAGGTCTCCACGAAGGTCTGTAGAGTCTTTATTGTCCGGTATGCTTTGAAACCCATCCACAGCTGCAATTTCAGAGGGGGATAAAAAAAGGGCCCAGAGAAAACAAATGCAAATTAACTAGTAGAGTGAGGTTCACCACCTGGATGAGAGTTTCCAGCCCGTCACAGCTTTGCTCCATCTCGCGGGAGTTCAACACGTTCCCTCAGATGGCTCTTTGAGTCTTGTTGCCTTTTTAACAGATTTGCTTTCTTTTATCTCTCTGTGTTGCACCTTCACTGTAAACAAAGGAATATTTGCATTCAAATTTGATGCTTTCTTTTCTTCCCTGAGTGCATGGGATAATTATAGTGCCTTGCATGGACTTGTACTAATTGATCAGTTATTAGTGATAATTATAATTTACATGATGGTTTAGGAAGAAGGGCCACTTCTACAGTAGAAGTGATGTTCTAAGATAACACCTCAGAATTGCTGGCTGATGTGTTAGATCATAGAATCATAGCATGGTCCAGGCCAGAAGGGACCTCTAGGGTCACCTAGTCCGACCTCCACGCAGTCAGCAGGGACACCCTCAACTAGACCAGGTTGCCCAGGGCCTCGTTGAGCCTCCCCTTGAATATCTCCTGAGAAGGGGCCTCAACCACCTCCCTGGGCAACCTGTTCCCCCTCAGAGTAAAGAACCATTCTTAATGTCCAATCTAAATCTGCTCTTCTCCAGCTTGAAGCCATTGCCTCTCACTGCAGGCCTTTGTAAACAGACCATCCCTTCAGGTACTGGAAGGCTACTGCTAGGTCTCCCTGCAGCCTCCTCTTCTCCAGGCTGAACAACCCCAGCTCCCTCAGCCTGTCCTCATAGCAAAGGTGCTCCAACCCCCTGATCATCTTTGTGACCCTCCTCTGGACCTGCTCCATTAGGTCCATGTCCTTCCTATATTGAGGGCTCCAGACCTGTGCACAGTACTCCAGGTACTCCAGATCCAGAGAGTACTCACCTCTCTGGATCTGCTGGCAACACTTCTTTTGATGCAGCCCAGGATGAGATTGGCCTTTTGGGCTGCAAATGCACATTGCCTGCTAGTGTCCAGCTTCTCATCCATCAGGATCCCCAAGTCCCTTTCCTCAGTGCTGCTTTCTAATACTTCATCTCCTAGTCTGTATTGATAATGAGGATTGATCTGGCCCAGGTGCAGAACCCTGCCCTTGTTCTTATTGGACCTCATGAAGTTCACCTGGGCCCACCTCTCCAGCCTGTTCAAGTCCCTCTGGATGACATCCCATTCCTCTGGTGTATCGACACCACACAGCTTGGTGTCATCTGCAGACTTGTTGATGGTGGAATCATCTCCCGTGTTTTGCTCTTTGGGGAAACAGGTTACCTTTTTTTTCTTTTCTTTTCTTTTNTGTTAAGAACAAATCTTTTTCAAGAACCATCTGGCTGCTAAATTCTTCTCCTGAAGCTGTGCAGTTTGCTGGGAGTTCATTTGTGTCTATAGCTACTAAAGAGAAAGTAAAAGTGACTGATTAGTCTAAGACTGGTACCATTCACATCAAAGTGACAGACTTTGTGAGCTGGATTCGGGAAAGTGTTTAAAACTGGTGTGTTTTCATCAAATTTTGAAGACTGTGGGCAGAACTATGCTCTTGGTGCTCCAGCACAGCTCTTGACTCTGCACCCTGTGTTGTTATGTCAGAGTGAATTGTGTGGCTGTTAGAATTTGTGTGTGCTTGTTTGATGACTTTAAATATTGATTTTAATTGTCCGTGTTTCTTAAGGCTGTGAGTGATGATCAGAGCCATGTACAATACCCGATGTGCATAACACAGCAACATGAGTGGGGAAGAGATGTGAATCCACTCTGACTCTTAAGCAGGAGGGAGGAGGGAGAGAAAAGGAAAAAGATCTTCAGAGGCCCAAAATTCATCTTTCCCTGCTTCCAGGCACCATGGGGGGTTTTGTCAGAGATATGCCATCAGCTACCGGCCAAGCCTGGATTTCAGAAGCCTTTTCCGAGAGCTGGTGCTAGGCTGTGAAGGCTACATGTCCTCCTCTGACAAAAGGCATCTTTTGAAATCCTAAGAACAAGTACTGAGTTTGTTACCATTGCATTTGTCTCTGCAGAGAAAAATGGTCACCTGAAAGCCACCGGCACCTTTAGGATTTGCACATCTCTGTGGCCTCAACGTTTTTTGAGGGACAGTGGGAAGCTGCAGATGGGGAGCAAACCCTTTTCCCTGGGCTCAGGTCCCTTCCCAAGTGCCAACATCCAGCACAGATCTGGCTATGATTTAATGCTTTCCCTGCCTGCACAGACACGGTGAGCGTTGGCTTTACACTAGAGGGCTGTCTGTCCCTATCCCTTCAGAGGGAAGGCAGGAGTCTCTGTGCCAGGAACGCTCTTGTCGTTCACAGCATCCGCACAATTTGACAAGAGCTGTTTTTGTCAGATGGGCAACGTGGTGTGGGCTCGTTCCTACTGCTCACTGCCTCTCCCTGCTGCACAACAGCCCTGTCCTGGTCTGGAGGGCCCTTTGGAGATGTCTCAGTGACGTGAAGTGTCTCTGGTTTTCTCACCAGTCTCTCTGTCCTCCTGAGCAGGTCAGCAGGCTTTCTGCAAGAACCAGCGAGCTTCAAGCTGTAGTCGTCCCCTCCTCTCCTATCAGGCCACTTTTGCTACCAGGAGTAGTAGCACTGAATGTGTGCACAGGGGCTCGCTCTGGGAGTGTGGCATCTCCTGCTGCTGCCATGGGCTTGTGAGGAGCTGCAACCCTGGACATCTGCACATCCACTTCTGCGCTCAGGAGGGAGGTGCTTTGGAAATGGCAGGAGGAAGGTCTTCAGTGTCCTGGGGCTGAAAGAGATTTGGCAGCTTTTATTCCGTAAGCTCAGGTGGGATGGCTTCCTCTGGCTTTCCTGCTAACAACGGAGCTGGGACCTCTGTGGGGACCTTGGCCACCATGGAGGCCAGTTTCTTCAGGTCCACGCAGGCACTCATGTCACAGGTATGTTCAATTCTGTCCCCACTCACCTTTGTCTAGACTGGATTTAACTCAGGTGAAGATGAAAGTAGCTGAGATTTGCCCCAGCTTAACAAACTCAATCTGAATTCAGGCCTTTCCTCCAAGCAGTGTGGCTGCCTGGAGAGATGCAACCGCAAACACAAGTCCCTCCACAGCTTCCAAGTACCTTGTGCCATCTGCACATCTGTGCCTTTTGTTTCCCTTCATGGATGCCTTTGCAGTCAACGTTTGGCTTGGTTTGGGCAGAAGTGGTCTTAATTGAGAGCAGCAAAGTCCCTCAGCCTTTGCTAACAAGGGCCTGCATCAGTGAGGAGCGAGGGAGGTGGGGGATGTGTCAAGGGGGCCAGAGGCCAGCAGTAGGCTGGCACTGGGAGATGCTTTGGGGGTGTATCCTGCACGCACTGAAGTGCAGACACTGGTTTGTTGTCAGCAGCTGATTTATCAAGTCCAGGGACTTCTCTCCCTCGATTTTCTCAATTTGCAGCTAATACATCCTGGAGGGAGGGGGGAATTAATAATGATAATATATAGCAGTTTAGAGCAGTCCTGAGCAGTAGCATTAACCACATGCATAGTGATGGATGGTGAGACACTGCTCAGCTGGGAGATGGCCTGTTGGACCTGCTCTGCATTGACCATCACCTGCCATGGGCTGGGACAGCAGCTGCTGCCAGATGTGTGGCAGGAGGGGGATCAGCAGCGGGAGCAGGCTGAGATCTGCTGTCACCTGAACTTGGATAAGGGATGTCCCTGGGCTGAGCATCAGGGATGAGCTTTTGCTGCTCAGTTGTTATTGCTACAAGCAGACATTAGCTTGCAGGAGGACATTGCCTGATGTCACCCATCTGCCTCACCTTTTTGTGCTGATCTAACTCTATTCCTCCGTCTAACTCTGTCTTTGGGGGGGTCTGTTGAGCATATGAATGTCTGTAGAGCAGCCAAGCTCCTTTCAGAAATCGTGGGATTGATGGACTGACGGTTGGATCAGTGATGGTTGGACTTGATCTGAAAGGTCCGTTCTAACCTAGACAATTCTGTGATTTTGCTGTGAGAAGGCAGCATGCTGGTGCTGCTGTCCATGCCCGTGGTGTGGGATGTTCCAGTGGGGCGGTTTGGGAGGTCCCTAGGGAACTTCCCAGTCTGGGCTTGGTGGCCTGCATCACTCCAGCCCAGCCCTGCCCCTGCTCCCCGACATTTGCACTCCCCATCAGAGACCAGCAGCTGCTGAATCCCTCGCTTGGCTGCTTCAATTTCAATCTACAAAATGAATTTTGGGCCTTCTGGGTGAGAGAGTGTTAGCAGAGAGCAAAGGGATTCTGCCAGCCAAGCCTGTTGGGGCCATGATGGGGACGTGAGCTCTTGCAGGCTTTGACGCGTCATCTTTAACGCTCCTTATCTGACATCTTGCAGGGAAGGGACACTTCAGCTGGGGCTCAGAGGCAGAGCCTGGCCGAGGCCCTGTGCCTTTCTGTCAAGACTGGAAGAAGTAACATCTTTGGGTTTGATGTTACCCATGAGAGAGAAGAGCCCTCTCCCCCAGTCCTTTTAGGAAGAGCTATTTCTGACACAACTTGCTGTTTGCTCTGCTCCGAGGGAAAGGCAGTATCTGGAAATCAGGCAGTGGTTATTTAAACCGTGTCCCCAGGTCACTGAGCTCTATTCTGGCTTTCCCAAAGCTGCATCCTCCCCTGTGCATAGCGGAGGGTGGTCCTGGGAATGAGCTTTGTGTAGGGCTGGGGATGATGGGGAGCAATGTGCCTGCCCCGGCACCATGCTCCTGCCCGAGGAATGGCATTGTGCCTGAATAATGGGCCCTTTTTCTCCCAGGTTGGGAGGGAGCACCAAGGGAGCACCACAGCCAAAGAGAGACATTCATATGAGTGGCACAATAAATGAATCTGAGCTGTCTCCTGGGAACCAGCCCAGAAGAGACTGACTTCCCTTGGCCATGGCTTTGTAGTGGGAAATGCTCGTCTTTTGCTGTATTTATTTTTGGCTTTCCAAGTGTTTTGCTAGGCTTACAATTAATCCTAAGCTTCTGGGTGGCCAGCTGGGCTGAGAGGACAAAGTCTTCTTCAAAGCAGTTTGCTTGGTCATTTTCTGCTGACCTCGGACTTGCTAGGAGCGTGGGAGAGCTTGACCTGGGTTCCCCTGAGGTGTGCACACACGTTCTTTTTGGTGGAGAAGAGGTTTCTGTGATTGCAGTCTGTATGGGGAGGTGGGTGGAGAAGCCCCTTGGCATGCTCCCATCAGATGGACAGGGAATTGGCTCTCCATTGGGATAGGTGGCATCTGGTAAGTTGCTGCTGGGAGCTGGCACATGGGAAAGGGACCAAGAGAGTGTTGCTGTGTGCCTGAGTTGGTGGCAAGTCGACGTGGTACATGTTGCACAGGTGTTAGAACTGGGCTTGCCGCTCACCTGGGTGCACTAGGCATGTTTTTATTCTCATGAGGATCCCCCAGAACAGACTTTGCCTGCTTCAGTCTTGCCACCTGCGCAGCGTTATGTGAAACGCCTTGGGATTGTGTGTGATAGATGGGCTGTAGAACTGGCAGGCACCGAGCTCCCCGGGACTCCCTGCACTGCGTGGTCTCTGCCTTCAGTGCTAGAGGGGGATCCCAACCCTCTGACGTACTCAGTGCTTGCCTTTTGAGCTTGTTTTATTGGCAAACACCCGGTGGGTGACAGCCAAGGCAGACCTCTGTCTGCTGTGGACTCGTTTCCCTGCTTGCACCCTCTTTCCTCCTGCTGCTGCAGCTGAGGTGGACCCTCTGAAAGTGTTTGAGCTGTGCTGGTTTTGGCTGGGTTTCTGAGCCATTCTAGCTGGCTCTTCTCTTCCTAAAATGAAGGCTTCACCACTGTTCGTTTGAGCATGGCTCCCTTTCCATCGACATAAGTGCCCTCTTTCCTGCTCATGAAGCCCCCGAGAAGGCAAGGGCTCAGTGGGGGGAAACTGGTGATGCCAAAGCTCCTAAAAAGCCTGGTGATGAGTGTGGGGTTTGCTCCGCTCCCTGTGTGCAGGTGGGAGACGGGCGTAGCTGAGCTGTGGCATATGCTGCCGTCTGCTGCAATGCAGATGGCGTTTGGGCCAGCGAGCAGAGCACTGGCCCACCTGGCCAGGACACCTAGTCCAGCTCTGCTGGTGGCCTGCTGTCAGCCACATGATTTAGTGGGTGACACACAGAGGCCACGGGCCAGCAGCTCCCACCACCTCTGTGTGTAACCAACACAGCCCCTCCTGATAAATCCTTGTCAGCATATTATTGTCCTTCTGTCCAGAGAGAAGAGTGACAGTTGTCATGTCTGCCTGTCCCTGCTTGTCCCCACATCTCTCGTGATCATTAGAGACTGAGTGCAGAATGAGCATCACCAGGGAGGAGATGGGGCAAACCGGTGTCTGGCAGCTCTGCAGGGACTGGGTCCTGCACTCTGAGCCTGGGGAAGGCAGAGCTGGACTCTGAAAAAAAGGGATGTGAGCTCTCCCTGCGTGCAGCGCTGGAGCAGAGCAGGCATTTTCTGCTCTAAAACAGAGAGATCCTGTGGATTAAAGGAATGAGCCCAACACCTGGCACCAGGAGATGTGGGAAGTGATAATGGAAGACAGGGCTATAATGGCATGGGAATCTCTCAGTTTGATGGGAGCTAAATGACGCGGTAAGGAAAATCGCACCTTGTTGTTAGTGTCAAAATGGACAGAGAGATAAAAAAGAACAGTGTTTGCAAGTGTACCCCAACAGCTCCTGTGAAAGGATCTTGATCCACCTTTGGCTCAGGCTGGAGCTTGCATTATCCCAAGTTCCCTCTCCTGCTTCCCCAAACCTCTCCTGCTTGGGAAGGATGAGGTGATGGGCATTGTCGTTCCGGACAAGTGCACAGACATGCAGCCTTGCTGCAGCCCCCCAGGCATTTCTGGATGGTGAGGCTGTGTGCGCTGGTGTTAGGCCAAAGTGCCCATCATAGAGTGTAGACATGCCTGGATCATGATGCTGTGCAGACGTGTGGGGCTACGTGAGCAGAAGCCACACATGTGTTTGGTCACACAAGCAGGGCACAGTGACTGCTGAGGAGGGGTTGCTTTTGTTGCAGACAGGGGTGAAACCAATCATGGAATGAGTACACAGCTTGTGAAGGGGAAGGGTCTGTAGTTGGCTTGCCACTCAAAAGAGATGTGAAAATTAGAGACGTGGGACAAAAATAATCAAACAAATGGCTATGATGAATACAGACTAATGACTGACTCTGCCAAACCTCTGGGCAGCGGTCCGCATTGCTGCGTGCTGGAGGGGCTGAGCCCTGTGTAATCTGACGGTTTGGGGCTGATGAGGCACAGGCTCAGTGCTGAGAAAAGCACAGATAACGCAGTGGTGGTCCCTGTTGTCACCTGCGTGCTGGCTCCACGGGAACCCGGACCCCGGTCCATGTCTTGGTGTGGGGCCCTGGCAGCCAGAATTGGAAGCACGTGGGAAGGGGGATAAAAACTCAGTAAGGAGAGAACAGAAGGTCTGTATGTAAATCAGTGCACCTCCTCCCTTGGAGAATCATGGTTCCTTCCACCCCCTTCTCTCCAAAAAGACCTAATTTACTGAGGACACAAAGCAAGTTTGACATGAAGAGAGCTCAAAGGGGCTGGAGCTACTTGATGTCAAAGGGAGATGGAAAAGACGGGCCAGTATAGAGGAGAAAGCACAGTGACAAATAGCACAGAAGGATAGCCTGGCAGTTGCTTCTGATACAACAGCCAGATGGCAACACGCTGAAAAGCGTAGGAGGAGAGTGTTTCACTAGCGGGAGAGTTTTCCGGAGCTTCCTCCCACAAGGTCCTGCTGAAAGTCCACGGAAGGTGCAGCAAGGGCCACATATTTATATTTCCAGGAAAACATCCAGCAATGCCAGCCTGCAGGCTCTCCTCCTACTGGCAGGGACAGAGAAGAGCTGAGGCTATGAGACACCCCTGCTGCCTGCGGGGACCCAAAAGGGGCTCATCACTAGAGTAGCTCCTTCTGGAAAACCAGTAGCTGATGCCACCAGCCTCAGCACTGCCCCTCATTGGACCCTGTTTTCTCCTCACTCAGCAGTGCATCCTTGCCACCCACTCCCTCTCAAGCAGTGCCACTGTGTTTTCTTGCTTCAGAGGAGTTTGCTAAGGAGGTGAACGAGTGGGTTATTCTTCAAGCCTAATGCAAACATCTGGGGGAGCAGACACAAGGCTTGGTAAACAAGGTGGTAGGTAAAGGGGAATACTAAGTCCATGTTTAGCAGTGGTGGCCATGTCTTGCCCAGTGTTGCCAAAGGACCGAGGCTGAGCTGCACAGCAGTGCCAAGGTGGGAGACGGGTGCTGCAGCACAGTCCTGCCCCCACACTTCAGGGTAGCCTCTCTCTTTCTCCCACCACGGCTGCTGCCAAAGAGCTTCTCCCTGTGTTTTAGTAGCTTGTGGCTGAGTCCGAGCCTCCTCCCTCCGAGAGCCCTCACGATGGCTGCTTTGCTTCTGCTCCCCTTCCCCATCAGGTGGTTCACTCACCACTTGCTCATTTGAATATGTAACAGTCCTTCTCTGCACCGGATAAAGAGTGCTTAATGTGCAGCATATTGCTGAGCTGGTAGCCTTTGGAGCTTTTTGTGGAGACTCTTTGCAGCCTCCCTGGGCACATTATTGGAGCGATACAGTCCCAGGCACACTGCTGAAAGCAGATGTCATGCTAATTAATCCAGAAGTGCCTCCATTGCTTCTTCCTAGGATGCATCCAGTCCTGGCTGTTCCTCAGATGGGGTAATGGAGGTAATGCTGGCTTCCTCCTAGCTGCCCTTGGCTGCTCTACAGATGCTTGCCCAAAGCTTCATCCACTCCTTGTGGTCCTTCGGTTTGCTCCCTCTCAGAATGAGAGGCCACTGTGGAGAAGTTTCATGGTGCTACTGGAGAGGGTCCCTCAGCCCTGGTGGGCAGAGGGTGTTTGTGTTCCCTGTGCATCAAGCTAGCAGCAATTCGTCCTGAGCAACTGTCTAGCTCTTCAGAGCAGCACCGGGAAATATGCAAATTTAACCTTTGTATTTACCGTGCTGTTCTTTTCCTGGGAAATGTCACTCAGGGCATCAAGCTGGGACTTGCCTGCTCTCGGGAGGGGAGTGGGCATTGGTGACATATGTGCTGTCTCTGGGGATGCAGCCAGCTGGTCCCCAGCATGGGAAGTAGGGTCCCTCAGTGAGCCTTTGGGAGCTCCCATGCTCTGCCTTGCTGTCAGCAGAAGCTGCCCTGAACTGATGCGATCTGATGGGTAGAACACGTTTCAGTGACTTGAGCTGGCTCCTGAGTGACACTGGGACGATTATGTCTCTGTGGCTGGACGTGGGGCGGGGGAGCTGTCATCAGTGACAAGTCTCACAGCAGCAAGAGTGGCTCCTGGGAGCTGGAGCAGGGGAGGGCTCCTCTGCCTCCAGGGAGGGCAGCACCTGCAGGGTTGGATTCAGATAATGATGCAGAGGCAGGAGGGAGCTCCCTGTTTGGTTGAAGAGCTGAAGGAAATCCCAGCTGTCAAAGCTAGCAAGAGACTGACAGGACCACCCTAGTCTGAGGCCAGAGATTAAGCTGAAGGGTTGAGTTTACAGGCTGCCCCTGGTAGGTACTGACGGAGCAATATGGAGGTGTGAATACAGTGTGGGCAGGAGGGATGCTGCAGGTGGATTTCAGCACAGGTGAATAACCAAAGACTATACATCCCTAGAGGGCTTTACTCTGGTCGTTGAACCATCCATGCCAAAGCCTTTCTTGCCACATCAGCTCCGTTGCTTTTACGAGCTCCTGCCGGTGGGGATATGCCTGTCTCTGCAGCATTTCCGCCATGTCTATGTGGGCTGTGCCAGCTTCAATTGTGGCTTTGGAGAAGCAGAATACACCTGAAGAATGCTGTGAATTGCTCTGGTTGTGTGGTCCCAGTGCAGAATGTTCCCTGCAGCTTTTGCAGAGTTATTACAGTTGGCAGTACAGATCTGTCTTTGTTTAGGACAAATGCTTCAGGGTCAGCAGAGCAGGAGCTCTCGAAGAACAAGCCAAGGTGTGCAGCTGGGCTCTCCTCCAGGACCCTCCAGTAACAGCCAGCGTGGGCAGCTCCAGGCAAGCAAGACCCTGGAATAACAGAGCAGAGCACAGCCTGCATTCACAGGCAGTCCTAAAAATAGCAAAGCAGGATGTCCATGTGATGGGTTTCAATAGGAAAATAGATTCATTTCCCAGCTCCCAGAGGGGTTTTTAGAAACAGCAGAGAGTAAATAAGGGTTTTGAAAGTGATGACAAATACCTTGGAGGTGCCCTTCCAAGCAGCCTTAACTGTTTGAAATTGCACTCACATCTCCAATGACTCTGAGAAGGGGAGTGTGAGGCCCTAAAGATCTCCAGATCTAGCGTGCTCTTATTTGCTTGGGTGCTAATTAAGAGAATGTGGAAGTTTTGCTATGTATTCTGCAACTCTCTGTAAACTCAGATAAGAGCCATTACAAATCCATCACAAGGTGTATTAAAATCTCCTTAATTAATAACAATAAACACAGCAGTCTGCAGGAGAAGGGCTGTGAGCGCTGGAGGGAAATGCAGGATAGGGAGGAGGTGTGGAGGATGCTGCCCACCCAGTCCTCATCCCCAAGGAGCCAGGCAGCATGGCACAGGGAGCCGTGGCAGGCTCTGTGCAGGAACAATGCTGATCCCACAGCTGAGGGCTCAAGCTCCTGCCAGAGCCCTCAGTATTGCCACATTTCCCTGAGGCCACCTGGGGACTGAAAAAGCATCAGTCTTTGTTTTTGCAATGTGGAAGGAAAGATGAGAGCAGTGAGGGGATGGGATTTCCTGTCCTGTGTCACCCGAGGGGGTATGGCCAGTGGTGGGTGCCACCCGAGAGACACTGGCTCAAGCCCCTGCAGCAAGGAGAAGGCCTTGTACCAGGTGTGGCCAGAAGTGACAGCCTGCCCCAACACTGCACAGGCATTCTGGACTGGAAGATGCGGGATTGTTTACCCAGAGAAGAATAGCTCAAAGTGGTGATGGGGGTAGCATGTTATCACCTCACACCAATGGCTTGCTAGGAACATGCTTCTAACCCCACTCACAACCTGGGCTCTGAACTGGTCCGAAGCCTGTGTGAGTGACTTAACCACTAGGGCAACTTTGGACTTTGCATGCTCCTTGGCCAGAAGTGCCTTCCTGGTCTACAGACAGCCGTTACTGATCAAGTTTTCTTGAAACTAGCACTGCTATTTGGAGCTTACACCATATTCACATTTTCTGATGAAGAATCACATTTCAGGAGGGGAATCCTCACTTGCCTAAAGAGAAAGGACGCTGGGGTTTGAGATGCAGGTATGGTTAATACATGGATGCGAGAAGGAGGTGAGTTCCTGAATGGGGAACTCAAGTCCCCAGTTGTGGTGGAAAGCTATGGAGAGCATTGATCTACTTGCAGATGGAAGATGCTGAGGAAATTGCATAGGATGTCTTTTCAGGGAAACTAGGTCCTGAGAACAGGGGCTTTATTGTCCACTTGTCCACTGGGAGCTGGCAAGGGAGGTTCATAGGCTTTCTGAGTGACATGGAACAGCTTCTTTTGCAATAGCTCGCTGAGGAGTATTGCTGTTTCAGGAAGCATTTCCTCTCCCAAACATGGATGATGTGCTGGTGTCACCCACTTCTGTGATATGCTGCCTCTGGATACATAGCATTTCAATTCACATTACTGTGCCAATACCTTGGGGAGAAGCATCAGACCAAGACAGACCTGCTCTTCTGTCCCTCTTCTCCATGTTGGTCTTCTACCAGATGGTCTGGGCCTTCCTGGTCTCCACAGTCTTTAGAACACCAAGGGCAATAGCTAAGAGGGACTCAACATTACTACTGGGTAATTGTGTAATAATAGTGTAATAATGGTGTAGCCAGCAAAAGGACATAGCCTGCTTTTAGTGAAGCTATCTCAATTCATGTGTTGGCACCGATGGTGCTGCTTCTTCAGGAGCAGCAGTTGTGTCCCTTACTTGGTGGGTTCAGAGATCTGAATGGCCCTGGCAAAGTTTATTACTCAGCTGATCCTGATGATGTGATGTTTGAGCTCATCGTGAAGCATTGCTTTTTCCAAACTGCCTTTCACTCCTGTGGTGCTCCCAATTTGTGTCAGCTGAGGGTTGATGAGGTGATGTGCGTGACAAGCATCTGGGTGCTGCGCTTGCAAATCAGCAGGGGTAAAGGAGAACTCACCAGGTAAAGATGCAAAATCTAAATAATCCTCAGATGGCATCTTAAAGCCCTGACAGGCTCCAGACAGTTGGTTTCTATAACAGTCTCTATTTTCCACCTGCCCTGGGGCAGAAATACTCATCTGTCTTCTGCGGTCTGGGTCGGCAGATGGTTCAGCCCCTCATAAACCCATCATATCCTTTGATGTCTATTCCTGGCACCTGTACCCTCTCCTGACCATTCCCTCTCCTGGGTAAGCACTTTTCTTGCTCCCAGGTCTCTTGGTCCCAAGGTACCTTGCTGGGCAGCTCCTACGGCCATGAGTGTATCCCTTCGGGACAGAGTTTGGGACCTTGGAGTCTGTCTGTCTGGTTTCAGGCTGTACTGTCTATACAGGGAGCAGGCAGGGTGGAAAGGAGCAGGGAGGTTTCTGTGGTGGTAGCACTCACATGTACCTCTCCAACTGTTTCCAGCTATTCCTGAGGCAACTGTCCAATGTGCTGAAGGGCTGCGTCCCCTGTCCCCAACAAGGAGACCCTTCCTTGGGTACCAGCCACCACTATCCATTGTTGCTCCTTGTCCAGGAAGGGTGGCAGGTCCAGCTTCAGTGGCCACTGCTTGAAAGCTGTGCTGTGGCCTGGGTGCACCCACCACAGCATAGAAGGGCTAAAACGGGGGGTGACACAGGGCTTCTCATGGGGGCTGCATGTACCGATGAGTCTGTCAGAGATCTCTGACCAGTTTCCACACTCCAGCCTGTGTGCCCAAGAGCTGCATGATATTCCCACCCTGTCTGCCCTGCCAAGGAATCCCTTGACTGGGCTGTGGCCATCCAGGCAGATGGGAACTGTTCTTGCTCCAGCTGCAACCCCGGGGCTGTTTGAGGAGAGCTGGGGCAGCAGATCTGTGCCATCAAACCTGGGACAGAGGAGGATGCAGAGGGGCTGGAAGGGTTTGCCTCTTGGATGTGCCTCAGGCTGGCAGGAGGGGCTGGGTGTCTTCCAGAGCAAGGTGAGGAGAGCCAGACCCTGTGCAGGGCCAGGACCTCTCCATCCCATGTGCTTTGCTCCCTGGCATGCCTAAAGAAATATGCATAGAAGGTGGGTGGCCCTCCATGCACCCTTGGAGGTTGGCCATACCACCAGGGAAGCCTGTACAAGCCATGATGTTTTCTTGGACATGCATCCAGCTGTGGGCCGTGTAGGGGTGAAGAGGTGCTGGCCCCATTCCTGTCTTCCCCGTGCTGTTTTGCTTGGCTCCAGAGGTAGTCTGCTTCTGCACGTCTGCCATGTGAGATCTGATCTGTCTGTAACGTCTGCAGGTGCCCTGGTGTCTGAAGAGAGATGGGGCTGCTTAGTTAAAACCACAAATGCTAATTGCTTATCCTTATGGAATTGCTAAGATGACATTCATCTGAATTGCCACAGACTTTCCTTGCATCTCCAGAGAGTAGGGACCTCAGTGGTGGCTAAGCTAGGTGTGAGATAGCCCAGCCCTGGGTGGAGTGGGATAACTCAAGTGCATTCGAGAAGATGGTGTCTGGAGCTGGGTTTGGACCTTGATTTTCAGGGGCCCTTGCAAACACCCTTCCCTGGGGAGGGTGTGACGTGTCTGCTGTCATACCTGTGAGCCAGTGGTGAGGGCATCATAGATGGATTCATTCTGCTGGAATTCACCTGAAGAAGAAGATGTAATGGGGAAGGCAACTCCTTGCTCATCCGTGTAGAAGCACCTTTGCAGGGACTTTAGCTGGAAGTTCTTGCTTCCTGCGGTGGGGCTGTGGACACACTTGTGTCTTCCCTGCCACCACCCACATGTGCACAGCAGGACTGATGGATCTCCTGTATCTGACAAGATATGGCAGTTGCATGAATCCAGAGCTGGAAGGCATTCTGGGTGAGAGCTGTAGCTACAGCAGAGGCTGCCTGAGCTCTGAGGTATCGGTGTTTCTTCCCCAAATTCACTCAGGAGCAAACATGTGAGCTGCTTGGGCACATGTCTAACTGCAGCTGTAGAGGAAAGCAACAGAGATTTCAAATGGCACTGCCCGTTTTGCCATTTTAGGAAGAGAAGTGTGTCTTATTATAATTGCCTTGCTTATTTGGAAGAAAAAAACTACTGTAGTTACTAGAAATTCAATATAGAAATTACCAGTTACTACCCTCTGTAGACTAATTTTGAGGGTAGAAGAAGAATGAGGAATTTAATGCGCACTATAATGAATGTCAATCTTCTCTCTTAATGAATAGGAATCACAGTTTGCTGCACATTGTAGGGAAATGAAAAGCATCCAAAGTTCAATTCACTTTTTTTTCTTTTTTTCCTTTATTTCTTTTTTTTCTCCCCCTTTTTGAGAAAGATAATACCCTGCACAGCAGATGGGCACATTCATTTGTGAACACTCTGGATTTTTATCTCTACAAGTCAAGGTTTTCCTTCAACTGAGCTTTGTAAAATTTCCTATACAAGCCAAGGCATAATGCCATTTACAGAGCTGGATCCTTGAACGCAAAGTGGGTTTGGGCTTTTTTTTTCCCCACCCTCCTATAGCAAACCATCCAGACAATTAAAAGCAGAGATGACCCAGCTTGTGCTTGATATATGCTTGCTATTCTCAGCCGTGGCTTTGCTTGCTGGATGTGTGTGTGCAATCAGGTCCCTCAGAGGGGACACAACCCCCCCTCATCCTATCACTGCACATGAAAGTAGTTCCTCTGCCTGCTTCCGTATCTGCTTCTCTGGCCTGCTGGGATTCCCCATTGGGAATCAGAGGATGAGTTTGCATCAAGAGCTTTATATTTGAAAAGGCCAATGTAGTTAGCATGGGACAGGCTCATTCTGGGCTGAGGAGGCTGCCCAAGAATCTGTCTTTAACAGCAGGGCAAGGGTGGACTCCTCAGCACGTCCCAGCTCTGTGGTCCACAGGACCCTGATCTATGAGAGCTTGCTTCGCCTGCATGATGTGGGGTCTCTGGAGGAACAGAACATCCCAAGCTGAGGGGAGGAAGGATGTCTGTGGAGCAGCAGAGTCTGTAACCTGCATGAGGAGACCTTCTGCGTCCCCATGTGTCCCCCTGGTGCTGTTCCTTGGCAGCTTTGTCACTGTGGGAGAATCACCCTCCAGTGTGGTCCAGGGGACCTACTGGAAGCACTTGCGCTCCCGATCATGGTCTCAGCTAAGCTGGGCTGGACATCGTGCCTTTCTCTATGGCTCCATTATTATCTTGGCTAGCTTGGAGACAGTTTTATGACACCTTGCTGCAGGCAGACCCTGGCTAGAGGCCAGCAGCTGAGTGTTGTTGCTGGCAGCAGAAGGCTTGGTGGACATCTCTGGTGATGGGGCCAAGGCCCTCAAGTCCTCTGGCTGGTGCGGCTGGGATGGCTGGGTAGGTCTTGCTTGTCAGTCTTCTTAACAGTGGTGGCTCATTGCTAATGTTCCCCTGGCTTGTTGCAAGTTATTCCCTGAGCCTGGATGCCCTTTACACTATGACTGGCTTTGCAGTTTTCTCCTTGCATCTCTCAGGGTTTTGTAGTCACATTATTTGTCTGTATGGGACAACCACGCTCACCTGAGGACCAAGCCAAGCCCCACCCTGACCTGGAGGGACACTGATGGCCACAGACCCATACTACAGTGCTGTGGTTTGGGCCGGATGTATAACTATGGTGATCCATGGAGTAAGAGCTGCAGGAAGGACCTGCACCTGCCCTGAGCAGGTACATCTTGCTGTCTTCTGTGTTTTCTTCTAGTTGCCTGAGCTAAACCACCTCAGTACTCTCAGGAAGGAGCTTTATGAGGAACGCAATCCTCAGGTGACCCATCTGTCAGCCACACAGGTGGGGCAGTGCATGCTGAGTCTCTCTGAGGGTTGTGGTTTGGCAGTTGGGAGCATGTTCCTGCCCATTCCTCTGTCCCAAGCCATAGTGGGCCAGACCGGGCCAATGCTGCTAGTGCAGCCCAGCTACTAAACCAGTACTAACTCTGTACTCTGAGACCTTTCTGTGGGAAGGTCCAGATCTTGTGGAACAGTGTCTATGGGGACACAGTCTCATGCGAAGGGCACTCTGAATGACTATGGTTCAGGTCCTTTTCTCAACCTGGTCTCTGGCAGACCATGTGCAGATCTTCCTAGGACCTGCTCATCTGATTTGTGTCGCCCTCTCCTCTGCATGGACAGCAGTTTATGTGGATATGGCTCTCTGGGCAAAGACACTTCCTACTGGACCAGGTTGCTCAAAGCCCTATCCCACCTGGCCCTAAACACCTCTAGGGATGGGGCAGCCACAGCTTCTCTGGGCAACCTGGGCCAGGGTCCCACCACCCTCACAGCAAAGAATTTCATCCCCGCATCTCAGCTCCATCTCCCTTCCTTCAGTTTAAAACCATTTCCCCTATTCCTATGGCTCCCCTCCCTCCCTGATCCAGAGACTCTCCCCAGCTTTCCTGGAGCCCCTTTACAGACTGGAAGGGACTCTATGGTCTCCCTGGAGCCTCCTCTTCTCCAGGCTGAATCCCCCCAGCTCTCTCAGCCTGTCTTCACAGGAAAGGATGTACCCACAGAACCTGTTTTGCCCTCTGTGTCAGCCTGGTGTCGATCTGAATCCCACAGAGGAGAAGGTGGCTTGCAGGGGCCATGGGAGTTCCATGGCCAGTGCCTGGGTTGAGGTGGAGGAGAAAGGAGGTATCTCCCTGCCCAGGAAGGGGTGTTCTGGTGTAGGGCTGGACAGGCTGACGTAGTCCTGGGAATCCGGAAGGTATTTTTCCATCTGTTTTCTCTCATGTGCAAATGCAAACTCCAGCTGAGCAGATGCCGGCTCTGTGCCAGAGGAGTTTAGAGTTCCACTGTTCTAAAATATTTATTAATGTGAAGATGTAGTTAGCACTTAAGCTGAGGCAATACAGTAGAAGTCTTTTTGTTGGAACGGAAGTTAGTGATGCTGAAAAGCCATTAAGCTGTAAATATAAACTATATTAAGTGCTCAGAAGCAACCTTAAATATCCCTTTGTTGGTTGCTCTGCTTCTGCAAGGTTGAGTGTCTGTTGAGGGGATTACTCACTGCTACCACTCTGTGGCATGCCCAACTCTGCCCGATAGCTTCAAGAGGGGTGTGAATGGCTTTGCAGGTGAGATTTCCTGAGCAGCACAGCTCAGTGCTTGTCTTTCAGCAGATGGTTATTCCACAGCCAGGGCTGTGAATGGGGTAAGGTGACAGAGCAGCTCAGCTCCACCTGGAGAGATCCTTGCAAAGGCCAGGCTTACACACCACAGGCTGGTGCCTCATTTCTCTCTTCTTGGCACCTGGTAGATTCCAGAATCTGCTCACATGTATTCAGGTCTGGCAGATCTCAGGCTGAATTCCCACCTTGCCCTGGAGGCACCAGCAGCAGGGTCCACGGCAGAAGGGAGGCTCTGTGCAAGATGCAGCACTGCCTGGATAAGTGCTGCTGGTGAACAAAACTCACATCCATCCACATCCAGCCCCTGCTGAGGAGCTTCCCCCCATCCAGATGGGCTCTTTGCCCAGTATGGGATCAGCCCTGATCCCCTTATCCTTGCAGATTAGTCAGAAGAGATGGGCTTTTCCCAGAAACTGCTGCCAGTGCTGAAAGTGGGTGTCAGCAGTTTTGCAGTCACCCTGCCCCTGAGCCTTCCTCTCTCCATCCCTCTGTGCAGGCAATGCATCGGGGGAGAGAGAAGCAAGGAATGGGGTGGTGCTGTCCATCTGCAGAGGTCTGTGGGTGTGTGACTGTGTTCCCCAAGTGCCTGGTCAGCACAGGGCAAAGGAAAAGAGCAGCAGAAGTCCTTGAGGGCTGCATTATGAACCCTCCTGATGCAGTGTCAGCTTAGTTCTGCTGCGTGGAGTTTAACAAACCTTGTCATTCTGTGTCTTGACACGCTGAATCCCAATAGCTGGTTTGGGGTGTATTATCCCAATGAAAAGAGCTGTTTGGGCAGCCTGCTCCACACCCTTCAGAGCCCTCCTGCAGCCCTCTGCAGACCCTGCCTGCATCCCCTCTTTAGCCGAGTCCTTCTGGGCTGCCAGCCCAACAGTGGCGCTTGACTTAGTAAACTCCCTTTACCCAGAAGAGCTCATATTTCAATCTTTAAAACCAAACTGAATAAAGATTTAAAAAAAAAAAAAAAAAAAAAACAGAATAAAAAAAAAATAAAAGAAGAAACTCTCACTCTGAAAGCATGAAGCTGGATGGATTTCTTAGGCAATTAAATTGCACATAATAGAGTAACTAGACTGTACAAATTTAAACAGCACCTGGAATATGCAGGCATATTCTGAAATTTCTAATCTCATATTTCAGCCCTAGACCATTAATCTGTCATATTTCTTGCCTGTATTTCTTTTCCATCCACACTGCTTCAGAGTTGGGATATTGCTCGTAAATGCAGCTCTTCCATGTTCACCTCTAGTCCCTGTTCTGTCGACTGCTCATCTCCTGTGCCACGGGCATGAGCACCTTCTCCTCTTCAGATCTTGGGCTCAGTGTCGTGGGGTTTTGGAGCAGAATGGAGCATAGCTTCTCAGCATTGCTCATCACTTTGCCTCTGCCTTGCCAGAAGCAGTTGTGCTGCAGAGGCCAGGGCAGATGCTTGGTGATGGGAACACCATCCTCAGAGACAGCACAGACCTTCCTGGGGAAGAGGGAGTGCAGCCTCATGGCACTATCATGGCACCATTGTGCACAGAGCTGGTGTGCTGGCAGGGGGACACAGGCTGGATGGGCAATAGGAGGGATGCACAGGTTGGGGGGATAGGTCACTGAAGAACCCACATCATACAAACCTCTGGCAAAACCTATTTGCTCACATCCTGTCATCTGCTGCCCTGCTGCTCGGTGGCTGAATGTCACAGAATGATAGAATTGTCTGGGTTGGAAGGGGCCTTTCAGATCATCGAGTCCAACCATCAACCAAACACTGACAAAAACCACCACAAAACCATCTTTCTAATCAGTATGTCTACCTGTCTTTTAAATACCTTCAGGGATGACAATTGCACCACTTTCCCAGGCAGCCTGTTCCAATGCTTGACAACCCTTTCATTGTGAAAAATTTTCCTAACATCTAATCTAAACCTCCCTCAGCACAACTTGGCGTCATTTCCTTTTGTCATGGCTACGCATACGACTGTGTCTCCAGGTTGCATGCCCTCCTATCCCCTTCTCAGCTGCCAGAGCACCCTGCCAACCTCTGGGTACTGTAAGTGATGGTGGTGGCTTTCCCTGGCCATGGGAAATGCCCCGCTTCCTCCCCTTCACACTCATCCCTGTGCAGCGGCTGCCACCTGCCAGCAGCATCCGCGCCGGGAAGATGCTGCAGAGCCCCGCCATCCCCAGCCCAGCTCTCAATTCTTTATTCTTCCCTGGCTGCTGGCTTGCCCCCAGGACATGCCAGAGCATGTAATCCCCTTTCCGTTGGGCAGCTAATTCTGGAGTACTGGCCCCTGCCCTGCTATTTCTCATCTCTGTGCTTACCCCTAAGCTGCTTTCCCAGGTCAGGTGAACAGCAGTGGTATTTCTGATTGTTCTCCCTGGGCAGAGGGTGTTCTGTGAGCGTGCGCAGGTTTGTGAGTGTGAGCTCATCCCAGGAACCAGAGCTGTTGGTTATACTTATTTAAAGCCTGAGATTCACCCAGTGGCATCTGGTCGCTGAGCCTGGGGAGAATGGTGGGGGGAACATCGGTGTGTTTTCTGCTTTCCCCAGTGCAGTAGTAGTGGCTGTGCCTCCTGGAGCCCTTTCCTGCCCTGGGTTACAATTTCCTTATTGGCAAGCAGTTGTAAACAACCCAGCTGTATTAATCCTGCTGCTCTGAGGGCTCAACAGACTGCATGTCTAGTGAGGACTGCTTTGGCAGGCTGATACCTTTCCGAGAGCTTGCGTTTGTTTGTGCTGTTGCGGGTTTTCTCTGCACTACTTGCCTGTTGGGGAGTTAAAGGGGAGATTTTTCCCTTTTCCCATCACAAGAGTATACCCCAGCTCTCCAAACAGAGACCCTCGTGGTCTCACTTGGGGGTGCATATGCCCAGATCTGTTGGAAAGAGTGGCTGGTGTAGTTTTGTGCATTGCTTGGAGGAAATCAATGGGCTCTCTGTTCAGCAGTAGTCTTTATTCTAGCAAAGCAAAGGGCCGAAATCATGGTTATATCATTGGAGACTGTTTTGCCAGAAGATGGTAAAACAAACATGAATTGCAGGTTGTTCATCCCTTGTTTCTTCGGTGCCTTTCATAGCTGGACAAGTTGGTCATCTCACCCCTTTGCCCTGGGAGGTCTGGCCATCGTAGCAGGGCAGCACAGCTCCAGCCAGCTAAAGGGCTGCCTCCAGACACCTTTCCCTGGTTTAATCCAGCTCTTTTCACTAGGGATTTTCACTGTAGAAGCACTGGATGTGATGAGGGCCTGATTTCTGCCTGGAACTCTGGCTGCTTGTAAAATGCTGGTGCTCATTAAAGGAGGAGCCCCGGCCAATGACTAAGGCAGCTGAGACCCTGATCAGCTTCATCTAAAATAGGTTACAGGTTGAAATGATCATGCAATGTCCCTATGTCCCTGCCAGGTATTGCTGGGGTAGGTCAGAGATAAGGCATCTTCAAAATGCTTTGTCTCTTTTTGGCTTCTTTGCTGGGGAAATCCTGGAGGTTTTGCTGCAGCCCTGTCCCCAGGGTGCTTCGGGGGACTCTGGGGAGGTAGAGACATGTGGAGCCAGCCTGTCCAAGGCCATGACACATGTCCTGCCCTCCATGGTACATCCGGAGGCCCCTGTGGGCTCAGGGTCTTTCCTGCACTCTGTGATGCAGCTTTATTCAGCCTCATCTGAAACTGCATCCACCTCTGGGAACTCATTTGAAATCCAAATAGAGGGATAAAGGGAGAGAAATGAAAACTGACCTGATTTTGTTTGCTTGTGTGCACAATCCATGCTGTTTTAAACTCCTGATAATTTTCACATGGAATTGTTTGGGAATAAAGACAAATCTGGGATGTTAATTTGATCTTTGTTTTCCCTGAAAAAAAACCCAAGGCGTTTTGGAGTCTGTTTGTAAGGAAGGCAGAGAGGTTTGAGTTGTTTTGTTTTTAAAAAAAAGATGGAAGGATCTCCTTTGCAGAGCAAAATGAGCAAGAATAGAAAAGGTGTGAATGCTCTCTCTGGAGAGCTTTAAAAGTCTGAGCACCTCTGAGATGCTTTAGAAATTCGAGTTGACCCTGCTCACTTTGTTTAGAAAAATAAAAAATAAATAAAATACCCCTGCACCCCCATCTGTGGCATTCTTTGTGAGGACTTCTGAAAGACTCCGAAATGTGCTGGCTGCTGAATAAATTATGAACACACTTCCTCTGGTAGAGCGCTTGTTTCAGGCTGCACATCCAAAAGCAAATTAAATACTCTTCGGCGTAATTTCAAATGGAGCCGTTTGCTTAATTTTGAAGGTTGTGTATTCAAATTATTTATCTTTTTCTCAGGCTGCTCAGGAGGGGGCTATCCCTGGCTGGGAGCCTGGATTCAGAGTGGGCTGGAGGGAGGTGCAGGTGTGAGATGGCGTGTGATGCTTGGGCTTTGTCCTGCCTGCATCCCCGAGCACCCAGCTCTTGGTGTTTGTAGAGGGCTCAGGAGGTGAATGTTTAAATCACGCTGCTTTTTAAAGCAAAGAGAGCCCAAGCCCTCAGCCTGGGATGCGGCAGGGATTCTTGCAAGGCAGGGATGGGGCACAGAGGTGCTGCTGGGTCTGCCCAGGACAGGGATTTTGCTGTAGGGAGACAGACCTGTTAAACAAGGTTTTCTTCGCTGCTGTGCTTTGAAAGCAGCCTGGAAATAGCTGGGCAAAGAATTGGGCAGGTCTTGCCAGGACAGTCCACAAGGAACCTCACTGGAAGGACGTGTGTTTCAGTGGCAAAAAGTCCTGGGTTTGGGATACTCAGAAACAGGGGTGATGCTGTCTCTGTGCCTACTCAGGGTCCCAGGTGTCCCAAAGCCATACAGGGAGATGATGCTCCACCTCTGTGAGTTGTCTGAGCCCAGAGCCGCGGTGCTGTGCACCAGAAGAGCTGCAGCACCCACACCTCTGAGCTGTGTGGAAGCCTTCTGGGAACCTGTGAGTGTGAATTACACGGAGAAAAGTGGCTCCAGAGATGCTCTAATTCTCCAGAGGTGACAGAAGAGGCAATAGCTGAACATTTATAAGTTAAGTTATGTAAGGATATAATAGCATTTTATCTTGTAGAGCAATCCCAACTGCATTTTATCACCCCTTCTGCTGCCTTCCTGCCTGCAAGCTGGACACACGATGTGTCAGTTCCAGACTGTGTCTGTCCCCAGCGTAAGTTATCAGCTCGATTTCAGAAAATGCTTTAAGTATCTTTGAAACATAAAGGGGAACAGAATCCTCCTGTATCTTCTCCATGAGCAGAGTCCAGTCAGAAATATTACAGATTGATCAGTATTTTATCTGGTAAGGAGGATGGCTCCTTAACATCATTAAGTGGTGACCTTTAAAACTCATATTCTCCTGCCAGCCAGATCAGGCAATGGACAGAGCAGAGACGGATGGCAGCGGTGGGGAATAAAATCAATTGTTTTCTGAGATCAGTGTATGTGTGTTTTCAGTGGCATGGAGGTCCCTGGGCCACTGTTCACTGTTCATTTCTTTTTTACAGCAGAATAAATTCTGTTTGGTGCCCAAGATGAATTTTCAGAGTCATATGTCATGTTTTACAAGGGGCTGACAGTACAGATTGGGGGAGAATAATGGTGCCCAGCCCTAACTCACCTCAATGACTTTATTAGATTTCTCATCCAAAAGCATCTGGGTTCTTGGGGGTGTTTTCTATTGCGAAGCTGATCTGCTTAGTTTCAGCTTNTGGCACCACCAGAGCCAGGGGTGAGGCTGCTGGTTCAGGGCCAAGCAGTGGCTTTACACCAGGCTGTTCCAGTTCTAGGTCTGGGTCCCCTGGTGCCACCTGCTTATGGCTTGGGAATGGGAGGGTGACTGTGCAGGCTTGCCTTGAACCCTCTGAGATTATAGCAGTGTGGTGATGGGAATGTGCTCATCCATGCCCTGCATGCAGTCTTGTGTGTTTCAAGGTCATGCAGGTACGTTGCCTGTGCTGTGAAAACAAGACCTTCTCTAGGCAGAAAGCTGGATCATGGCTGGCTAGTGTTGTCCCATGACAATGCCTTCCTGCTCTTGGCCACCATCTTCAGAGTCCTGCATCCTCCATGGCTCCAAGGTAAAGGCAGGGCCAGCTGCCATGCATGACAGTGCAGGCCTGCTGGATGCAGGACATTTGTCATCCAAGCACTTGCAGATGTTCTGGGACTTGAACTGTCTGCAGATGTGTGTATTGTCGCTTGAGGCCAGGTTGGCTTTGCTGCAGCCAGGGAGCCCTCACACGGCCAAGATCTGCATCTCTGCTGGGGTGGCAACTTCAGATCCATTGCAGCACAGACCACCAGGGGGGTCTGCACCCCTCTGCTGCCCCTAGCCTGGCAGGTCCAGCCTCCTGGGGAGGGCAAATCATCCTTATGTGCCATGTGCCTGGAGAGCTCAGTTTGCTGTGTTCTCACAGACTTGGGCTCATGTAGGCTGTGGTGGGCTCTGTAAAGTGTGTCCAGCTCTCACACTGATGCCCACAGCATCACTCAGTGCCTGGCAGGCAGGAGAGGTGCCCTGGAGGAAGCAAAAGGGTAAAATGTGAAGGAAGCAGGTGAATGTCTGGTGTAGAATAGATGTAACTGAGGGATTTCTGCTGCTCCAGGGCAGTGGGTGAAATGGGGATGCTGTTCCCATGGGACTGGGGTGTTGTGCTGCTCCTGCCTGCAGCCCAGAGCTGGATCCAGTGAGGTGGAGGGGTCAGCTCTGATGCCAGATCCTGAGCACGGACACGTGGCAGAAGGCCACAATGATCTACGTAAGTCTGGTGGAGGCAGAGAGGAAGTGTCTCTCTGCTAGCTCAGAGCTGTTGCTGCTCCTGCCAAGACACAGTGCAGAGTCATTACAGGGTAACGTGCTTTCAAAGATGAGCAGGGAAGTGATGCATCTTTTTTACGGCCCTCTTCTTTGACCTCTCAGTGGAGATGCTGAGGACTCATTCCCATGTGTTCAGCACAGCAGCAGTTTATTTGACAGCGAGACAGTTGCTCTTCCAGACCAGATGGGGACAGTGGCAAAGAGCAGCAGAATAGGAGGGGTGACATATTCTGGGGACAGCAGGAGCGGCATGGAGACCAGCTTCAGAATCCCTTCCATTCTGAGGACAGAAATTGGAGTTTTCCTCAAGCCCTGAGCAAATACAGCCATTAGCACAGCTGCTCCATGCCCCTGAAGTGCATTTGCTCCTTATTCCCCAGGGAGGTGAGAGGACAGAGTATCTCTCTTCGGTGAGAATCTGCCTGACTTTGGGATGTCTTTGCAGAGCTCAGACCGCCCTTAAAGGAGAAGGTTACCCTAATTTATAGTCCCTGGATTTATGGGAGGTATATATCAAGGCAGAGTGTAATAGCTTTCCTGTGGCCCATCAGCAGAGGGGGGACTGTCCTGGAGTCCCTGGGAGCAGGGACAGCTGCAGGATCACTCACCAGTGTTGCTGGCTTTAACTCTTTCACTTCAGTAGCAGGGAAGGGGCACTCCTGGCACTGCCTCACAGTGCTCTTGCAGCTTCCTCCATGGACTGCTTGCAAGCAGGCATTGAGTCCATGCTGGGAGGAAGCTGGAGGTGGTATTTAAAGCTCCTTGGCTTATTCCAGTGGATGGTGAACTAAAAAAGCGGAGGTTTCCCAAAGCTCATTCAACACAGCATATGGGGCCAGAGATCTTCCTGACTTCCACCAGACTCCTTGCCCTGCCAGGGGAGGTTCTTCCTGCAGACACCCTGTCCCATGCACACATGCTCATGTCCCCCACCATAGGCATGTTCGGCCTTCCTGCCCTTCCCTGCTTCCATACCAGAGCTGATGCTGCTGTTGCTGGGCTCTCTGGCCCTTGGCCCAGTGCTCAGGACCTATCTCCTCAGCCAGAGTAATTTCTTGGTGCTCCTATCTGTGAAAATGTCTTTGGTTTGTCTGACTTTATCAGAAATCTGAAAGGGCAGTTTAGCTCCTGCTTTGCTCCTCAGAGCTCTTCTGAGCATCCAGCGAGCCCTTAGGAGTCTGGGGATAGAGCCATGGGGTCTGATCTCGACTGCACAAGTCCTTTCCTCCTCTCTGTCCTGTGGTGCAGTGCCCTGTTGCGCCCACCCAGAGCTGCCCCAGGCGATGCCCTGTCCATGGAGGTGTCCAAGGCAGGAGAGAACTGAGCTGCTGGTGGTGAAATTTCTCCAGCTCTGTTCACTTTACCCAGCAGAAGGTGGGGTCCTGGGCATCAACCCTAGGTATTCATAGCGGGAAGTTTGGGAGCTGGGGATCATAGTAGGCATCCCAACAGGAACTGCTGAGCAAGCCCTGAGCAGCACAAGGATGAGAAAGGCTCCTCTAGGTCCAGCACCTGGCAGTGCTGGGGCTAGGAGGGTTGCATGAGCTGAGATGGACTGGAGCAGTCTGTATTACCTGTAGAGGGACTGGCAGAATAATTCCCTTTCTAACTCATTCCTGAGGCTGTAGGCAAGGGCCAAAGCAGCTGATGGGTGCCAAGGCACTGGGAGAAGTGGGGAAATGGCAGAGTGAGAGTGTGGGTGGGTGTTTGCAGGATCCTGAGCACCGAGTGCTGCATCCATCCGCATCAACAGACCCTCACATATTCCGAAAAGCATAAATGGCTGGAGCAGCTCAGCTCCCCAAGCCTTTGCTCTCACTGTGCAGCCTCCTCAAATTGGGTGGAATCGTTTGGGTTTTCATCATGGACACGGCAGGGATGGCTAAGCCCTTTGGAACCCAGCTGGGCCCCACCAACTGGAGCTGCACTTCCAGAGTTGCTTTGCAGTGGGCATAGGAGGGTGGTGAGTGCAAAGCTGGGGTCCAGGCTCTTGCATCCTTCCTCCTCCTCCTCCTCTGCAGCCGCAGTGTGGAAATGCCTGGTGCCCAATCTAGAAGATGGCATTGCTGCCAGGAGATGGTCTGCTTCTTTAGCAGTTCAGGAGCTGCAGCAGTTACAAAAATTTCTCTTTAAAAATTCATGCTGTTCTGTATCATGTTAAATATTTATTCTTAAGGAACAATGTGTTCTCCCCTCCCTCATTCTGCTATGATACCTATTTTGCATATGAGCTGATTAATAATTAAGCATCTACATTTTATTTTGACTAACAGAAGGTGTGCTCCAGCCATTTGGATGCCTGTTGTGTTCTGCTGAGCTGTGAATTTTCCTTCCCTCCGTAGACCGAGGGATCCTCTCTGGCTGCTTCTTGCTGCACTCCTGCACTGGGAACCCGTGGTACCCCATGCCAGTGCTGGACCATCCCCCTGTCTGTAATGCTGCAGGGCCCAGGCTCACCCTGCTATGGAGAAGACCATTGGGTTCCTTTACGCCCAGCAGCATACAAGAGTGGTTTCTTCAGCTGTGTTTTCTCCCTGCCTAGTAACTTTGCTGTCTTCAGGTGAAGACGATGCATTATTTTTTTTGTGATGGAGAGGTTTCCCTTAGGCTGGGGCAGGAGGAGATTCGTGCTGACCTGGCCAGGCAGCCAGCATGGCTCGTGGCAGTGACTAATGCCTGGGTGCCAACTTTTCCTTCTGCTGAAGCAGGAAATGGGGGAAGGTGCGGAGGTGCTGTATGACTCCATGACAAACACTGGGGGGTGGCACTAGGTCCCAGAGAATTGTTTTTTGTGATGCAGCTTTGATCTGCTGTGGGAAGCTCCTGCTGCAGCTGAGACACAGACTCCCTAAATCATCCTCCAGTGTGGAAGGGGAGACCTTGAAACAGGGACATGGCCTGGTGACACAAATGGGCTCTTTAGTCCCTTACCCCACTGGATGCATGCTCCTTTGGAACCAGTTAGTAGGTCCAGCTCCGTAACTGAAGCCTCCCTGCACAGGGTGTTTGTCCAAGAGGGAAGCTTGGTGGCTACAGCTTAGTGGGACTGGGCACATGGCAACTGGACCTCAGCAGAGGTGTGCAGGTGCTGAGTATGCAGCTCCCAGCAGCTATGGGGACCTTTCCTGGTAAAGCCAGCTCACATAGACAAGGGGTAACTGGAGAAAAAGACCTCTCAGAAACCCGTGATCCAGTCCTGCTGCAGGGGCAGCTCATGGCAGAGTGACTCTGATGCTGCCAAACCCAGGCCAAAGGGCTGAGGAAAGGGCTGATACAAGGGCAAACTGTACCATAGGATTATATGGAATTAATCCTGCTAAGGAAACTGAATTACTGTTCAGGAGAGATGCTTGAAAACAGCATAGCATTCTGTGGGAGATTTCAGTGTTATCCCCCTCTTCTGTCTGCCCTAGATTTCCCAAGGAAGAACAAAATTGAACCATCCATTTTCCCACAGATGGGAAATACTGCTCCAGCTGCTTTGAAAACATGGGACCATTTTGTTTTCTGTAATAGCCAAGTAGGGCATACATTCTTTTCACCAATAAAAATGAAATTACAATGAAGGCTCCATTTTTGGAATACATGTTTGAGTGTTCAGGAAACAAGAAAATTAAAGGAAATGGTGTTGAGGTGTTTGTTTGGGAAGCTCTGTCAAAACAGATGCAATTCCTCATGTGGTCATTTCAGGAGAGCCACATTTTCCAAGTGCTTTGTCAAAAGCATTTCAGCTGGCTCTGCCCTTTAGTTTGGAATTACAAAATGAAGAGAAATGTGCAAGACCGAGATTTACTAAAGCATTTGGTGCAGATTCACATGAAATCTTTGCCACAGCCTGAGTTTTAACAGCCTGGGTTGTAAGCGCTGCCATAAAGGGGCGAAGGTTGTCTGAGGGGGCTGTAAACAGAGGCTGAGGATGGGCAACGGCAGGCTGGGGAGTGGGGTGCTGAGGCTGAGCGAGGGGCGCAGGGGACACACACGGCAATTAGTGTTTCTTATTTAACAGCTTCATTAGTGAGCTGGAGGCAGGCGCAGGCAGGGTGGCAACAAATGGGCACAGATGGTGCTAAACTGGGAGGTGTTGGAAACAACAGCTCGGTGTGCAGTGCAGGGAAATCAGGCACAATGGGGTGACATTCAGTGAGTAAATGGCCTGGGACGAAGATGGCCAAGGGTAAAGCTGGCAAGGAAACAGCAATGAAGACCAAGGGAGGAGCATGCTCAGGAGATTAGGAGGCAGCTTTTGTTTGCCACGTGCTGCCAAACCCTCCCTCCCTCCTAGAGAAGGGGGAGATGCTGTCTGCATCCATGCTCTTTGTCTTGCTGGCCGCAGTGAGTTTCGGAATTTCAGCAAAAATCCTGAACCCCTGGGACCAGATAGGGCAGCAAGAAGGAGCAGGTCTTGGGCAGAAGTGGCTGTGTGCTGTTTGCCTTGCTGGGGTTTGCTGTGTGCCCCTGCATGAGCGTGTGGGGTATAATATTCTTGTATCAGAGGAGGGAGCATGAACATTGAAGCCCCACCTTGAAAGGGCTGGTTTTGGTGGTGTGGGGCACTGGCTGTCGTAGGACATATGGGGCTGGTACAACTCTTTGGCCCTGTTGCCCCAGTGAAACTGGGTGTGGGAACACGGCTTCGGCTTGTTCTTTGGACAGTCTGGTTTTGAGGACAGAGTAGATGGACAAGCTGCTGTTTTCTTCCACCGTTTGTGGTTGTGGTTAATCACTGTGACTCATCTAATTTCTGATTTAAATTCTCTGGCTGTAACCTTAAGCTTGCTTTGCCATCCTCTGCTATATTAAAAAGCCTTTGAGTACCCTGCACTTTTCTTCCTTGAAAGTACTTAGATGCTGTTATCGGGTCACCTCTTTTAGCTTCTCTTTAAAGGAGAGGCAGATCACACGTCTTCAGCCTCACGTCATTTTTCCTGGCTTTTGGTACCGTTTTAGGCCTTTCTTTGCAACTGTTCCTCTCTTGAGGCTTGTGCCTTTCTCTAAACTCACTTGGGGTGTTTTCACAATGGAGCAATACTGTAATCCTGCCTTCCTTGTGTATGGGCCAGTTTCCTCTGGATGTGCAGATCAGATTTATTGCTGGCGTTATGTCCCAGGACTCTGACTTGCACTATGACACTGGCTCAATGCTGCATTTTTGATGAGCAGTTAGTGGTTTTGGATGTGCCCTGCCAGATTCACAGGCCCGGGGAACAGGAGGAGTTGTGTCTGGTGCGTGTGGACATGGGTGATGAAGTTTTGTTTTACTTTATTCCTCTCTGTGTAAAGCTGGCTGGCCATGTGCTTGCAGCGTTCCTGCCCTTTCCTCTGCTCTGCTTGGAGAGCAGCAGCCTCTCTCTCTCCTTCCTATGCATTTATCCACTGTTCTATGCCAGTACTTGGCATGGGGGATGCAGGGAGCTTTTGGCTTTGTTTCATCCCAGCTTGGGAGGAAGCAATGCCTGCAGCCTTCACTCTCTCACTGGAGACTTCAAGCTGTAGCTAATGCCTGGGCCCAGGTGTGTAATGAAGGTGGTTAAAATGGTCAAAATAGAGGTGAACTGGCTTTACTCCTACCAGCCCTTTCCCTTCCAGTGAAGTTGCACAACTGCCCAAGGCTGCAGGAGTGTGCAGTCCTGGCTCAAGGTTCACTCAAGGACACCCAGTGTAAGGTGGCAGAGGCAGGGCTTGGGTCCATCCCAGTTCCCTCCAATGACTGATTTCCAACACCTCTGAAATGCAAAGGCTATAAGCTTGCTATGTCTCCTGAAGACAAGCTGGTACCCAGCTGTTCATGAGAGCTGTAGGGAGATGCCTCCAGATCCATCCAGGGTGGAGGGAGGGAAATGTCATTCTCCTGGCAGAATCAGAAAACCCAGGCTCAGCTGGAGAAAGAAGACACACCAGGGCTCTAGACCACCCAAGAGAGCTAGAGACCATGGCCAAACAAGGGAACTACTTGCATACTGGCACTGTGCATCCCTGGTAGTCCTGCTGGCCTGCATCTGTTCTTACCGGCTCAGAATCCCAGCTCATTTCTTCTGCTGGCAGAGCAAAGGCAGCTGAGGTTAGAATAATGAGAGTAGTGTGCCAAGGGAAAGTGGCACCAAGACTTGGATCAGAATTGATCTGGGACTTGTCTCCAGCTTGCATGGACCCGGGATTGCCCTGGTGAGCCCTCAGCCCCTTGCTGTTCACCCCAAGCCAGGTATTACTGAGTTTTACTCTCAAAGCTGGCTGCCCTTCCCCTGCTGTGTGGATTGCAGCTGGGATCAGATCAGTGGGTTGGCAGGTCCCTCTGTTTTGTCCCATCACTTGGAGTTGTGATTGGTCCAGAAGAAATTCCCAGGAGCCTGCTGGACATGGCTATCCTGGGATGCTGAGCTAGAATAACTGGAGTCCTTCAGTGGGCTTGCAGTGACAGTTTTAATTGCTGGTTTTGAAGTTTGAAGGAAAAACAGTGCATCAGTTGCAGGGACATAGTAGAAACTGCAGGTGTGTGTGCATAGCAGGCACACGTGCAAAAGCAGGTGTCCACGTGCACAGAAGTTTCTCCTACTTCTTTCATTGCCCTGCAAATCTCTCTAGTGGAAACTCCCCCAGTTCTGCTGACAACTCCTCCTTTGCTCACACTGAGCTCTGTGAGTTTTGTAGGAATACTCCATTTCACTGCAAAACCACAGAGAAAGTAAAAAATCAGCATTTTCATGGTGCTCGGGGCAGGGAGGGAACACATGAGCAGGGCTTGGGTGAGCCAGGAGCCTGGCTAATGGAGGTCAGCACCTCTTATTTGGCTCAGGACCCTTTCCTGAGATTACAGATGCTGCCCATGGCAGACTTTGGTGGGTGGATGGTTTTCCCTTGGTCTCTCAGGAGAGTAAAGACCTCCACCTGTGACCTGGCCCAGGGCCCTGCCTGACCCTTCCTCTGTTACAACGGTCCTCACTGTCCAACAGCAGACAGGCTGTGGTGCAGTTCCCTGTCTGCAGAGGCACAAAGGTGCAGAGATGATGGCTTTGCAGGTTTATGAATGGAGACAAAACTTGGGCAGTTGGGCAACAGTGTTTGATTTTAGACAGAATGGGCTCAGATCCTACAAAACCCCAGTCCTGGGAGAGATGGCACACACTCACCTGTGGTCAACCTACAGGAGTCTGGGTTGACACACAGTCCTGTGCTGAGCTTCTTAAGTGTCTGTCTCCTTCCTCAGGTTTATGGTGATACTCAGCTTCACTTGCCCTGTTGTCCATATCCCTACATGGATGGTCTTACACTGAGCGCTCTCCATTGCAAGGAGGCTACCAGTGGATAGAGGCACCATGGCTGGTGCAGAAAGCAGGTATGAGCCCATGGAAGGAGCTCATACCTCCATAGTGGAGGTCCATATCTCCCTTAGCCAGGAGCTTATTTCTACTCCAGCTGACATGCAGGGACTTACACCTGGTTCTGCATATACCTCCAGGCAGGCCTGTGCTTGTTCTCCACCTTTTCCATGCTTGGCCATGCTTTCTGCAGGGCCTATCAGCCCTACAGGTTCTGAAGTGCCCATTCAGGTAGTTCCATGGGTTTCAGGCAAAGCCAGGTCAGGGCCATGCCAGCAGCAAAGCTCTCCTAGACATTGCACAGGAAAAGCTAATAACTCCTTCCTCTCCTATACTCTGTGCCAGCCTTGTCTCCTGGGAAAGTCCCTCTTTAAATAGCAGGCTGAGTGTTTTTAGGTTGCAGAGTGGTTTTGCAAAGAATCGCATCAAGGACTCTTAGTGCTTGACCTTTCCCATCTTGCTGCAATTTCTGAATGTGAGGCTCAGGCTGTGAAGTGGCTGGAAATGCCACTGGCCCCACGCAACCTGTTTTCCTTGTCAGAGACCGGAGCTGCAGCTCTGGCATCCATGATTGGTGCTTGTGATGTGGACCACGGAAACCTGGAGCACCCTTTGCACAGATTGTGTTGGCAAAAAGTGCCTCCCGAGAGAGGCATATGTCAGACGTGACATGTGGCACCTGCTGCGTGTCGAGCCTGCGCTGCTCCTCCTCTGGAAAGACACAGCATGATGATGCTGGCTGGGGCTTGCTGCTGGTTTAGGTATTGGGTCTATAACTTTCTCTGGTTGAAGTCAGCTGAGCCAAGTGACACATTTTAGGACAAAAGGAAATGTGCCAGGGGAGGTTTAGGATGGATATTAGGAAAAATTTTTATACTGAA
This sequence comes from Nycticryphes semicollaris, assembly GCA_013400055.1. Taxonomy (NCBI): domain Eukaryota; kingdom Metazoa; phylum Chordata; class Aves; order Charadriiformes; family Rostratulidae; genus Nycticryphes; species Nycticryphes semicollaris. The sequence goes on from VXBJ01006626.1 coordinate 528,727, forward strand.
AGGGTTATTAAGCATTGGAATGAGCTGCCCAGGGAAGTGGTTGAGGCACCATCCATGGAGTTATTTAAAAGCCAGGCAGACATGGAGCTTAGAGATATGGTTTAGTGATGGGTTTTATCACTGTTAGGTTGATGGTTGGACTTGATCTGAAAGGTCCCTTCCAACGAAGAGGATTCTATGGTTGGTTGAGAAATGCAGGCAGTAAGACCATGAGGAGAAAGAAGGAACCTCAGGTCTGTGCAAGGGCAGAACGGAGAGCCTCCAAACTGGAGGAGAAGGTCACACCAGCACCATGCAGGAGATTGGCCCTGGAGGCCAGAGAGGCTGTCAGTAGGGTTGTCTGCCTGCAGATGGTCTAGCACAGAGCTGTAGGTCCCATGTTCACTGTGGCTACACCAAACCCAGATCAGATAGGCCCATGCAGGAGACGACACCTGAGTGAGAAGGGTTCTTCAGGCTGGTGGGCAAAGGTTAGGTAAGGGTTAGTGCCAGAAGCTGGAGCAAGAGCCTGTGTTGCTTAACAGGAGCTGCTGTGTCCAGGGAGGTGGTGTGTCTGGTGTCGTTGGAAGGTTCAGTGGACAGGTTTTGCATTTCCCTCTTAATCAGCTCTGAGCTTGAAGCAGAATTAAGTCCAGGTAGACTTATTGTCTGCACGATGGTGGAGGTCAGAGAACATGGCTGTCTCTTAGGGCTTTCCAGCGTGTGACTGTGGACTGAGAAGCTGCCTTAGGGGCAGAATTATTCTCCCTTCAGCTCCCTGACCTGTGTCCTGCCTGGCCGGATCCCTCTGCTCACCCCATGACCCAGGCAATTTGCTGGAGGTCAGTGACCAGGCTTGTGGGCTCCATCCTTTGCCCTGCAGAGGGTTGCAGTGGACTTCATGGGTTCAGAGGAGGATCCAGAGGAAGGACAGAGAGATGCTCCAAGCGCCGGAACCCCTCTGCTTTGAGGACAGGCTGAGAGAGTTGGAAGTCTTCAGCCTGGAAAAGAGAAGGCTCCGGGGAGACCTTGGAGCCCCTTCCAGTCCCTAAAGGGGGACTGGAAAAGGAAACCTGAGGAGGAACTGTGGATCAGCAGGGGAGCCACAGGATGAGGGGGAATAGTTTTACATTGGAAGAGAGAGATTGAGATGAGGCCTGGGGAAGAACTTCTTTGCTGTGAAGGTTGCAAGACCCTGGCCCAGGTTGCCCAGAGAAGCTGTGGCTGCCCCATCCCTGGAGGGGTTCAAGTTCAGGTTGGACGGGGCTTAGAGCAACCTGGTGTGGTCGGAGGTGTCTCTGCCCAGGGCAGGGGCTGAGACTGGGTGGCCTTTAAGATCCCTTCCAACCCAAACCATTCTATGATTCTGTGAAGGTACGTATGTTTCCCCAGACACTGCTCCTGACCCTGTGGGGGGAACTGGTGGACCCAATGAGCATAGACTGCTGATGTGTGTGAGAAATGGCAATGGCTGAGCTGTGGCCAGGGGCTGGTATGTGCAGAGAAATCAGGGTAAGCACAAAGCAAATGGGGGTTGGGAGAAAGGGAGGGATGGAGGAAAGGGAGGAGAAGGTGTTTTTAAAATTTAAATTAGTTTTATTTCTTTTCATGTTGTGGGTCTGCATTTTCTTTTTGTCTTATAGGCTTATGCTGCTAAAGTGGTTGTTTTGTGCTTGTTTCTTTAATTAGTTTCTGAGTCGTTTCCCAGCTTTTCCATAGAGACATTTTCTTCTGAAGAAGTTTATTTCTTAAGGTTAGTACTTAAAATTCTCATCCATACTGAAAAGCAGCGCCAAAGCCCAAAAAAAAAACTTTGCTTATTTGAGAGGTACAGACACATTTGCTGATCAACAAACTCTGCTTTCTGATGCGCTGCAGAGTCTCCCAGCGTGAGAGTCAAGGGGCTTTGATTTGACCATATCCCATCACCAGAGCTTGTGGATTGAATTCTTTGGGGCTTTGGCTCCTCAAGCAGTATAACACTTTAGAAAAGCATTCCCAATTCACTGCAGCTGGAGGTATGAGGCTAATTTTGTACTGCTTCATTTGGAAATGTCAACTTGTGTGTACAAGAATTTTACAAGTTTGTTAATGCATTGAAAACTGAGATCACTTTTTAATCTTAACACGAAATCAATTTGTTTTGAATAAGCAATGATTTTATGCCACTAAGAGAGAAGATTTTTTAATATATATATATAATGAGCTAATGGTATTGTCCGTGTTTTGAATAATCCGTGTCTTTCTTGTTGCCCTGCCTCAGAAAAGATGCTGCAGTAAAGGAAAATCAAGGTACAAGACCCATGTAGAGGCTTTTACACTTTTGGAGACCTTTCACACAAAGGTCGCTAAAGCAATGAGTGGGGCAGGGCAGACAAGCACAGAGTAATTAGCGGCTATTTTTAACGGTGGTAGCACTCAGTAAAATGGTGAGGCTGAAGTCTCACAGCACATCCATCACTTCTGGAAGTCTTTGCCCCAGGATGCTGTAGGACTCAGATGAGAGAGTTTAAAGAGGGGAAAGGCAAACTGGCTTTCCAGAATCCATTGCTGGCCGTAAAGCAGATGGCTCACGTGCAATCCCAATTTTGGAAGTCTCCAAACCGCTGACTATTACCTCTGACAGGGTGTCAGGGGTAGGGCTATCATATTCCTGCCCTGCTTCTTCTACTGTTCCCTAAGTGGAGGCTGCTGGCTGTGTCAGAGACAGAATGAAAGCTCTGATGATCTTTGTTCTGGTTCAATATGCCATTTCTTGTATAAAAAAAGAATTTTAAAAAGGCTTCACAGGAGCAGCTAAGACCCAGAATCAGAGCTGCTTCAGTGTTGCAGAAACAAGGATTTAACTTTTAGAAGCTTGAGATTTCTTTCCATCTCTTATCTGTTTTTTCTTTTTAACAGATTTCTAAAATTACAATAAAGCGTCCCATGGATGTGGTCTTTTATTTTTTTTTTTCTGATTGGTTTATTCTCTGTGTGTGTATGTGAAAATCCACAGTACATGGGTGCTAACTGCTCAGTTTCCAAAGACATACAGACCATACAGCTGCTTGATAAAACATAAATAAATCACACAGCAAACATAAGTAGCTTAAAATATTGCAGATGTTCCAAAACAGTATGAATTATTTTTAAACAAATGCTCCCAAATAATATTCATAGTTTGTTGTGCTCTGGTCTACCAGATGGAAGCTTTGCTGTGAGTGTAGTGGGAACAGAAGCTTGCCTTTTCCAAGCTTGCTCAGAACTGGAGGGGCCTGGCTGTCTCCTCCCAAGGACCTTCTCAGTAGTTAGGACATCTGATGTTACCAGTCCACAATGCAGGATGGTGGAAAGTATCTGCCCCAGCTTTCTATCTCCCACTGTGTGTGCCTGGGAGGGAGTCACTCTAGCTGGACAACTGGGTGCCTGTAACAAGATGCTGTCACCATGGGACTCCACTCTTCCACGTTTGACAGCATGGCCTGGAGATCACACCCGCCTCTTGTGGGGTTGAATAAAAGTTTGGCTGATTGACCCAAGTCAAAAGGATCCTCCGTGATCCTCCTAGTGTCAGCCTTTGTAAACACATTAGAAAAAGTTCACAAAATGTAACACGTAGTTAAAGCCAACCAGCAAACCCAGCCTTCAATCCAGGTGACACCCTCTGGCCTCTGCTCCCTGCTCCTGGCATCTCCTCCTGAACAAAACGAGGGGAGCAATACCAGGTGCCTGACTGGACTGGCACTTGTCCTCGGCAGGGGGGACTGCAGAGATCCAATGCAGGATCCAAAGATGTCCTGGGGACTCTGGAGGCATTTCCATCCACAGCCCAGACATCATGTCAAGAATATTTTTATTCTACTACCATTGGAGCTTCCTGATATTGAGGCCTTACCACTAGCCTTTGAGCATCTACAGGCCCACTCACAAAATGCTCTTAAGGTGATTTGAGGAGAAATCTTTTTGATCAACAAAAAAGGGACTCTCAAGAGCTGGTGTTCTACCCATTTACTTCTTCTTGCAAGAGGTAATTGAACTGCAGTCATAAGAACATTTGTAACAGTTAGTAAATTGCACACTCTAGTGCAATATACTCCTTGGTGTCCTCTCACAGGATGATCTCAGAGTTCCCTCTCCTTTACAGAGCACCTTCCCACAGCAACCTTTTCGCTGCTTCACAAGGAACTTGCAATAAGAGTATTTCAGAAATCCTTGTTTATTCAATACTTATGACAACCCTGGAATTCAAATTAAGTTGCAACAAACTAGCACACAGGTGGTTATGTTTTAGGACAAAATTTCCAAATTACCTTCCTGCAACCCTTATTTTCCATGGTTCCATAGTTAGTCCCCTTTTTCCCAAGCTCTGATTTTGCCTTACAGCTCTGTATTTCAGCACTGACCCTGAATTTACTTCCTCCCATTTCCTTAGTCTCTCCAGCAGGAATGTGGTGTCCCCCTGTTTGAGCAGGAAGGTGGTGTGAGGATCTCTCCTAGGTTTCTGACCCAGGTCAGCAAATAGCTTGACATCTCCAACATCTTGGAGTGCCTGTAAGTGGTCTACAACAGCCAGTGAAATCTGTTATTGGGATCCAAAGTGTCATGGGCTTTCAGATATGGGTACATATAACTTTATAAGTAATCTCAGTGAATTCTTGGTCTAGACATCACCTAGCAAAGCCCGGTATGGATGTTGTGCCTTCATCTTACCTCTCTGATCTCTTGTTAGCAGCTGCCACCTCACTATGAGACCCACAAGGTTCTCTTTCTGTTCTCCTTCTTGTCCACAAGCACGCCAGGTTGGGCATGAGCATTCCCTTCAGGGCTTTCTGAGCCTGTCTCCATCTCACCAATGGAGATGCCAATGTTTGCATTCCCCAAACCAACTCTTGCATCATGGAGCTCATGACTCGTATGGGGTTGAGAAGAGTGTTGAACGATGCTCACCTGCTCTTGCCCTGCAGTGACCTACATGTGCCAGTCCCTTGCAGAGGTCCAGCCAGCCATTCTCCAAAGCAAAGGGTAAAGAAGTAGCTGGTGTGTTTAGAACAAAAGGAAGTAAAAGCTGTGTTTGTAGCACCAAAACTTTGCAGCCATCTCCTGGGTTTCTCTTCTCTGGCAGCTGGAATAGGACACAAATCTGACCAAGGTTTAATCAAGCCTGGGGTTTGGGAGTGATCTCTGTAGCTTGTCCTACAGCCCTTCCTTGGGAGGCAGTGGCATATTCACCACACTCTGCCATCCCTGTGTGCAACTCAGCAGAGGCCAAATTCCAGCTGTGGTGGAGATGTTGTCTAGACAGGAGCCATGTCTCCTCTCTTCTCCATGTCTGTGTTTTATTCCTTGAACATGAATTTGTTGTATCAGGTGGTGTAGAGAAGAAGCGGCTCTCGTGTTCCCCTCTCCCCGGTCCCACCATGTGCCCTGTGGACCCTGGGAGAGAGCCAGCTCTGCCCCGTGCTGCTGTGGATGGTGGGTGCAGGGTTTCTCCTGGGTTTGCAGCATGGGAAGGGGATGTCCCAAACCAGGGCTCTGAACACCCCCCCTCTGCCCTTCCTCAAGCTGGGATAATATTTTTGCACTCCCCCGTGCTTGTGCTGAAATCATTTACAGAAGATTAGCGACATGTTTAGATGTGCCAGGTCACCTCCCAAACACTGCTTGCTTTCTGCAGAGTGTTACAAAGCTCACATGTCACCATGTGGGCTGGGGCTGCCACCCCAGGCTGCTTTCAGGCACTCCTTGGTGCCACCAGTTCTTCCCTTCCCCTTGCCCTGGAGCAAAACCCTCTCAGGATGCCTGAAGGCCCACCTGCCTGGCAGCTTCAGGTCCCACCTCCCTTGCAGCATTTGCACCAGGGAGGTAGGGATGTGTGTCCTGGGGGTGGAAGGGTGTGGACCCTGTGGGTCGTGGGGCAGGCAGCCCCTAGCAGCAGGACAGGGATGTCCCTGGAAGGCAGCAGAAGCCAAGGGGATGTGTTCCCCTCTGTGCTGATGTGGAGGAGGCACTCTGCTGCAAAAACCACTCTTCTGGCACTGGACCCTGTCCTTGGATGTGAATGGCTCAGCACGATGTGCAGCACCCGGCTGGCGGTGTTGACACAGGCTCCTGGGAGAACAGCATCAATACCAGGCAAATATTAATGTGAACAGGGGGAGGAAGAACCTTTGTTTACCCTGCTTTTGTTAATCAGTTTGTTTCCATTCGTGATCCCAAAATAAAATTAAAAGGCTCTGTTTACATTGCTGAATTATCATCTGCTCCAGCAGGTAAAGCTCTTTGGCAGAGAATTAATGGAGCCACAGACAGATTTGTGTCAAAAATATGTGCATATTTTCCCACCTATGGATTTGTTTGAAATGAGCTGGAATCTCATACCTTTGTGTTTAAATAAAACATCATCCACCAACCACCCACACATGCTGCCAGGATGCTGTGGCCCTGAAACAAGTTCACCTTTAAAACAGCTGAGTTGAAGGCTTTTCCCGTGCTAGATTCAAAGGTGATTTTCCAAGACCAAAGGTGGCCTTGGAGGATACCTTAAGGATTCACAATATGCTTGCAGGAAAAATCCAGTCCTGATGCCAGAGAAAGACAGGAGAGTGTGCACAGGGCTTCGGTTTGTCCTTAAGAGCTTGTGCTAAATTGTGTTAGGGGCGGGGGGCGGAGGAGGGCAGGTATTTCTGTCTTGACAGCAAGAGCCAAATTATCTTCCCTGGTGCTGCACTGCAAACCAGCACAGAATGCAGCCCTTGCACCTGCTTCAGAAGGCTGAAAAATCCAATTCTGATCATTTTTGCTCCAGCAGCACTAAATTTATAACCCAGCACAAGGAAGACAAGATCTAAAAACCAATTTAGCAAAAAATAGCCTTTGCAACTAAAAATTAATGCTTCGAACGGCCTAAATGAAGCTTGAAAATAGCTTTTTTTTCCTGCTCCAACCGATGATTCACGTGCCTATTTGCAAACAATTCAAATGCAGTAAATTGAGAGGAAATATAAATCAGGTTCCTAAGTGAAGCTGCATAAATCCAATAAATGATTGATGAGAGAATCCTGTTTTAAGACACTGCTGTCTGTCTCCAGTCCTGAGGCAGAAAATAATCGGGCCTTCGCCTCTTTGGGCTGCACCGAAGGAAGTGGGTTTGCACTGACCTCTGATCCCTACTCAAGGTCAGAGGCAGCTTTCTCTCTCCACCCACCCAAACTGCCCGAAAAGAGAACTGAAAAAAAAAAACCCAAAACCACAACTGTTCTCACCCAAACTTGGCAAAGATCGTAATGGTCTCTCCCCCAGGGAGGAGGAGGGGAACAGACACATCATCTGTGCTGCAGAAGAGTCAGAGCTTGTGGTGCATTTCGGCAAAGGGTCTGGTGATCCCAAAGAAAGGTGGCTACTTCTGTGGACCCCTTCCTGCAATGCACCAAAAGCATGACTTAGGCCAGCCAAGAGCAAAGGACCTGGTGCATCTGAGAAATGCTGCTTCTACAGCAGGACTGTGCGCCTCTTATGGCAGGTTTGGGGCCAATGGGAAGTTCTGGGCCCCTTTGTGCACTCTGCTGCGCTCTGCACATGGGGACACGTGCCCTGGGGACACCGAGGTGGTCTCAGCTCAGATCTTGGAGCACAACTGCAAGGGCAAGGGCATCTGGTAGAGTGTCTGGGGTTGACATGCTCCCGGAGCTGACAACTGTGGTAGATGATTGGGAGTGCATGTAGACAGTATGAAGACATACCCAAAAATCTACTCAAGAATTATCCAAATCCAGCCAAAACTCTTGCATGCTGTGAGCTATCCTGGGGCTGCTGGCACATGACGATGTCCAAGCCTTTGCTTGGAGGTGCAGAGGACAAGCAATGTATATGGCAGGTGTGGCAGGGACTGTGGCCAGGACACGTGTCTCATTTGTAGTTCTTGGTCTTCATTCCTTGTTCTCCATGTGAGCGGCAGCTCCCGTGACTATGCCTGGGGAGGTGTGTACTCTCGGTTGGCTCTGTTCCTGGCATGCAGCCACCTGAGCAATGTGCAGGGCAGAAAGCTGGCAGACCCTGCACCCCCAGGACACCAACTTCTGATCTGATACCTGATGATAGCACTGAGCCTGCAGTGAGTGATGAGTCTGATAGCACACTTAGCAACCCCCTGAGGAAGATTCTCTGAGGAACTGGAGGGGATCTGGGTACCCCATCCAGCTGCCAGCATCCTGCCTCCAGCATGGCACTGATGCCAGAATATCCCGAGTTCCCTGAAGGGCCAGTCGCAGGTCCTGAGTGGACTGAACAGCTCCTTTGCAGTCCAGGATATGCCACATGCTGCTGATGCAGCGCCGAGGGCTGGCAGTCAGGAGCACCTTTCTCCATCCACCGGGTGTTGGGTGCGTTGGGAAAGGGACGAACCTCATACCTGTTGTTCTGTAGCCCTAGAGTAGAGTACTTCTGGGGTGCCTCAGGGCACCAGGGCATCCAGCAACATGATGCTCCAGCTGCCAAGGTGCTGGGAATAACCCGAGCAAAAACCAGAGCCTCATTTTTCCCAGTTTTGCACTGGGATTGTGTGTTTCAACCACTTTTTTCTGCACCTGACAGGTCAAGACAGCTGCCACCAGCTCAGGCTTCCAGGCAGCCTGGCATAAATCAACATCAGTGGAACAAGGTGGCTTGTTCCTGTTTGGATTTGGCTCTGATACAGTTTTCATGAAAAATTTATTTTGTGAGAAAATGGATTTTCAATCAAACCAGGCATTTCTGCATAAAATATTGTTTGCATTGACATTTTCCCATTTTTTTTTTAAGTGATACAGTTCCCTCCTTTCTTCTCCCACTGTCTTCCAAAGAGACAAGCACAAAAATAATTCAGAAGCAGTGTTAATTTTTCAGTGAAAGTGTCTGGGTTTGAGTAACAGAGGACTGCATATTTTTAGAGGAAATAAAATATTTTTCATCAAAGCAGAAGAAAAATCAGCTTTCAGAAGTGGAACCGACAACTGTTAATGTAGTGACGAACTTATAACTACCTAGTGAATAATTTTCAGAGAGAAATCGGGGGCTGTGACTGACCACGCTGAGCACAGGAGGAGGGTGCTCTGTCCCACCCAGCCCCTCGGCTCTGCAGCCCTGTCCATGCAGAGACATACGGGAGTGGGGACAAGAACATCAATGACCTGGGATCCCTCCTCTTGCTCATGGCCAAAGCCCAAGATGCCCAAGGACTTATTGTGACCATCTTTCTGCTCTCTGCAGGCTGTGCCCAGGCCTCCTTTCCATCCTAATGAGCTTGGATCAGGCACCAAATTAATCTACTCCAGTGACAAACAACACATTGGGCACGGGAATGAGGGGACAGTGTCTGGGGTCTGGGGAAATGCCTGCTCTGTAAAGGAGCAGATTTCCATGCACCCCACATGGGCTAGCAGCTGCTGGGGAGATTGCCAGCCCCCGGTGCTCTAGATTCGGCTTCCTTCTGCCCTATTTCTGCCTGGCCCGCTGACAGGCCGAAGAAGGCTTGGCTTTCCAAAAGCTCCCTGTGACAAAAGTCTCTTACAAAGGCAAAGGCTTTGCTTCATCAGCCCATGATGGATGGCCCCTGAATCCACCCAGGCACCAGCGAGAATCCCTCAGCAGGTGACTGCAGATTCTCTGTCCTCTGGGTGTTTGGCTCCACTGGGGCAGGGCTTGGGGCCAACACCAATGAGCCTAGCACCAGGGCTGCAGCCACACAGGACCATGTATCAGTTTCTGAGACATGCAGAAGAAAGTGTCCCACATTCCCACCCAGGTGTTTTGGAATATAAATACTGCATCTCCCCACACAGCCCTTTGCATTTATCAGAGCTGAGGTAATCACAGAACCATAGAATGGTTTGGGTTGGAAGGGCCCTCAAAGACCATCTAGTTCCATCCCCGGCCCTGGGCAGGGACACCTCCCAAGCCCCCTCCAACCTGGCCTTGAACCCCTCCAGGGAAGGGGCAGCCACAGCTTCTCTGGGCAACCTGGGTCAGTGTCCCACCACCTTCACAGTACAGAATTTCTTCCTAATATCAGTGGGAAAAGTCTTTGGAGAATCCCCAGCTGTCCTTGCTGAATTTGTCGATATTAACTTATAATTTGTGATCCCTGAGCGGGCTTTTCATTCCTGCTCCTTGAGATGGCTCATCCTGGGAGCAAAAGCTGCTGGTGGGGATGAGGCCATGTAGAGCAGTTGAATCTGTCAAGGCACTGTCAAGGCATCTGCTGCTTGCAGGATCCTGCTGGCTGTCCTTTAAAGGAGCAGAGATAGCTCCAGAGAGGCCTCGGTGAGGTTCACCCCACCAGCTGTGGCTGGCATCTGGCTAGGCATGCGGCCTTGGGAAATTCTTGCCATTTTCCAGCTCTTGCTCTTTTGCAGGACTAGCAGAATTTTGTAGTGTAGAGACATTTGTCAATTTGCATAATTAAAGCACTGCAAACTCATCCAGATTCACAGATCCCTGTGCTGGCTCCCTTGAGACTCACCACTTCTCTCCCATGAATTATTTATCGGCAGTGCTGTTTCAAATGGGCCCCTTTTGTCTGCTGCGTTTGCTCTAGATTTCATCTCTCCAAGGCAGAGATGATGCCGCGGTCCTCTGAGGCAGCACGTGGGAAAAGGAACAACTCCATTTACCATGGCCCTTCTCTGCCCATCAGGTGAGAACAAGGGATCTCCCCTGGAAGTGCAGGTCTGCCTTTGGAGATGATCAATGGAAAAGCCTGTGCAGACATCAGTGGTTCCGCTGGTGCTGCCTGAGGCAGGGCTGCCTCAGCCTGCAGTGGGGCTGGGGACTCTGCTTGGCTTCACATATCCAGGAGCATCCTCAGCAGGGGCTCTCGGGGTCCCTGGCACCTCTGCTCCTGCATGCTCACCCACTGACCGTCATTGAATCATAGATTTGTCTGTGTTGGAAGGGACCTTTCAGATCATCGGGTCCAACCATCAACACAGCGCTGACAAAGCCACCACTGACCCATGTCCCTCAGCATCACTTCTGCCCAGCTTTTAGATATCTCCAGTGATGGCAACTCCACTACTTCCCTGGGCAGTCTAGTCTGATGTGTGATGACCCTTTCAGTGAAGATATTTTTCCTAATATTCATCCTTAACCTTCCTTGGTGCAACTTGAGGCCATTTCCTCTTGTCCTATCACCTGTTCCTTGGGAGAAGGGACCAACCTCCTGTCTACTCTTCCTACTCTACTCTATCTACTCTATAACTCCCCGAAAGAACCAGAATGTCTCCCCCCAGCTCCCCCAGCTGCTCCTCACAAGACTTGGTCTCTAGACCCCTCAACAGCTCTGTTGCCCTTCTCTGGACACACTCCAACCCCTCAATGTCCTTTTTGTTGTGGGGGGCCCAAAACTATATAGCATTCGAAGTGCCTGGGATGTTGGGGCTCTCTGTGGGCCAGGCTGGAACGTGGGGAAGTGCAGGGGCAGCCTGTGAGCAGCCAGCCATCCCAACCCCTCCTGTGAGCCCTCTCCCCTGCTCCCTCACGCATTGCCTCTAGCAAGACCATCCATTAACTGGCTCACTTGCCAGGAACCACATTTCCCTGGGCTGGGCACATTAAAAATAACAAATAACACAAGAGAGAAAGCCAGATAGAAAGAGGAAGACAGGAGGAAGAGGTAAATACATAGAGAACTCACTTGTGTTTGCGTGCTCTCCCTGCTGGAGCCAAGGATGTACTTGTAAATCCCACATCACAGCAGTACAAATATTTGAGCTACAGAAACACTTCTGAGGTCCTGGAGCTCCCCTTCTGCATTTGTTTTAGCCTTTCAGAGGCCTGTTTCCTTCTTGGTGGGTGGGAGCCCTGCAGAGAGTGTGGCTCCAGCAGTGATGGGTCCCTGCTGGCAGCATCCACAGCACTGACCAGCGGAGATGGGCAAAGGCACATCTGCTTTTTCACCATTTCCCAGCAGCATCTGCCAGAGCAGAATGGGAACAAAGCAAGAGAGAAATAAGAACAGTAGTGACAGCGTGGAGTAAATTGGAGTAAGCCCAGGTGTTGGTCGCTGAGTACAGCTTTGTTAAGCAGTGGTGCATAGAATCATAGAGTTGTGGAATCACAGAATTGTGGAATCGCAGAATGGTTTGGGTTGGAAGGGACCTTAAAGACCATCTAGTTCCACCCCCTGCCCTGGGCAGGGACACCTCCTACCAGACCAGGTTACTTCAAGCCCCCTCCAACCTGGCCTTGAACCCCTCCAGGGATAGGGCAGCCACAGCTTCTCTGGGCAACCTGGGCCAGGCTCTCACCACCCTCACACCAAAGAAGTTCTTCCTGATCTCTAATCTCAGTCTCTTCTGTGCTGGAGTGCTGCTGGAGCAAAAGATGGAGCAGGTGAGCACGGGATGATGCTGGAGCAAGGAGCAGGCCAGCAAGACCAGAGCTGCCCTTTCCAGTCTGATGTATCAGACTGATGTTTTGTCCGGGACTGGACCAAATGAGGGACTTTGCAGTTGCAAATTCAACCCTTAACAGTTGAAATCTGCCAAAATTATAGATGCCTGTGCAGTGCTCATCCTCTCCCCAGCCATGAATATGTATGTGTAGCGAGGTGGCTTTTAATAACATAAGCACTTGGTCTTTGATCTCCTGGAGCTGTGCCAGCCCCCAGGGCTTCCACAGGAGGGAGAGGCAGCGGTGGGGGCTCAAGTAGGAGCACCGGGGTTGGTGCTGGGTGGGAGAGATGAGGTGTTTTGCCATCATGGTCCCTTTGGCCATCAGCTGAGCAGGACTGGAGGGTCTCCTGGCAATGATGGTGGTGGGCTTCACTGGATGTACAGCTGAAGGCTCTGTACTGGGAGGCTGGAGCATTTATTCTGGAGAGCCCCAGCTCTTGCTGTGCTCATCAAAAGGTGTGATCACGCCTGCAGTGGTGAGGCCCACCTGTGTAATTTTCAGCTCCTATCCCCTTCGTTAAATCAGACGAGGCGAGAAATGGTACAATGCAGTTGGGGGCTATTGTGAAAAACCTCTGCAAAGGATTTTCACAGTATGATGGAAACAAGAATATTCATCTGAGCTTCTTAGTTTTTTTTTTTGGTTTTTTTTTTTTTTTTTTTTCTGGAGACTGCTGTTGCTGATGTATTATTTATACAGCAGGAAATTAGACTCTGAGGACTCAAGTATTCTTCAAATAAGCTTCCTAATTCTGTCAATTAAGAATGCACAGGCTGCTGGGTCTCTGGTTTGGGAAGAGCCGCAGAAGAGTGAAAGCCGCCCCTGGTCATCACTCTGATGTGCTGCATTGATGGCACACTGCAGACATCTCAGCTGGAGGGAAAAGATTTTGGTCCCAAAATCAAACGTGTGGGGTGCTGTGGGCATTACATGCAGCATCTCTTGCTGATTTCAATGGGACACATAACTTCCCCCTGTTCTGGTGGGGAAACACATGGTCTCTCATTCTTGCATTCTGGAATGACTTCTGGTGCTTTTCATTGCTATTAGCAAATGGCTGCCAAAGCTGTGAGACTACTATTAAGAGTTAGAGGTCATTTGCTCTCTAATTAATGCAGTAATTCTTCGTGCGCTCCTGGTGTAGTTCTAGAACAAATGAGCTGACATGCAATTAATACATAAAAGAGACTCTTCCTGCCTTTCCTTAACCAGCAGGCATTTGTAAATGGCTTTGGAAGTCTATAGGGCTTGGACATAGGGCTGCAGGACAAGCTGTTCTCATCTCCCAAGGGAAAGGGAATGTCATGGGGCAGAGGGAAGGAGGAAGCAGACCATCCCCAAAATGTATCTGGGCACCGGGCCACACCATGAGCTGCCAGCACCAAGCTGGGAAAGAGTGTTCCCTTCTACCTGCAAAATGCTCAGCCCCGGTCTGTGACTGAAGATGTTCATTTCATAGCCAGGAAAAAGCAATGGGGGTTTGAGGCAACACTTGTCAGCACCTTTACAAATGCTTTGGTGCATTTTCTGCACAAGGATGTGATGTCAAGTGCAGGAAGAGGTAAATGCTTGTCCTCACCTTAGTGTTGCTATGAGAAAGATGAGACCTCTCAGAGGACAACCCCTTTGTCCCCTCCTGTCTCTTATGGGCTGGACAGGGTCCCTTCTACAGCCCACAAGCACTCTGTGCTCTTCCTCTGAGGGAAGGAGGTTTATGACTGCAGCACTGTTCTTCCTTTTTTAGCTTGCTATGAATTTAATGTCCACTGCAAATGCAGATCTCTCCATCTGGAGGGGGAATAAACACTGCACTGTCTGCTCTGCATAGATGTGGTAACTCGTGGAGGACAGGGATGCACCATGGTGCAGCACTTGCACCAACCCTGCTAAAGAGCTCTGCGGAGAGGACAGCCACTACAAGTGAACGCCCTCCCTGCTCTGGGTCAGGGCTGGGTGGGTAATCCCTCTTCTCATGGGATGCTCTTCAATGCAACATGCCAAGGACCAGGCTAGAAAAGGACTGATTCCTACACGCCTCTGGGAGCACGGTACCCCTGGGAGCCCTGGTGCAGACAAAATGCCCCCATCACCCTCCATCTCTTCCCAGTCCCCAAAGGCTTGCAAGATGACACCACAGCCTGTGTGAAGTGAGCTATGGATCCCTAGTCACTGGGGAAGACAGAGATAATTTCTCTTGTTTTCTGTAGCCCTTTATGGCCTTGGCAATGTATCCCTCTCACTCTTCTTTGTGGACTGAACAAGCTTTCCCTCCCAGACTTTTGTAACACCATCCCTAGCTTCCGGGAGCCTGCGTTTAATTCTTAAAGTGGTTTATAGTCATGATGGGAAAAGATGAAATAACTCACCTGTTGGCATTCACAGAGCAGAATCACAGACCAGGGGATCCACAACACTGATTAGTTGGAAGAAATGCCATATGCTGTTTCAGTGCTTGTGTATTGCATGGACTTGTGCATGGAGGGATGGATATGGAAAGTGTTTTCCACACAGTTGTGCAGCCAGAGGCCAAATGAGGGGCACGTCCTTGTGCAAGCAGCTTCATGAGAAGGAGAGGTGCTGGAGGGTAAGTGTGGTCCCCAGGCTACTTTCGTGGTTGCTATAGGATAGCAGAGCATTGACAGTGCAGTCTCAGCTTCCCTGGGAGCATGGAGCATGACCACCATCAGGCAGGAGGGTGCAGAGCAGAACTGAGAATAGCTCTGGTGACTAAGGTTCCCCACCCTTCTTAATCCAAGGGCTCCAATAGTTTTTTGACCTTTGCAATGCCCAATCCCTCCCCAGGTGCTTTCCAGAATCTGGTTTTTATTCCCATGTGCTCCTGGCCCTTATTCCCATGTGCCCCTGGCCCTTTCTTTCTCTTTTCCTGCCTGACACTGGATGCAACACCCTTGGTTATCTCCATCCATGTCCACTGGCTGCCCCTCTCTCTCGTCCTCCTGTGACTGGTGTTGAGGTTATGGCGCCTTCAGTTCAGTTTTGCCCTTGTGGTGGTTTCTAGCTCTGCTCCTTGGCAATGCACATGGGCTAAAAGCAGCATATCCTCCCTCTGTGCACAGCGTGGCCCACAACTGACCCTCGGATGCTGCATGAAGACAACAAACTGATAAATAGGGAGCAAGGCACATCTCTGAATCATGAAGGCTTCAACTCATGTATTGAGTAAAGCTGCCAGCAAGCACTCACTAGCAGCTTATTTATGCTTTGAAGAAGCTCATGAAACCACACATGGCATTAGACTTCTCCCTGTCCTTCATGCTTATTGGGGAATAAATGTTTTTTTTTCAGCTCTAGTGAATGTAAGGCTGAGCCTCTCCATCTGAACACACTGGGTTCACTATGGAAACCAGTCCCTGTTATGACAGCTCTCCAGTCCTCACCCAGGGAGGAATCGGAGACAAGGCTCTTGGGTTGGAAACAGGGAGGATGAAAGAGGCACCGACCCTCTTCTGCACCTTGCTGGGGCAAGTGTGGAGTAGCTCCCTGCTTGGCTGGCCTTGATCTCAGTTTGGGAGAGCAGTAATGGAGAGGGGACTTGACGCAGGGAGGGAAGCACATCAGAAAGCTCCCCATTCTGCTTTTTTTTTTCTAAACTGATCCTTTTCTTCTTTGCAGTTTCTGTCGCATATTATTATTCTTTTTGAGTTCTTCCAGATAGGAATGTATAGAAATACAAGCCACAGTGTTTTAAAGAGGCAGCACACTTACAAAACAAGGTTACGCATAGTTAAAGATTTGCACTGTGTTGAATTTGTTCGGCCTTTCTATTTCTTGCCAGGAGACAGAGCTTTGCCAGCCAACTCCTGGGGATGCCTGTGCTCTGCAGTGGGCTGTGGGTGAGAATGAAGAGCAGGACTGTCCTGGAGGGCACTTACTTCTCATTCTCAGACACCTCTGTCACTGGCATCATGCTCAGCAGAGATGCCGTGCAATGATCAGGAATGGAGGAAACCATCAGGGATTTGCCTGTACGCGTTACTGAGCCCCTGCCCTGACTCTTCTTCCAAAGCTGTCCTTAGGGGAGCCTGTAGAGCCAGGAGACATCAGAGAGGAGGGGCAGTAAAGCAGCAAGGCATCTAGTGAGACTGAATGTCTACTTTTAAGCAAGTCACCTTTGCACTCTTTACAATCAATGGAGTACAGTGCATGATAGTTCTCCTTCTAAACACCTACACTTGCTCAGCTGAATTGTGTTCCAGAGTCTGTAGCTCAGACTGATTAGATCCTCTCCCTGAAATTAGAACAGTGAAATGCAACTGCAAACATCATCTAATCTCCAGCATCTGTGGTACACACCAAAGCCATGCTTGGATCAGAGCTGGCCCTTAAAGAGTAGGTGAAACCAGGATCTTGTAAGATTTATGGCTGCCATGGATCGTCGCCAGGACTTTTTCTGGGAGGTCTCTGGCCCTCACATTCTCCATAATAACCCTCCAGCAGGTCCCCAGCTGGTCCACTCCTGCTGCAGGCGGGAGAGCCTCTGCCGCTTCTGTGCTGATACCAGGTCCATAAATCACTGCAGCCCCTCCTGCTTGCCTGGCCTCCCCAGGAGTACTTAAATCAACTCTAAATGAGCTCTTTTAAGGAAATTTAGGCAATCAGTGGTGAATTATTGCAAGATAGAAGGGCTTTCTTAAAAGCGATGAGCACTTATTGGTCATCTGGTCTCCAGAAGGCACGGTCCTTTAAATCAAAACAGGCAGGCCAGATTGAGCATCACCTCTCCCATGCTTCCTTGAGCAGAGTCTGCGCAAATGGCATGTCAGCATCTTCCTCCCTCCCCACTGTCCTTCCAAACCATCCTCTTTAGTGCCACCCCTGTGTGTTTTTCTCCCTATTTTCAAACTCACTTTTGCTAAATTGTTTTTCAGTCTGAGGACAGTGTGCGCTCAGGCTTCAGCTGGTTTTGAGACCTTCTCAAGCTCTTTCAGAACTGCTCTGCTTGGAGTGACAGGGAAGCCAGCTGAAATCAGAAAATCCTGGAAAATTATACCCTGTTGCTCAGGAAAGGCATGTCACTTTCTTCAGGGCCGAGTACTGTGATTTGTGAGCCTGTTATTGAGCCTTTCCTGATCTACTGTGTTTGTAAACAGCAGCTACAAATCTCAGCTTGGAATACAGAAGGAAATTCTCAGAAAACACACAGCTTGAGACATTTTGTTCCCCTCCTTTCTGAAGTTTGGGGACATGTACGAGTTAGCATTTTCATCTTCTTTGCCAGAAAATAAAGAAAGAAAATTAGCATTAGGAAGAAAGCTCTGATGAACTCCCGAGTCCAGAAAGAGGGATGTCAAAAATTTTTGCTAAATATCTTAAGTTCAATGATAAAATCCTGCAGGTTAGTGAGACCTGCAGCACATGAGTTCCCACACCTCTCCCTGCCGTTGATGGTTGGGCTGAGGCTCAGGAGGGACCCCTTCCTCCTTGCCCTTCCCCATCTGTAGAAGTGAGGGGGGCAATGGGATCAGAGCAGACGATGTTTAAGGTGAAGACAGGAGATTCAGCAGCAACCTGATCTGTTAATTTCCCTGCTGTGTGGTGGCAGTGAGTGACAGCTTTGTAATCTCAAGCAAGGAAGTCATGTGGGTCATATCCTGTCTAGGAAACTACAGGTAATGTTTTCACTTCCTTCTTTGAATTTCCCAAGTCTAAAAGCATTTTGAGAGTTCCCTCTTGTTTTTTGTCTGCAACTTTAGTGTCAAGGGAGTCACAAAAATATGTCATCTCTCTCTGAAAATATTTTTCCTGAGAGTGAGAGCTGATTTGGTTTCTGAGTGAGGCTGGTTTTGGGCGCAGTTTCTGGTTTTGTGTGCAGAAAGGGGGGTGAAGGCTGGAGCTCAGCACCGGGGAGCAGCTGCAGGAGCAGTTGCAGCATGGGGTGGGAAGGCAGCTCTTTGGAAAATGATGCTTTAGGAGAAAAGGATGACAAGTCCTTGATGACCTCCCTCTGTCCTAGGCCTGACATCTTTTTAATCAAGTATTTATTACTTCTCAACACAACACCTGCCATAATTAGTGGCTAACTTTGAAGATACTTCTCTGGCACTGCTATCACTACCAACTCTACTGGTGTCACCACCACTACTATCATCACCAACTCCTTCACCTGCAGTGCGCTGAGCCATGCAACCCCACTGTATAACAGGGCAGAGCAGTTATCCCTGCTATTTAGGGGATGTGGCATCCTGACATCCATGTGCTTAGATGTCTTAGAGCTTCTTAGGTATTCAGTGGACATGAGAAGTCCTGAAGTTAGTGAATCTCGTAACTTCACTCAGTCTTGGGTGAAGGAAGGTGTTTTCCTATGGCACAGTGACATTCAGGGCTGCGGTGCCCAGGCTGCCATTGGGTATTCAAGGGGTTCTCATGCAGGATGCTCCTCTCTCCAACAGCTCTGGCTGCAAGTGTGGACATCAACAAGCTTCATCACCTCTGTCACTGGCAGCCACCTGCAGCTGTGGGGTTGGGATACCTCTGAAAGGCCAGCAAGAACTGAACTCCAAAAAATTGATGGTGACTTGAGGATGAAGCCTGTCTATGCTTCTCCCATCAGCAATGAGGGAGACATTTAAAATCCAAGACTGAGTCAGGAAGCCCCTTGGTCCATGTGCCTGGCTTCTTGTCTTTCAGTGGACACCCCAAGTTATGGTCTGTTATTAGGAGTGAGGGTGTGCATGCTGCACAGAAGCTCTCTGCTTCTGAGCCTAGGTGCAGCCAGCAGTGCAGGGATCCTCAGGGAGCAGAGGACATGAGCTTATTGCCTGAGCACACAGCAGGGGAGTGAGCATGGTTTTCTCATCCCTCCTCAGTGGAGCATTTCTGTTTTTTTAATTCCCAGATGTGTCATGTCAAATACAAAACCGGTCCTGTGAACACGGACTGAAATAAACATACCTTCTGCTCTCTGTCCTGGTCTCAGGTTCATCTCCTGCCTCATTCTGTGCAAACTTTTGTTGTATTTGTCATGGCAGACCCGTACTCAGCATATTTTGGTTTTCAGTCCTTCCTGCTAAGGTTTCTGATCCAGTTCTTCCACATGCTTATTGGTTCTTCTTGAATCCACTTAGATGTAGTTAGGGATGTGGTTATATGGCACTGGAACAGGTTGCCCAGAGAAGCTGTGAATGCCCCATCCCTGGGAGTGTTTAAGGCCAGGCTGGATGGGCTTTAAACAACCTGCTCTATTGGGAGGTGTCCCTGCCCAGGGCAGGGGGCTTGGAACTTGATGATCTTTAAGATCATTCTATTATTCTATGATCTTGTGAGTTCAGGCACCTGAATTTGCCCCTCTTTCTCTGGACTTTCCTATCAACCATTGGGACACAGCTTAGTGATGTACAGACACAGCTTTAAGGTTGTGAATTTGGCAGTAAGGTTCAGGTAGACACGTTCAAGTTATCGAGAGCACCAGGTCTATGGAGGAGCCTTTCTTTGTGCTCTGATGCTCCTACATCATCATCATCATTACGAATTGATACCATTAGTATCTTTTGCTAGAAACTTAAGATTTTTAACCTCCCTGTGGGATCTGACAGCTCTGCTCCTGGGATATATATGCCTTGCACCAGCCCTGAGTGATTGCTGAGGAATGTCTCTTCTCTGGGCAGATGAGTGGGACTACTCCCCACTTTTCAGACTATGGTTTGTCTAGACAGTCTCTGTAAAAGCCATTGTCTTGTGATACTGTAATGAGGGCTTCAGATAATCATCTTAAAATGGGTGTTCTGGGTTGATAAAAGATGACATTTTATACACGGGGACTTTGCTTTCAACCCTTTTAAATAGTGTTTCAGTTTTCCTAGGATCTTTCTTATGTTCTGTCCACTAACTCATAGATGTTAAAGGTGTCTAAAGATGCTCCTCATATGCAAGAATATTTCAATTCACTTCTTCATTTTTGCCTAGGTAGGCAGTCCATCAACATCTACTTTTGCTTGGGAAGTGTTGTGTTTGGCCACTCTCTCTAACTCTATTCCTCCACAGTCCAGTCTAGCATACTGGTGCTGTGAATGGGATTGTGATGGCACTGGACTTGGTTGTTTCCAATCAGCCTGGGTTTTTGCAGCTGATGTAAACTCCTCATGTAGTCTAAAGTTGTTTTTTTTCTAATGTCAACAGTCACTGGAGAGGACATGCTGTGAAATGTCAGACTATTTGTACTTTCTTTTGGGGATAACGGGTCAGTGACTTCATCTGAAGTTCAGCTTAGACCATTTCTCTTAAAGGTTGGTCCTTCTCCATGTCACATCGGTGCCTTCATTAGTTCAAAATTCATGCAAATATGATTTGAAATGTTCTTAGTGATCTTAGACAAAGCTTTGATACCTTTCCTCACCTTTGCGTGCTGTTTCTGGTATTCCACAGAGGCAGGGTGATTGATGGTAAATTTACACTGGGGTCCAGCTGACCTATTGCAAGAAGGGTGGGTGAAGCAAATGCAGAAGAGCCAGAGGTGCTAATGTGCCCCTTTAGAGGATGTGTCACTGATGTGGAAGGCCTGGTGGGATCTGCTCCATCAAAGCCAATTCAGTATGTTCTTTGAAGTACTATGCATCCTCAGTATCCTCCATATTCACCAACACAGAGCTAAATTGAAGCCTTTGGTCCATCCTGATTATCCTGAGGGTTTCTTTGCTCAGATTAGGTAATTTATAACTAGTTCATAAATTAGAAATGCTGATTTTGTGCCTTTTGTATTTCATCTGTCTCCTGTGCTGAATTGCTTGTGTCTGGATGTGACCTGATCAGTAGTTATGCAGTCTGTATTCTGTACCCTGCACCATCCATGTGTTAATTTCTGCAAGGCAGTGCAAGTTCTCAGATGTACCAAAGGATACAAGCATCTGAGAAACCTTATGTGTCACTTGTTGCAAGTGCTTGTCAATTCTTTCTCATGTAGATTTTCCTCTCAGTCTCCTGTAGGTGTCTTCCAGCCACTGGCTTCCCTCTTATTGCTGTGATTATCGGGAATGGCTGAACTCCCCTCCAGGCATGAGGAAGCTGTGGCTCTGGAAGCTGTGGGTCTGCTCCTCCCCCCTGACATGCAGAAATTATTTTGCTAGCATTAGAGAAATCCCTTTGGTTTTGTGCATTAATGCTACTATCGAGTCTTAACATATTTTTTTCAGAGATTGCCATGTTGCCTTGTCTGTGTTCTTCAGTAGCTGTGTCAGACTTCCACATTTGCCTTTGATATCTTTTCAGTCTTTTTGAAGTTACTCCCTTTAAAAATGGTTTTAAGTACACTTAGTCTCCCTCTTTCTCAAGGAGTTTTCTTTCACAATTGCTTCCTCTCTGGAGAGAAATTTCTCATGTGTCACAGGACCAGGTCTGTGAAGACCACTGGGACTGCAGCTGGTTTCAGTTGGCAGATCTTGGTGAAGTTCTGACTCATGTGGAGCAGTGCTGGGGTGGAGGGATACTCTGTGATGGCCTGAAAATATTTATACCTTGAAAAGCTGATATTTTGATGTCTCTTCTTCTCCAAATATTTTCGTTTGAAAAATTTTGTGGTGTGCCAAGTGTTCTTCACTTGCAGGAGGATGACAAAAAGAAGGCCAAATAACATTGCCCTGTGCTGCTGTGCTGCTCTGAGTGATGGTTTTACATCCAGATGCTCTGTTCCAATCTAGTGTAGAAATGGAGCTGAGACTATTTTGTCCAAAATTTTCTGTTTTTTTTTTTTNGCAAACAATCTGCCTAGAGTTGACCTGGTATGTGCTTGGCTTACTGGCTGTCTGCTTCTCTGTCTCCATGTGGGTACCAGCCTGACTACCTGGGACAGCCTGCCACTGCACAGCTCATTTCCAAGGTTCAAATTTAAATAGAGAGGGTGGATAACATGTTTTCCCCTGCAGACTTTCCATATCCTCTTGTTGATGAACCTTGCTATAGTGCCTGGCAGAGCACTTGCTTCCCCTTCAGCTCTGTTAATTTACTGTGCTACTCTGCTTCCTCCTGTGTTTTTCCAGGATTCTGCAGCCCTTAGGGCACACAATTAAGACATTTCAACCCATGCACAGAGCTGGTCCTCGAAGTTCACCTGTGGATAATGCTCTTTCTCTCACCACTTCCATAAGTTTCTTGGTGTTTTGGTTAAGCAAGCACATCAGAACCTAAGAGCTGTTGTAACGTTGATCAATAATAACAATTGTGTTCTTTCTGATAGTCTCCAGGAGCCCCAGGCAAGAACTAACATTTGGCAATGCAAGCACAGAGCAAAAATTCACTCCCAAGCAAACCACCTTCTCTTCAGTCATTATCAGCCATCATCTTGCAGCTCTCTGGCAGCTCCTCAAATACGACTCTTTTATCTATAGCCTTTCCCCTTCACACTGATTAGTTGGAAGGCTGATCATTTTCCCCAGAAGTAGCTGCATTTTTCTATCCTGTATCAATCTGCCATTTTTTTTTTCCAAACCCTCCCTGTCATTTATCTATCCTCACTAATGCTGAAAGCTTCTCCAGCTCAGTAATTTAATTAACCTGCTGTTTTCTCCCATTCTCATCTAGATCATTAATGAGAGTGCCTAACAAGTCTGGGTCTAATAGTGGTCTCAATGGCCTATCACAGCACATGTCATTCTCTCGATATATCAACCAGTTAACATTAAGCTTCAGCTGGGATCTTTCAGCCAATAATAGGTATTCCTCCCATCCAGTATCAACTGGTCTTTCATGTACAGTGTCAGGAGTAAGTCGGTTGATGCTGTAGTCGGTATTGTCCATCTCCCTGCCTTGCCCAGACAAGTGGAGATGAAGGTACAGGTCAGGCACTGGGGAGATACAACAACTTGGTCTGTCACCATATCGGGCTTATGGGTGAAATGGTTCTACACCTGTGGACACCCCTGCAAGCCCTTCCCTGCTCCATTGGCCAAACAAACCCTTGCATGCTGAGTTCTATCAACACCTGGAGATGGAAGCAGCCTCACGCTGGTAGGTGACAAGAAAATTTGTGTGCCATCATCTTCACAGGCAGCTGAGGTGAGTTTGAAAGCTCCTATGGCAGTTGTGGTTTAGGTGCTGAGAGTTCCCAGGGAAGATGAAGAGGAGGACATTGAATTTGTTTGATTTCAATTCAGGCAATTCAAACCCAGCCATGAGACACCCCCACCCCCTACTCTGTCACTGCAAACCCCAGAGGGACCTTCCAAATCTAGGATTAGCAGGGTCCCTGATAATAGCCTCCGGGCACCAGCAACTAAACATGAGGGCTAAGAGGCATGCATCACCTTCAGCAGGATTTAAACACGTAATAGGAAAGGAAAAAAAAAATAGCTGCTGGATTTTAACATTAGCAAATGTCAAACCATACATTTGGGAATGGAAAAAAATGTAAGGTGACCTCTACACTGCTGGGGAAAGAGCTGGAATATTTTGATAATAAAGAGGATTTAGGGATTCAGAAAACATTATCTTGAGGATGAAGGACACATGGTGTCTTCAGCAAAGGATGCTACTGGCTGGGAAGAATAAAAGTCCAGAAAATATCAATGCAAGACCTATGTGAAGCCACCAGCTGAACCTAGCAGTGAACATGGCTGGAGATACAGAGACTGTGGACATCTCTGGGGCAGGACACAGACCTCACCAGCAGCCAGGCCCTGCAGAAGTACAAAATGGTGAGCAAAGGGAAGCCCAGGCCTTTGCAGGGCAGAGGAAGACTTAGGGTGGTGGTAGTGTGAAGAAGAAAGGCTTCTCTGTGGTGATGAGTAGAAGACGCAGGCAGGAGACACTTGTAAACACATCAGCAGAGACAAGAAGAATTTGCTCTCCTTTGGAAACAGCACAAGCTCGATCTTTGAAGCACTGGGAAGACACCCTTCCTTGTGGTGACATTTTACCAATCGGTACAGAATTTATCCACCATTTCCTCTGCTGTCAACCTGATTTTCCCTGTGCAGTTTCCCTGGTTGATCGGAGTATCAGGTTGTTGCTGGATTTTACATGATGCTATTGTGACATTTGACACGGGAAGCTGGTTTGGACTGTTTTCTCATCCAAAGGTGGGGTGAAGAGGATGTCTCCCCAGGCAGCACCTTAGAAGGGAAATAGAAAGGTAGAGGCCAAGGGTGGTGAAAGAGAAATGGCAACATCCAAACCTGGGTGGAAATAGGTTTTCATGAGGATGTAAGAAAAGGACAATCACCTGAAATTCTTAGCTTTACTCTGAAGTGGTCATGGTTTTGCTGTGGAGATCCCTGGTCTGATTGCCCACACAGAGCTGGAGGTGGTTTTCTGGGCAGTTTTTGTGAAGTTTTAGTTTTGGGAGGTGAGTCCTGGAGAGGTTTGTATGTCAAGGCTGACAAAGCACAATTTTTTGAAATATGTTGTCTGAGTGGTACCTGCTGGAACCGGTGGGGTTTGCTTTTCTTGTCCTTTCTCCTGTCAGAAGTTGCACAAGTGATTTCCCCAGAGAAAGGAGAGTTTTCTTCCACTTTGGCAGGCAAAAGAGAGCAGAGGAACATGAGGAGTAATGTTTTTGTGTCTTTGAATCCAAAAGATTTACTCTTCTCTTTCTTTGGCATGCGTTGTGTATGAGAAATCCTGAAGAAAGTAACAGTGAATATGTTAGGATAAGGGTTTTCCAGGCTATAAGAGATGGGATATTCTACTGGTAAATATGTACATCTTACATATCAGGTGCCTATTTGGTGCCTGATGCTATTGCTTTAACCTCAGGTGTATCCTACATGTTTGAGCTTCCCAGGTGCGTTTTTGTGATTCTGAAGTAATTTCTTTCTTTTTTCACTTCAGTTAATTCCTTTGATGGCATGATTCCTATTTCCCCCAAACCAGCAGTCCTCTCAGTTCTGAAGGAGATAAATTAAACAAAAAAAGATGGTAAATTAAATGTCAAAAAAGTTCGGTTAGTATCATGAAATATTAATAGCCACTTAGTATTAGGGGAAATTAGTCCTGCTGTACTAAAACTGCTCTGCAGCAAGAGACTAAACTCTGGGGTGTGAAGTCTGTGTCCCTGTGGAGATTTGCAGGTCCTGGCTTTAGGACTGAGGTTGTCTTCAATAAGCTTCATGGTTTGGCTCTTTTAATTAAGTAATATGCTTCAGGGGCTGAAACAAAATGTGTTGCTACCACATCACTTCCTCAGTCAAGGCCGACAGTGGGACAGCAATGCCTGCCTTTTCCACTACGGGAGAGTAAGGAAAGGGTGATGACAGGGTGGTGGCAGAGTGTCGTGAATACCTGGCCCTGGAGAAACACAAGTCTCATGGGATCAGTATGAAGGAAATCTATTTTCTCTGAAATGATCCTGACTGCTTAAGCAACTTGCCTCTAGAGGTTGTGAAATAGCATCTCCAGAGGGGGCTGCCCAGCAGAGGTGAGACACCATCCATCAGGAGTGGTTTATGGAGAGTGACAGTAATCCAGCCCTGTATGGGTGTGCAAGCCTCTTCCTAAGGGCCAAGTGTGGTAGTGCTGTTAAAATTAGCTGACAAGGTCCCAGTTCTAATGCCTTATAAATATCAGAAAAGCAGTAGAGCCCCAGAGGCAGGGAAGGGCAGTGCCCACTGCTGGTTTAAAGTAGGAAGCTGGAAAGACCAGAGGTACGGAGGGGCTGGTTGGTTCAATCTCAGTGCTGCAGGAGAAAGAGGAAATGTTAACAGAGCTGAAGATCAAAGGCATAGAAATACCATTAAATGGGTAGCTTTCCCGGAAAGTATTCTTAAACCCAGACAAGTTCTCAATTTTGTCTGATAGTTTTTTTAAAGATATTGCTGTCACCATTATTTATTAATCACATTGCTGTGATGCCAAGAAGCCCCAGGCATGGACTATTGTCCTGGTGTATCAGATGTGGACAAAAAAAAAAAAAAAAACCAGTCTCTGCTCATGTATTTGGATTTTCATAATATATTTAGACTTACATCAGGCACTTGATTTACTTGGTTGAAAATATACTCTCTATTGAATCAATGGACAGTTATTAAATGGATTAAGAAACAGGCAGCTAAAAGCTCTCAAAATGTGATTGCTGTTGAAGGATCATTGCTGAACAAGCTGCTTGCACGGTAGGTTTGTAGGATTCAGCTTTCACCCTGGTGTATTTCACTACTTCCATGAATGATCCGGAAAATATATATAAATTAGTTGCCCGTAAAGTTTGCAGCTGATTCAAATTTTGCCATGATAAATAATGATGAAGGCAAACCTCTAATGCAGAGCAATTGCAACTGCCTGGTAGACTGGCAACAGTGAAACAACATGAATTTTAATACAGCTAAATGCTCGGTCATCCATCTCTGAGCACGGAATGTAGGGCACTCCGTCAGGCTGGGAGACTGCCTGCTCGAGGGCAGCAACTCTGAAATTGATTTAAGGGCCATATTGGATAACAGGTGATTATGAACATTTAATGCCCTGTAGTGGTGAAATGGATGAACATCATCTCTGGATTAAGAGGGGAAGCCAAAGTCTGAATAAAGAGTTTTTATCCGCCTTGATTAAAAATGAGGAAGGTGCTGTCGTCTGCTGTTGCTGATGAGACCCAAAGGCTGGAATTTGAGCCAAGGGCTTCCAGCATGGAAACCTGGTGCAGATTCCAGGGTCCCTGAACCAGGGTGGAGATCTGTTGTAAGAGGTGTGGAAGCTGTCTCTGAACCTATATTGGCTGTAAGAGGTGTGGGTAGCTCAGCCCAGCACCAGCCGCTGCTGCCTTTGATGAGGCTCGAGCTGCCGGCTGGGATCCTCTCCCTATTCCTAGCTTCCTGAGTCCCACGCAGACAGGAAGGTGTATTATTAGTGTCCCATGGTATTCTTGTTTAGCTTGGCTTCACAGACTCTGCACATGTCAGAGAAATATGTTTATAGAGTTGTGGGTGTCGTGTCTCTTATCTGGCGCGAGTGGATGAGCAAGCTGCATCAGGGCAGGCAGGCATGTCTAATGCTGAAGCTGCAAAGGAGACAAAGCCCACACCCAATAAAGACACTAGTGGTTGAATTTGGACACTTGTTAAGAATCGGTCCTAACTGGGGTGAAAGAATGAGCCATGTGAAGGTAGCAGGGATGTGTGCCAGGGTGCTGGGAAAGATGCCGAGAAAGACAGGGAAGGGAGGCAGAGGGGGAGCATGGTGGGACTCGGCTTCTCTCCCACCATCCGGATGGAGGGGCCAGGAGTCCAAGACAGTGCTGAGAAATGCCCTGAGTCCACAGCAGAGAGTTTGATGTAAGGCAACCGCAGCAGAGACCTCGCATTTTGTCGCGTGTCTCTGCTACACCACCCTTCAAGGTGACAGCTCATGGGGTGGGGTGGAGACCTGTGGTCACCCTGGCTCAGGAAGAGAGCGTCACATTGTGAACAGGGTGTAGTCACCTGTGTGTGCTCTCACGTTTTCATTTCTAGCTGTTCTTTGAAGAAGTGGTTGAGATTAAAACACACTCCCTCTCCCTGCCCTCTCTCTGTCACCTGGGGCATTCACTCTCAAGCTGTTTCTTTAGCTGCAAGGGTTTTCTACATCCATGCAGACAACCAGGCTGAGGCCATGGGAAAGTTTTTGAGCAACTTTTCCTTCCAGACTCTTTGCTGGACTTTATTCCTCCACTCCATATTATCAGCAGATGCTGGGTCTGTGAGCAAGAGCTGAGATAAGTGTGATTTTAGAAAAAAAACAAGAAAACATGCTGCCTTATGCCGTGGGGCACTTCCAGTGCTGAAGATGTGGCGGTGGGATTTGCAGCTGCCAGGGGGGTGCAGTCCCAGATGGCTGGGGGAAAGCAGGTGTAAATGCCATCTGGAGCTTTACCTCCCCTTTCCATGAGTCACTCACACACGGTGCTTTCACCAGTGCCAGGTTTGGACATGCAGGAAAATCTGCTTCTTACTAATAATGTTTTGAAGCATTCCTGAGATACTTCGGGCTCCACAGGAGTTCTAAGTCATCTCAGGAACCAGAGTTTGCTTCCTTTGGGCACCTGTTTGTCCCTGACTTTTCACAAATATGCTGCAGATAATACTAACTTCTGTAGGAGCTAGTTGTGATTCACAATGCATATTTTTTCACTTCATTCATCACAGCATGAGGATTGAGTGGTGGCAGTATCATAGATGATCCTGTTCATGCAACATGCTGGATACATCCCATCTGGATAAGATGGAAATGACGATTGTGACAACTGATGAGGGCCTCACCCACTTATGCTGGGGATCGGTCACAGCTTCTCTCGGTCTGCAGGATCCTGCCTGAGATCTGCTGGGATTTACTGAGCTGGGTATGGATTTTGGTCACACGTCATTTTGCCAAAGGCAGCATGGCAGGGGTAGCTATGACAATGCTGTGGCCATTGCTGTCTGTGATTGGAAAAAAGAGAGGCGTGACATTTCTCCCAGGCTGTGAAGAAGGAGCCCATTTCCCAGTGCTGTCCAAGCTCAGGGTTCCAGTGGGTGCCCCGCGGCAGCCCTGCATGGTGGGTTAGGGTCAGAGCAGTTATTCAGAGCCGTTGTCCAACGTGAATTCATGACCGGTGGATTTGGAGAATTCAGCCTGCAGGCTTTCATGGATGTCCCTCTGCCTTTGCTCTGTTGGTTCTCCTGCAGCAACCCTACATTCCTCCTGCCTGTCCTCCCCCTTTTCCCTCCCTCGTGCTCGTTTTTCCCAGTGGTTCCACTGGTTCTCCAAATGCTTGTTCCAGGCCACATGCTTTCACCTTCTCTTTGACCACTGGGTATTTTCTGCCCACACCTCTTGCCTCTCATCTGAATTCCACATCAGTTATTTCACTTGGACGTCTGCCTTTGTCACAAACTGTCCTCTGTATTGGACATCTGTATGAGATTTTTGTCTCTCCCCCAGCTGTTGCCATTGCATTTGGTAACTGGCACAGTATCGTGTCAAACTCACCTGCTCAGAGCCAGATCCCTACAACTCCCATGTGTTCTGCTGAGTGCAGAGGCTGGTGCTGAGGTTGGACTGGAGGAAGCTGTGGTGCATGGATCTTTGTGGTGTCACACTGATGTAGGTGACACTAGAGAGAGCCAGGAACAAGGCAACACTTTATGTCTTTAGGAGAGTTGAAGATGGCCAGATATGATCACCTCCTGAAAGGGGACACACTTCTGCATACAGTGTGGTGATCAGCTCACTTCTGAAGAAGAAAAAGAGGATACTGGTAAAGCTGGAATGGGCCAGCAGTATCTGGGACCTACATGGAAAGGATCAGGGATGAATGGTGTCAGGCCTGGCACTGAATACTAGAAAGCCACGTAAGAGGCCTTTTCTGCAGGAATTCTCCATGGTTTTAAATGAAGGTCATAACCTTTTCCCATTAAAAAGTCATAAGCTTTTCCCTTCCAGATATGCAATAGATAACTGGAAGGAGAACAGAGGGAAAACACGCAGAAGGAAAACATCTTACACAAGAACAGCTGAAAACTCTACTTTTACTCATAGAATTGGCAGAGACTTCATCCCACCAGGTGAGGTGGCAGAGCACAGAGCTGACAAGAGCACTCATTGAAGTAGGGCTAAGGATATCCATAGGATTTTCCTATGCCCATCCATAGGAAACAGTGGTAACTAGGCCAGCATTTTAATGTCTAAGTGGATAACCTCATATAAAAGATCTGAGAAATGTTCATCCCTCTTTTTATGTAAAATATTTTTAGGAACATCTTTAACCTGTGTTCATAGGTAGGGATTACCAAGTCCTTACTTCTGTGAACTAGTGCTGCAGCTTGGCTGCTGGACCAGGAGGATGTCACTGCTTACAACCAGCTTACATTTTAAGGTTTGAGCACAACTTGGAACTACGATAATATTTCTGCTTGAAGGAAAGTGGATATTTGGGCACATGATTTGTTGCAGCAAGGGATTTCACAGTAAAATTCATAACCACAGACTAGATGGCAGATGCAATTCAGCATTTATAAATACTAAGTAATGTACACTGGCAAACAGCCCAGACCCTTACCTAAACAAACACAATGATGGGCTCTAAATCAGCTATTGCCACTCAGCAGAGTGGTCTTGGGGACTCTGCGGAGGGTTCTCTGAAAAGCTCGGCTTGATGTTGAATGATAACAAGCAGTGCAGGAGCTGGCAGGAATGGAGCAGGACATCTAAACCTCTGCATAAGTCCATGTTGCAGCTGCATCCCAACTACTGCCCTCCCACCACTACAGTGAAGAGCACTTGGAAAAGCTGCAGAGAAATACAGCAAAAATGTCCAGAGCAGCATTCATATAACAACCTATGACTTGAAAAAAACCCAAGAGAATGGAAAGAAGGATTCATAGTCTGTAAGAAGACTGGGAAATTCTGCCTTAGGCAGGCTCTGGGCCAGCGTTTGCCTGGGGCTTGTAGATGTCAAGGCAAGTATTGCCTGTCAGTCTGCCTCTGCTCCTGAGCAATGTGTTGGACCAGCCCAAGCGCGCCATTGTCTGATTCTGTGCAGCTCTCCTCATGTTATTGTACAATAGTGAGGGCTTTTCTCTTATTTCCTGGCCTCACAGGGCATTTCTAGGGTATAGTAATTGATGTTAGTGTTATTGTTATACAGGGACCTAATGACTCCTGTATTTAAATCCCTTGATATTTTCTCCTGTAAAGGTTTCTCCTGACCTTTTCTTTGAGACTCTTTCAGACCTCCGTGACTTGCAGCAACTCTTTGAATTTCAGTAGGAAGAAAACCCTGTGGCTAGAAAAAGAAGCTTTTTTTTTTTTTTCCTTTTTTCCCCCCTCATCAAATTCGTATTCTAATTAGCTGAAATATAAGCTGTTAACTATCACCTTTTCCTCTCTCTCCCTGATGTTGCTGAGGGAAATGCTGGCAAACCACCAAAAGTATAACCCTGCCCAAATGTTGTTAGGCAAAACCAGACCTGCTGACAAAATGCTGGGAGTACTGGAGAACCCCTGGCAGAGATGGGGAGCAGGGCCGGTTGGGAGCAGCTTTGGCACAATCCTGTGAATGGATGGAGCTGCCTTGGCTCAGGTCTGTGCTGTACTCTGCTCACGTAATGAGTCATGTAGTTCAGCCCTAAGCGATGCTGAAGAATCAGTATTCAAACCCCTCTGGAGATTTGTGAGGATGGATTCTAACTAATGCACATGATATAACTTGCTTTTACCTTCTTCCCTTAAAAATATCCCTGAAATATTAAGTCCAAAAATCACATTAAGGGAGTATGATTTAGGTGGAAAAGATAAACACCTAGAATTTAGGAAATGGCCTCCATCCCCTGCCTAGATACATTACAGAAATGACCTTTCATTTCAGACCACATATGATATTTTTTCTGCTGAAATTCTGTCTCGTTTGGGGTAGAGGCTGGTTATACCAAAGAGTAGGACTGAGGCTGTACTGCCAAAGGGAATGAAGAGAACCACAGGCCCAAAGGTTAATGGATCTGGATGCAGTCCCAGAGCACGTAGGTTCAGAGAAGTTTGGGGTGGGGTTCAGGTGCCTAAATGTCGCTGCCACTTACAGCACACCCTGCTCCAGCCGCTGGAAGAGCACAGGTCTCCTAGAGGAGCTGTATCAAATCTGCCAGGACTCATGTTAGTATCTCAGACCCTAAGGGTGTCTCAAAGGGAATTAGCCACCTATTTTTATGCAGCTGGCATTTGGCACCACAACAAGGTATATGTGTTTTGGTGTGAGCTGGGACTCTGACCTCCAGCAACAGTCTGTGGGGATGGAGCTGGGCCAGTCAGCCAAGCCTGTAGAGCAATTCAGCACAGTGACCCCACTGACTGTGCCCCTCGAAAGGAGTCCCTGGCACTCTGACATCCCCACGAAGCTGCAGATATGCCACAGGACCTGCAGCAGCCCCAAAATGTCCTGCTGCAATGAGGATGCTTGCACGGCAGTGGGCACCTGCATGTTGAGACCTGCTCTGTACCAACTCCAGGTTCTCCGTTCTCCAGAGCTGTGACACTGGTTGGTCTTCCCAGGGGCTTGTGTGGTGGCAGAGCATCACTCCTCTCCTCTCCCTCTCACCCTACAGCCACACCAGCTGCATCACTATGGACCAGCCTTCTTCTCCGCAGAGGAGGGAGGGAGGAGACAGCAGAAGGGGAGGCAGCTCCAGCCTGGGGCGAGATTAGTCCAAACCAATTCTCCTTCCTCATTCACCTCTCTATTTGCCTTCAACACGTAATGCTTAAATGTGCTGCCTTCTTTCTTTTCATAGAATCATAGATTCATTCAGGTTGGAAGAGACCCTTGGGATCATCGAGTCCAACCATAAGCCCTACTCTACAAATTCCTCCCGAACACCATATCTCCTAACACCACATATAAACAACTCTTAAATACATTCAGGGGTGGGGACTCAACCACCTCCCTGGGCAACCTATTCTAGTGTCTGACCACTCTTTCTGGGAAAAATTCTTTCCTAATGTTCAGCCTAAACCTACCCTGTTGCAGCTTGAAGCCTTTCCCTCTTGTTCTATCGCTAATCACCTGTGAGAAGAGACCGGCACCAATATCTCTACAATGGCCTCTCAAGTAGTTGTAGAGAGCAATGAGGTCTCCCCTCAGCCTCCTCTTCTTCAAACTAAACAGTCCCATCTCCTTCAATCACTCTTCATGAGATTTATTCTCCAGGCCCATCACCAGCTTTGTTGTCCTCCTCTGCACTCGCTCCAGTCCCTCGAGATCTCTCTTGTGTTGAGGTGCCCAGAACTGGACACAGTACTCAAGGGGTGGCCTCACCAGTGCTGAGCACAGGGGGACAATCACCTCTGGAAATACCAACCAGTGTCACAATTTTCGCACACATGCACTCACAAACACAGACCCACCTTTGGCCCCAGGACAAAGCAGGAGACACTGAAGCAGCTTTGCAGAATGTCTTTCAAAGCCATGTGCTGAATTTCAAATAATCCATTCAGAACAGGGAATTAAGCAGCTATAGTGTCTCCATACTATAAACAAAGGCAAAATGCTATGTGCATCAGCAAAAGGCTTTGTACTGTAAAGTATTCCCTTTATGTCCAACCAGGAGAGAATTCAAATGATTATTGACCCTCCACTGTAGGAAAGCCGCATTACAATATCTCCAGATCAATAGAGACAAGTGCAGAGCGGCAGAGAAAGGCCACGCCTCTGCAAACTGCAGAAAATTGCATTTTGCTTTGGCCTCTTAAAAAGTTTGCAAAGCATCTATTAGAGGCCCCTAGAGTCTTTTCTTTCTAATTGCCATGTTTGACAATGCGATTGCACAGGGGACTAGCGGAAAGACAGATAATGGACCCTCTTTAATTGCTTCCCAGTTCCATGAGTCATGACACTTTTGAGATGGCAAAGGGGAAGTGTGGCAGTTTGACTGAAGGAGGTTTCTGGCTTTTAGGAAAGCTCTGGAGGAACAAATGCTAGACTCAAAGCCAAAGCCTGGGAGGGACTGAAGGTTCCAGGTACTGGATTTTCTTTCATCTTTTTGCTTTTGACCAGAACTATCCAGTTAAGTTGTAATCATATTCTGAAAGAGGTAGGAATGGCTACTCATCTAAAAGATGAGGGAAAGAATGTCGCACCAAGACCATTTTTCTCAAGGGTAGGCACTAAGGTTGTGTCTTGCTCCTGCAACGTGGAAGAGTCCAGCAGGTGGTGGAGGGTCAGGCAGTGGTGGTAGGAGCACACTGTACTGTGAATTTCTCTGGCAGGTTGAGAGAAGGATGTTGTAGTTCCCCACTGGATGCTGGGCTTGGCCTGTATTTCTGGGGACGGGCACTTTGTGAACCTTCTGACCTCCCTCCTCCCTGTGGCACCAGTGAATATCTCCTGTACTTCTGGTCTAAGAGCAGGTTGTGTTTTTCCTGGAAGAGGAAAGAGCCCACAACCAGAGCTGAACCCGGCACTCCAGGAAAACAAACGATGGCATTTACCTGTGCCAGCCAGGCTGCAGAGTAGCTGGGATTTTTCTGCCCAGGTCCTCTGGTTTCTTGCCATCTGCCCTCAACCAGGGCTTTGCCCTTTCTGCTCAGGGCAGCACCTACTGGGGCCCCTCAGCATCATGGAGACTTGGTACCTCCCAAGAGGAGCAGAAGCTCATGATGCTCACACTTTTCCTGGCAGGCTGTGTCTGTGTGATCTTTGCCTGGACATCTTCTGAAGGTCTTTGTCCTTCACCTCTGCTTAGTGCCAAGGGAAACAATCCACAGCTTGGTGTACAGGACATTGTACAGACTCTGGACACTGCCAGGTTGTGTTCCAGCCTCTCTGGGGGTGGACTGGTTTGCCTGGGTGCTGCCTTCACCTCACCTGGACAAGTCCCGGGCCATGGTGGTTGTGAAAGAGGGGAGGAGGATGGAAAGGTCATCAAAAAAGGAGACAAACAGAGGGAGATGGAGAGGAAAACAGAAGTGCCTGGTTTTGTGCCAAGGTACCCTGCTGATGGGTGTTGGGGTGCTCAGTTCCTGTACCACTGCAGTCCCCGCGTCAGTGTTCTAGCTCCTCCCTCTGTATTACGGCCCCAGCTCTGTGCTCAGTAAGGTGATGCTCCACACCATGATGTGGTGCTCAGCTCAGCATAAAGGGACTCGGGTCTTGCTTTGTGTTATGACACTGGGCGCCAGCACAGGTGCCGGTTTCCAACTGATGGGCTCCAGCCTCAGGGGCACAGGGCATTGACACCACTGGCCTGTCTCGATCTTGCAGGGCTTGGTTCAGAGCAACAGATTACCTGAAAATATGGGGGCATAGCCCAGGCAGACAGGAACAAGCTCTGCTGTGCTTCAAACCTTCCTAAAATTGTGCAGCTGTGTTAACATGGCTTGATGCCAAGTCTTAGCAACCTTCCTGTCCCAGGACCCTGCCTTGTGCTCATCCCTTTCCTAAAGGGGTCACTTGGCACCTGGTCAGGAAAAGCAAGGTAACATTTGCAAGGAACTCTATGGATGATACTATCCTGGTACAAGGTCTGTGTGGCTCTTATCACTCGGTGGCCACAGTGGTCTGGGTCGGACCAAGCACAAGGCACAGATACTGGATGAACACCAGTGATGGAGAAGCTCATTGGAGGAGCAGGGGAAGGCCAAGGCATGGTCTGTCCGGTCTTGAAACAAGGTCACCTTGAGTTCCCAAGGACATCTGTAGACTGCACCCACTCCTGCACTTGCCTCAGGCCCTGCACTGGCTGGGCATCCTAATGACTGCTGGGTGCTGAGTTTGTCACGGATCAGTCAGAACATGGTTGAACTGCGCTACAGGAAAGTAACTGGAAAAAAAGCTTTGGGGGATGATTGACAGTAACTGTCTCCAGTGGAAGGAGCTAATCCGAGTAGCTCATGAACACCAGGTCCCTAATTAAAGCACACAGGCTAGCCCTGCCTGTAATTAATTTCCCTATGCTGCTCTGCTGGCAGCCAGCTATCATTGCCACTGACTCACAGCTCCCATCAGCCTCAGGGGTATCAGCAGCTGGTGAAGAAAAGCCGTGGTTCAGAGTGGAGCAGGATTTGCCCTTTCCCTTCTGCTCTGTCACAGGGAGAAGCTCATTGTGTCTCCAGCTCTGCTCACACACAGAAACTGGGACAGGACCTTGCTGCCCGGCCCCTGCAGCTCTGTCATTGGGAATGGGTGTCAATGCAGGCTCAGGGCACAAGCGATGAAGTGATGTGGAGGGTGCAGGAGCATGGCAGCCAGGGCACACACAGGGCAGGGCACCATTCGTATATGCATGGCTTGTTCTCTGCCAGCTGCTTCATGTTCTCTCCTTCTCTTCCCGTGTATACATGTATTTATTATGCACTTGCCTTCCCTGGCTGGAGCTGGAACAGGAGCATTGTCATTGTGATTCCTCTCCCATAGGTATGGTTCTTTGCGTTCACTCTGCTGTGAGCGTGTCACATATTTATAAGGAGTGTGGAATGCATCTGGGCTGTGGTTGGATTTTCCCTGAGCAGGCTGCAGCCCCTGTGGTATTGCCAAGGCAGGGAGGAGCTGCTGGGCAGAGCCTGCAGCGATGTTTGCCATCCGAGCACTCTGCAGCTAAGGTGGGTGGTGGTGTGAATGTCATTGCTCCAGAGCCACCCCCGGTCCCCAATATCTGAATCACGACACTGAAGAAAGAGGCTCTAGAAAGTCCTATTTCTCTGACTATAGGTTTTCCTTATCAGTTGGACAAAAATCGTGCTGGTCATTGTTGCCAGCATTGTTTTAATTTCCCAGGAGGCTCCTCTTGTTGTGACATGTCTCCAGCAGGGGATTTCAGCTGTCTCATGTTACTTTGCTCCATATTATGGGATGTGATATGTCAAGACATGACAAGCAGCCAGAATGTGTCATAATACTGTACTCAACACACTGCCTTCCAGGGATGCTCAGCAGCTAATAATATCAGGCTCACATTATCTCTGCATGCTGAGCTGGTATTTTTTCTCCCATGTGAACTATGTTATATAGGAGTCTCCTGCCTGTATTGGACTGCTGGATCACCACAGTTTTATTAGCTGCACACGGTGAATTATTTTGACTATAGTGAAACTCAGGCCTGGGATGCAAGCCCATTATTGCAGAAGGGCGACTTTACAGAATAACAGAATCACAGAATATCAGGGGTTGGAAGGGACCTTGAAAGATCATCTAGTCTAATGCCCCTGACAGAGCAAGAACACCTAGATCAGGTCACACAGGAACACGTCCAGGCGTGTTTTGAATATCTCCAGAGAAGGAGACTCCACAACCTCTCTGCGCAGACTGTTCCAGTGTTCTGTCACCCTCACCATGAAGAAGTTTTTCCTCATATTTAAGTGGAACCTCCTCTGTTCCAACTTGTACCCATTGCCCCTTGTCCTATCATTGCCTGTCACTGAGAAGAGCCTGGCTCCATCCTCCTGACATTCACCCTTTTCATATTTATGAACATTCATGAGGTCACCCCTCAGTCTCCTCCAAGCTAAAGAGACCCAGCTCCCTCAGTCTTTCCTCATATGGGAGATGCTCCACTCCCTTCAGCATCTTTGTGGCTCTGCCCTGGACTCTCTCCAGCAGTTCCCTGTCCTTCTGGAACTGAG
>VXBJ01006626.1:566793-584113 GCA_013400055.1 Nycticryphes semicollaris
TTTTGTCTGCGATGTATTTGAAGAAGCCCTTTCTGTTGTCCTTG
Organism: Nycticryphes semicollaris; assembly: GCA_013400055.1. Classification (NCBI taxonomy): domain Eukaryota; kingdom Metazoa; phylum Chordata; class Aves; order Charadriiformes; family Rostratulidae; genus Nycticryphes; species Nycticryphes semicollaris. Next base: position 566,838 of record VXBJ01006626.1, read on the forward strand.
ACCCCTCGTGCCAGGTTTAATTCTAAGGAGGCCTTAGCTTTCCTAGTTGTATCCCTACATCCTCTGACAACAGTCTTATATTCCTCCCAAGTGTCCAGCCCCTCCATCCATGATCTGTAGACTGTCCTCTTCCACTTGAGTTTGCCCAGCTGTTCCCTGTTTAACCATGCAGGTCTCCTGACTCCCTTTCTCTGCTCCCTACCTGTTGGGATGCTCTGATCTTGAGCTTGGAAGAAGCAGTCCTTGAATGCTAACCAACTATCTTGGGCCCCTTTACCTTCCAGTACCCTTCCCCTAGTAATTGCTTGAAAAGGCCAAAGTTGGCCCTACTGAAGTCCAGGGCTGCAATTCTGCTGGGTGTTCTGTTCTGGCCACATGAGATCCTGAACTCCACCACCTCATGATCACTGCAACCAAGGCTGCCCTCAACCTTCACCGCTTCAACCAGACCCTCCTGATTAGTGAGAATAAGATCCAGCAGCACTCCTCTCCTTGTTGGCTCAACTTTCCCACCTTGGCTTCTCTGATCCCTTTGTTATTGCTTCAGTAACAGTTTGGTGTAATTTCCATATGATTTAAGCCTTTATTGTCAGGGTTTGAAGTTGCTACTTCAATGCAGAGATAAAGTGGTTTCATTAGCAACACAAAGGGGAAGAGAGCTTTTCTGTGAGATACAGCCAATTGTCCCCAGGATATGGCCCTGCAGGAGCCATTGTCCTGCACCGCACACATGTGGATGGATATGACCAGAGTCTCTCCAGTCTCCCCAGTTTATCCCATTCTGCATCCTTATCCTTTTCTGCCTGACTTTTTGAACTCTGCTCTGTTACCTTAAGGTGTAATGTGGCATCAACACGCCTGAACAACATTTTCAGTCTTTCAAGGAAGAAAAAACCTCCCACGACAGCAAGGAGAGTACACTGCTGTTTGTCCCTGGGCTGGAGATCCCCAGTGATGGGGAGGAGCAGGTCTCTTTGCCAGAGATGCTGTGACGAGCCAGGAAGGAGGCACACGTGTCCCTGCTCACATGTGGTATTCCACAAATGGAACCTCCTGCTGCTACAGTTGCTGCCCATTCATTTTAGCTTCCACATGCAATTTAGAGGAAGAAATTTAAGTAGTTGCTGCTAATTGCCAGTAAAGCACTACTGAAACTGCCTCTCTTTCCCTCCTTCCCCACCATAGGTAAGAAAAAGCAGGTCTCTCGGTCAGGGGTTCACGCTGACCCTCCCTCCCAGCTTCCCTTTCAGAAGATGAAGTTGGCTGCAGATATCTGCCCATCTCTGCCCACCTTCTGGTCTGTTCCCAGCTCCCAGGTGGGGCTGGTGAACTTGGGGAAACAAAATGCTTCCTTGTGATTATTTCTGTGCAGCACAGCTCCTGGGGAAGCGGCTGATCATCGCCATGAAGAAATGATCCTTTCAGGGTTTCTTCAGCCCCAGTGTGCTGCCTGCACACTAGGGACACATGAAATCTACCTCTGCCCTACAAACTTTGAAGAATGCCTGATTTCCACATGATTTGCACATGATTTCCTCCAACAGCACTGCCCTGTGTGGAAAAATGTTCTGTTTTCACTTCTTCCTTGGTGGTTGCACAGGTTCAAAGGAAAAAAAGGGGAAGAGAGGAAGGGAATCAAGAATATGTGGCATAAAAGTTTGACTGAGAGAAGGAAAAGGATGCTCTTGGACCTGAGACCTCTACATGCAGGTCTGACCCATAAGTTATTCTGGGAATCCCTCAGTTATTTCTTGCAGGAAGTGCAGATCAGACCAAAACTGTTCACAGAAAGTCACAAAAGCCACATTTCCATTTTACATTTTAAGTGCATTCTGCGGACACCTGCTTGTTTTGGAGAGTTGTTCAAGGGTCCTGAAAAGTGAGGAGCTGGTGGCTCTGCTGGAACGGGATGCAGGGTTGCCTAGTACAACCCCACAGCTGCAGGAGTCAGCCATGGCTGGGCAGATGCTTTCCCATAGTCTGAACTGTGCTAAATGTGCCTGTGGCAGAGACAAACGGCCCCCCAGGAGACAAATGCCCTCCCCCTGCTCAGAGGTAAGCGCTTTGGAACAGGACATAGTCAGATGTGCATCCAGTACCCACGATACATACATATTGATGATTGCTCTCTTTCGCCACCAAGATGATCGCTCTCTATCGCCACCAAAGCCAGAGACCTCCCAAGTGTGAAAGGCTGAGGAGGTGCTACAAGTGTATATTGATTTTAGCCATTGTGCTCAGTGGTAGAACAATTTTAATTCTGCATTTTAATTGTTTGGCTCCCGTGGCATATGTAGTTTGTAATTAGGGGCAACTCACTTAGAAGGATGATTTTCAGGCACATCTATTAGATGCAAAAAAATAAAGCACTCTCCCATGACCCTGGCTAATTTGCATACTATTTTTGTTATTCTTTAGGAAGCAAACTGCTGATTTTGGTGCTTTGCTTGAACATCCAGTCAGAAGTGGAGTCTTGCCCCGGGGCGTGTGTATGCTACAGTGAACCGAAGATTACAATATCTTGTCAGCAGCAAGGACTGACAGCAATCCCCACTGAGATACCCATCCAGAGCCAGCGCATCTTCTTGCACAACAACAAGATAACCCTTGTGAGGTCCACCAGCTTCACCTCCTGCCGCAACATGACAATTCTTTGGATCCACTCCAACAACATCAGCCTCATTGAGCCTGGAGCCTTTTATGGCCTCAACAAACTGGAGGAGTTAGATCTCAGTGACAACACGAACCTGAAATCTATCAACCCTATCACTTTCCGGGGTCTTGTTCACCTCCACACCTTACACCTGGATCGCTGTGGGCTCCTGGAGCTCTCCACAGGCCTTTTTAGAGGATTGTTCTCCTTGCAATATCTCTACCTTCAGGATAATAATCTTCAGGTCCTGCTGGATGACACCTTCATAGATCTCGCAAACCTCACCTACCTGTTTTTGCATGGGAACAAAATCAAGAGCTTGTCAGAGAACGTCTTTCGTGGGCTGATCAACCTCGACCGGCTGCTTCTGCACCAGAACAGGGTCAGTCTGGTTCACCGCCGGTCTTTTCATGACCTTGGGAAAGTGATGACCCTGTATCTGTTTAACAACAACCTGACAGTGCTCACAGGAGAAACCATGGCTCCCCTGGTGTCCCTCCAGTACCTCCGCTTGAATGGCAACCAGTGGATCTGTGACTGCCAGGCTCGCTCCCTCTGGAATTGGTTTAAGCAGTTTAAAGGATCATCTTCAGAGCTAGAGTGTCACCTTCCCCCCCGCTTGGCAGGGAGAGACCTCAAAAGGCTGCAGAGTGCTGACTTGGAAGGATGTGTCGACTCCTTCAACCAGATACGAACAAGTGTTTTTAGCACTAAGACCAGGTCTGGGAAGTTGCCGACTGGGGTTCCCCCTCTCGGTTCCCACAATGGCTCCCCGAAGTGCTGCCAGCCAGAAATGGATAAGTCCTTTATTTATGAAGCTAAAGGCAAGGCAGGTCCTTCCCACAGCAGCCGGCCATCCTCCAACAATCCTCTCAAGGATAAGGAGAACATGTCCAAAACCAAGTATGTTGAGACGGACCCTTCCAAAAATGGCAGCAACAAGCAGATAAACGATTCCCCCTTTGGGACCTTCCCCAGCATTGTAGACCCTCCATTGACCAAGTTGAAACCAGAATTTCTAGAGCCAATTGAACCTTCCACAGTCCCAACCAAAAAGAGGCAGGGCTGCTCTAAAAAGAACAAATCAAAGGCCCAGTGCCGCCTCACCCAGCAAGGAAACAGCTCCACATTACAACTCAGCCTAAGCCTTTTGATCCCCCCCTTGGTGTGGAGCCTACTGTTATTCTGCTAAAATTAACTCTTTTCCTGGGTTGATGACACTTTAATACTAGACTTTTGCTGACCTCCATAAATGTTGCAAACAAAAGCAAAACTACCATCCACCCTGAGAAAGCTTTGTTACACAAAAGTTAACTGGATGCCTTTATAAAAAAAAAAAACAAAAAAGACAAACACCGAGATGTACATAATTGATTTGTCCTGAAACCTGTGAATTATACCTTTGGTCTTTGGAACTGCACTTGCCCACAAAGCAGCTTTTGCTACAGCAGATGGTAAAGAAATATGGTTTATTTACAGGAAAAAAAAAAAAAAAAAGTGTAAGACATGCTCTGAAAAGAATGTCTAAAATCTGTTTGTAACTTAACATCACACTGAACAATATTGCAGGTTCCCATTTGCAGAGGTAATGAATTTGATGCTGTTTTAATCCTATGTTTATGAATATTGCAGTTTTTCTGTATTCATTCCATCACACCATGTTTACGGGCAGCATTTGTTAAAGAATGCTACCTTTTTCCTTCACAAGATTGCAGTATATATAGATATGCATTTTATTTTACTTGTGTACAAGTATACAAAAAAAAATATAAAATAAAGATTTCTTTTTCCTAAATGGTTGTCCTCTGCAAGGGGTGAAGTGCATTAACCAGCTAAAAAGCTGAAAAATTAAAAGGATATTGAGTAACCCCTGATCTGAAGGCAGGTGGAACATTTAATACAACAGTAATAAATAAGACATACTCAGCGTAGTTACACAATCTTTAACTGGTGCCAACAAAGGGTTTCCATGCATGAAACATACTCTGCTAATGTGCCTGTTTCCCTTCGAACTGTCCCACGCGTTCCCCCAATACCACTCATATTTCAGGATGCTCATAACAGCAGGAAATATCAGCCCAGCCCCCCCCGAGCTGAGGACTCCAGGTTGCAGGTAGAGGAATGTCAGTAAGCAATCCTCAGGAGTCGGGCAGGGCCCCCAAACTTCTGATATGCACAGATACTAGGCTCAGCTCTGTGATTAATGAACCAGAAGGCAGTTCCAGAGTGGAGCAGCGCTCTGGCTTGGATTTATGAAATAAAGTGTATCACAAACACATACCTCCTGGCCTTGCAGCTCAGGCTGGCTGTGCAGGAGAGCTGGTGTCCGCTCCTGGCTGTGCCACCAGGGAATGGCTTCGTGGAGTTGCTGTGCAAGTGACTTCATCTTCAGATAATCCCCATCTTTGACCTCAGGATGCTATGAAATTAAAACCATGGATGTCTGAGTGCCCCCATACTACAGTGTAGGCAGTAAGATCTAGCTGTGCGCTCCTTGTACTGCAAACAGCTCCCCATCCATTCTGTGGGTACTCCAGGTCATGGCAGGGTTGGGCAGTGAGTTTGCCAGGAGGGTGCTTTTCCTTATCAAACTATAGATTTTCTTCTGTGATCCTTCTTCAGGAAGACTGTTGAGGAATTGAGGTCTATACACGCAAGACCATCCTGTCACATGCGGGTGGCATGTAGTGTGGGCCAGGGAGTCGATGTCATAGGTGTACCAAGGTTGTGGGAATGTGTACTAGAGGACTCTGTGTGCACTACAGGCTGAGGGTCTCTAGGCTGCACTGGCCCCTGTTGGGAATCACAGCACTGGGACCGGTGCTCACTTATAGAACAACCAGACATGGGGGAGGGAGGAACCATTGCAAGCCAGGAGTGAAGGACATTGGCAGGGCCATGACTTGGTACCAGCCTTGTTCCAGGTTCACGAGGAAGAAACAGCGACTGTGGAAAGAAGAAAGGGAGGAGGCTTGGATGGCTGACATCCCAGAGAGACCATGATGCTGTAGGCTGGACAGCCAGCATGGCAGAATCTGAGGCCCACCTAAAACAACTTCATGGGCTGTTGCTGAGCTCTACCTCTGCCACAGTCAGTTTCCCCCTGTGTGAATGACAGGGAGAGCAATGCCCAGACTGTTGCATTTGTGATCTGTTCTTCCACATCCATCACTGCGGCTGCCAAAAAGATGTGGCATAACCCCACAGGTCACTCTTGGCACTGAGTCAGGCACCTGTCTGTCAGTACCGGTGGTATCACTGGGTGGGAGACACTGAGCAATATGGCCCTGGGATCCCAGCAAATTTGACCGCTGCCATCCCAGTTCATCCCAGTATCAGCCTCTGCAGAGGAGCCAGGAGTATTTTGGTGCAAATATGTTGTCCTGCCCGAAGGATGAAGCAAGAAATTAGACAGGGTGCCTTGGTAAGCTAGACAGCCTTGACAGTCCCCATGCCTGGAGACATATCCAGTTTCTGTGCACACACAGAGGCACGTGATCAGTACATTACTGCCTGCTCTCTGCCATACTAGCTAGGATTTGTCCCCTTCATGGCAGTGCTGAAGGATTTTCTGCAGTCCTGCATGCTCAACGCAGGTCCCATCCTCTCCTACTCCTCCAAACTCTTGAGGGATTCAAAGCTACACCTTCAGCTGAAGCACACGAGCAGATAGCAGCTCAGCCTGGCTTGGCCACAGGGTCAGCACCATGCCAAAGCCTGTAGAAAAGCCAGAGAGAGAATTGCCAGATGCTGTGATGGGCTGCTGTGGAAACTCCCATTTTGGCCCTAGTCTCAGAGCACGCCATGTGTCTCCCTTCTACAGTAGGTAATGAGTACTGTGGTCAAAATGCTTGGAGCAGTGCTCACAGCTCTGTGGGCATGAGGAAACCAGAAGAGGTGGCAAAAAACAGGAAAAAAAGCCGAGATCTGGGCTTGTCCGTGCCCAAATCAGTATCAGAGGAAGCCTGGCTTTCGTGCTTCCTGTGGTTAACACAAAGCAGACTAGCACATTACTGTCACTTATCCTCAATGGACTAGGAGTCACTTTATGCCAACCCAATGACACTCTTCCTGCTTTCTAGAGCTTGACTCTGCTGTGCTTTCAGTGGCTTCTAGGACTGTATATTGGCCACAAGCCCAGAAGAGTCCCTTGTGCTAATTTCCTAGATTTCCTGCTGTCCAGATGCCAATTTCTATGTTTGCAGGCATTAGAAGGCCATTTGAATGACAGATTATTGAAGAAGGGGATGCAGTGGAGAGCAAGAACACCTGTAGGAGGGGAAGATTTGAGGACTTCAAAGGAAGGTGTTTTTGCTTCTACACTCAGATGTCACTGGATTTACCCAGCAGGACTCAAGACCTTGTTGCCTGTTCCCCATATCATGATACTTTCTTCCTTTCTCGCTGTGCAAGTCACAGTCAATTTTCTGCTCGTCTTTGATGCCAGGAGTGAAATCAAATAAAAAAAAATCAATGGTGAGGATCCATAATGGCTCTGGATGGATGAATGATGCAGTCCTGACTTCCCTGGGAAGAATGGTCTCCCTATTACAGACTGCAGAGAAGCACAAGTCAGCACGTAGTGTCCCCTGCACACTGTCACCATGCAGACACTTGAAAATGCAGTGCCCACTGTTGAAGATGAAGTCAAAACACAGGGTCTCAAGCGGTGGTGGAAAGACACTGTTCATGCTTGCTTCTCTGACAGCATTTGCCTCCCCAAATCCACACTTCTTTGCTGCCAGCTCCTCACTTGTCCTAGCAGCAAGCAGGAACAGTACCAGAAGAGAAACATATTTTCCAGGTTTTCAGGTCCACCTGTAAACACCACCAGGATCCAAGCTAGCCAAGGAGACAATTATACCCCTCCTTGTCATGGTAATGTGTGAAGTGTATTTATCCTCTGCCCCCTCCTTCCATCTTCCTATCCTCCTACAGAGGGCAGGGAGACAGGACTGTGCCTCTGCCAGTGGATGGGGCTTGTGTCCCCAGGTGGTGATTTGTCCTCTATCCAGAGGTCCCCTTCCCATGCCAAGTTGCAACATCTGACACAGACACATTTTGTGTAAAAGCAATTTAATCAAACTGGTTTTGAAAGCTTTCTTTTTCTTATTTAGTGGACAACTGTTATTCACTGAGATCAAAACTTTACACAGGGTTGTTGTGGCTTTGATGCCATTTCCACCAGCAAGACCTTTTTGATCAAAGCTAGGGAGGAAGAGAGGGGTAATGCAAAGTGAAAGAAACCCCACTAATGGCCTGGTTTGTAAGAAATCCTAGATGTTGATTGGAAAGGGCTTAGATGCGCCGACATGTGTAGCTCAAGCAGTTTTAGTGTAAGTCATGGTGTCCTGTTTCGCTCTTTCCCTCTCCAGAACCCCTCTGAGCCTTCAAAAGATAAAGTCTGGGTCTGTGCGTTGAACGTTCCTCACAGGGCCAGGGCTAAACCTCAAGGCTGCTGAGTCAGCCCTGCTGAAATACATCATCAAATGGCCAGGAGAGGCTGGGAGCAGGACAAGACCATGGTGAGGCACTGGAAGTTGGTAGCTTTGTTCTCTGCCCACTGCCCACAGAATACTGCATTCCAGCAGTATTTCAAACAGTCATGTTGCAGCATGCAGGGGATCCAGGAGAAGTTTAATGGCCTGAGGGAGACAAGCTCAGGCAAAGTTCATGGTCTCTCTTGGCCTTCAGGTCTACTGTTGCCTGAAATGTGTTTGTGACACCGGCTTTCCTCCCCTCCTGCCCCTTTTTCACTGGATGCGAAAGGACATGCAGGTTGCCTTTGTCTCTCTCCTGTCCTTCCTCTGAGACAGAGGACTCCCATTTCCAAGCACCATGGCTCTCCAACTGCTAAAAACCACCAGATTTCACAAGACACAGGACAGTGCTGGGAGCTGGGAATGCTGGAAATGGAGCCTGCTTCTGGCAGTGTCTGTGAGGACAAGCACCTGTTCGTAACCCTGGCCCATCTTTGCCCCATCCTGCCCCAACTGCTCACAGAAGATCATGTGGCAAATGCTAAAATCCTAAACAGGATCTCCCAAGCCTTGTGAATATGTGGTGTTTCCACATCTCTCTGCTCTGACATGGAGAAGGTTACCTGAGCTGACAAGTTTTGCCACAAACAAACGTGATACATAGAAATATTAAATGCTGGAAGATTTTCTAATTTGAAGTTGTGTTTCTGGATTAGTTCCCTATCATTAGGCATTGAGGGATAGGAGCTATTACCTTTCTGCCACTTTCCCAAAATCAGAAAAGGATAAAAAGCTGCAGTCACTGGGAGGTGGGGGTGGGCAGGAGAACAGAACAGGCAAAAGAGGCAAAGATGGTGATATTGGACCACAGTGTCACAATTGCTGATGGGAAGCTCCAGAGATAGCATGAACTCTGGGTACTACCACTGTGAGGGCAAGGAATCTGTACAGTTATGCAGAGATCTTCCTTATAAAACCAAGCCCAAACATTTGAATCTGGCAAGGGACAGAAACGCTAATTAGAGACCCCTTGATTTGTGCTGTAACTAGGGCACTGTATGGGGAAATGCTGAGGCAGGTGATACTTAATGGAACTGCTTCCCAGGGCATCTATAAATAGGGATAATGGAAACTTGGCAAAGAAGCACGATGAAAATAAAGTATACAACGCCCACTCACTAAATGATGAGGCACTTCAAATCTTGAAATGACCCACCTTCTGTACAGTTTGAGAGACTTGTTCTAGGTCAGCAGGTACCAAAAAGGCCCAGCTGTCATCAAGCATAAAGACAGTAACGTTTTTGTGGATGAAATCATAGCTTCTGATAGGTTGCAACTCCATGTGACACCAACACAGGCGCATGAGAGGGGATGAGTCATGGGCTGGGCGTCTTCGTGGTGTTTTGGCTGTGGGTGGCTCCATCTGCAGTGGTTTACTTGTGTCAGGGTCCATCTGCAGTGTTTTATCTGTGGGTCGGATCTGCTGGCAGAGGTTTGCTCATGGCTTAGCCTCTTTATGGCAGTATGGTTGTGGTGGGCTCCTACTTGCCTTTGCATTTGTTGTTCTGTGGATGGTTTTGTGCAGTTTCACTTGGATTTAAAGCACAAAGAGAACTACAGCAAGATGTGGTATGAGGAGAGAGTGCTGGACGTTCTGGCTGGTTGTGGTCAGTGGGGTGTAGACTGGCACTCCTGCAACTCACTGCATGTGTGTCTGCTTCTGTAAGAGCCTGCTCTGCTTTCTGCACAACTCTCTCTAGCGCAGTTTGATCCAGCACTTCTCCAGAGGGACTAGGAACTTCATGGCATGGACAGCTGACATGTCTCAGGAGCACGGCAGCATCTCTCCTCAGATCTGCTGCCTGATCTCTACCATCATCCCAAAGGTCCAGGATTGGTCCCTGCTTCCCCTGAGCAGAAGGGTACACTATGCCTAGGTGTGGCCATGTTGACATCTTTCTTGTACATTCCCCACTACAGACAGTCCCTAAATACACATGGAGCTGCCCCCTCCCCCCCCCAAAGCCCTCAGACATCAGCCTCCCCATTGCTGCCTTGCCCTGCTTGAGGAACCCTGTGTTTGGCCCCAGAGCCTTGGGGTACAGCAGCAGAGACAACTCTGGCCAAGCTTCACTTTCCAGCAGTGTCACATATGCACGATATGAGACCTTGGGTACGTCATTTTACCTCTTTCCCAGCTCCCATCCAGGTGCGGAGGGGCTGGTCCAAGACTTCACAAACCTCCTTCAGCAGGAGAAGGGCAGGATGCTTGCTGGCTTTTTGTTTTCACTTGAGCAAAGCCCTGGAGTGGGCTGGCTGAGGACTCTTGTTTAGCTACGTGCTTGCTAAATAAGGGCAGAGCTGCTCTTTTCTCCCCTGGTATTTCCATTCAAACTGCAACAACAGTGGCAGCAGGAGCTGTCGCTCCCATGGAATATTTATAAGCTGTTTGCAGAAATGTCAAGAAGAGCCAGTGGTTGTATTAACACACTCTCAGAGCAGCAGTCTCAGAAAGTTATCTTACGCGATTCTTAGTCAAAGTGCTTTATGTGACGGTTACAAGCGCTTACAAATCCCAGTGACATTTTCTTGTTTCTTGACAAACAGCCGTTCAGTGTCCTGACACCGAGACAGGAATCAATCACTTTTGCTCGTTCATTAGCTGTTTCCATCCTCCCCTCCACCCCGTGGTGAAATTAACACCGGGTTACCTGGAAGGCTTAGTCCCTTTCTGCATGACAATTAGAGACTGAGCTCAAACAAGATGCAGCCTGGCTGGATACAGACGTGCTCCTCACCCCTTCCCCCTTCCCCTCCCCCACTGTCTCCAGCAGCAGCAGCTCAGCAGAGGGGTTCAGTACAAAGGTCCTCTGGACTCCACATGGGTAATTTCTTGCAGTGTTGCTGGTTTGGTTGGACCTGGGAAATGCTTTGACCTTTAATCAGATTGTTCGTGACCAACTTTTGTAACCTGGAGAGGTCAGGAATATTTAGGTGAAGTCAGAGGAGCATTCAGCTTCTGATTTGTTTTCAAAACTGGAATATAATACTTATTTCCATCAGAGTTGTGATCTTTAAACAACCCAAGAGATGATTTCCAAACACTGGGTGAAACAGAGACCATCCCAGAAGAAATGGGTGCTTGTGGGAAAATACCTATTTTCTCCTACCAGAGTAGCCTAACAGAACTTTGACACGTGGATGTTGTGTGTTTCTCTGTCATTGGTGTTCCTCATACATCTTACCAGGGCCCTGAGTTAACTAATAGGTCCTAATGGTCCTATTCAGCTTTGTTTGGGGTCTCCACCCAAACTGTGAGTCCAGGAGCTGTGTTTATGTTCAGTCAGGAGCTTTAAGTCACTGTCAGGGCCATGCTGGATGAATGCCAGCCTACAGCTTGGCCACAGTCATGTCCCTGCCTGGCTTTGGAGCCCTGCTTCTCTGAACTCCAGGTCTGAGCTGATTTTGTGGCTTGACCTTGAACTTGTCAGCTCATAGTGGACCTGCTTGGTGATGACTGGACGTGGTCCTGACCTGCGCGTTGACTTCCTGGCTTCACCTTAGACCTGACTCATTGCTGTGGTATTGCCTTATGATGTGGTCTCTTGGCCACAATACCTTGGTCTTGTTTCCTCACTCAGGTCCTGTGGGACAGGCTGTGGCTGGTGGGGCCCCTTCCATCTGTGGGATCCTGCTCAGCTCCTGGCTTGCCTTCCCTGCAAGTGCAGCCCTACTCTTGCTGCTCCCAGGAACATCTCATGAAACTATAAACCTTACAGACACCAGCTACATGATGAGGAGGGGCCATCAGAATGAAAGGCAACCCAGGTGGCCTGAAGATTGTCTAAGGTACAATCTCAGCCTTCTCCAGAGCCGTCAAATTTTGTGGCTTGCAAAACCTTTTGTGGGGCTGGAACAATGCATATATGTATAAGGGATGTCTATTCAAGCTTTATACTGTCCAGGATCTTTCTGGTTTGCTTGAAAAAAATGAGGAGGAGCGTGGGCTCCAAACCACATACGAAAGACTGGAAAGGAAGCCTCTAGTGTGCCGAGCGGTTGTCATAGTGAAGATGAATGACACATAATAATGATGAATTCAGAAACTTTCACCTTGATTTCCCTGCCTATTTGAGCTTTGAAGTGAGCCTCTAATATTATGTTAGCAGTTTATTGTGTGTGCTTCATTAAAAATACATCACAGACTTCTTTGAGCTAGAAGGGACGCAAATTAGGTCATCTCGTCCAGCCTCCTGCTGTTCTGCCAGGACTCTGATCTCACTAATGACTCCAGCCCAGCCCTGACAGGTGCTCGTCCGGCTGCGATTGAAGCTCTCTGCTGACAGGGGGGAACCAGGCTCCATCCGAGATTATTTCACTTTTTAAAAACTTTTCAGGCTTCTTGTTAAATGGAGTTATATTTCATGTTCCAGTGCACCCGCTTGGCCAGTGCTTGAGCTGCATGGAGAGCTGCTTTGTCTCCTCTGATGTGTTGCAGCTCCCCTCTGTGCTTTGAGCCACAATCGTTCAGCCGCCCTGGAGCAATGCAGACGTTGACAGGCGTGAGGTGAGCTGCTCACGGGTGGGAGGTCTTCTCGAATGCATCTCCACAGATGAAAGCACTTTGGTGGAACAGTGGCTCCAGGAACCTGGTCGTTCCTCATGGTTTGTCCCCAGCCCTTTTCCAGCTCTGCTTTCTCCCCTGCCTGTCCCTTGCAGTTCCCTTGGCTGCTCCTTTGGCAGAGTGGTGCAGGTAAAGGCCTAAGACTCAGCACTACTGAGAGAAGAAGAATCCTTCTGCAATGTTAGAAGTGTAGAGTTTGCCTCAAACATTTTGTCAGTCTGAACTGGAGGGCACAAGGGTCTGAAAAACACGGGGTGGACATAATGAACACACCTGCATCTTATTTTCCTTTAGAGCTGAGTCTATCTATGGAATGGTGCAGCTCTAGTTTTGGTGGGACTTCAGCCTCACACTTGCTTCTAGTTTGTGCTGCTTGTTGCTGTGATTGAGCCCCATGCAGCCTTGCGTCTTCCTGCCAGGGACGGTTCAACAATGCGGAGATAAATTGCTCACCAGTACTATCTGGTGTGGACAACCAAGGCAGCTGTGCCCCATGTGAACACAAAAACTAGTTCACCTATTGCATGGAAGAGCAATGAGATCCACCAACTCTATGAACTCTACTGTGGACAGCCCAGGAGCTTTGTGAATTGGCTGCTGCTCGACTGAGACAGACTGGAGATGCCAGGTCCTCCCTGGTGCGGGTCTGTGCTGGCTGTAAACAATTTGGGAGATGCATCTGAGATGTGTCCTAGTGAGGAAGAGTCTGACCCAATGCTGTTCCTGGAATAAGGGGTTTGGCCAAGGTCAACATGGTGCTGGCACACCTGAGGGTGAAACATCAAGAAAAATGCAGGGGAGGAACAAGTGGCTTTTGCTCTAAAAGACCATCATGCCACAGCATTGTTGTGCTCTGAACTGAGGTCTACATGCAGAATATTATCTTGTGGGGAGATCTGAGTACATGCCTCCCCTGGGCATCCGCTCACTCACTACCTGTGCAGCAGGACATGGAAATTCCAAGCAGTCTGAGCTGGCCTTCCCTGGACTTTGAGGCAGAAGAGACTGATTCCAGCATGAAGATGCTCCTGGGATTTTCTCAGGCTCTGTGCCTCCTCCAGGGGAAGGAAAACACAGACCTTCATTAGCTGTAATGACTATCTGTCTTGGGCTGGGGCCACAGGCCCTGGGCTATGCGTTGCTTGGCAGAGTGCTGTGCTGAGCAGTCTGGCATGACCTAGAAAAACCTCTTAATGTGTTGTTCATTTTGAAACAGGCAACGGTCTTATCTAATCACAAACCACATCCTTCAGCTCCAGAGCCACTGCAGCCAAGTTAACTCAATTAGTAAATCACCATGCCGGGCTATTTAGAGACAGTTTTTAATGGCTCTAGCAACAGGAGGATAATAATATAGAAACAAAGTACACTAATATGCTGTGATGGGATAACTGGCATCCCTTTCCACCCCTCCAGGGTCTCTACAAAGCGGGGCTGTTATATGGGGCTTTCTCATTTCCATGGAAGCACCCTTCCTAGACCCATTCCCTGGAGCATTTTCTTTGTCATCTCTGCAGCCTCAGAGAAACTCACACATTTTCAAAGCATGCGAGTTTGAGAGAGTGTGGTGGGTTGATTTTTTTTCTCTTTTTTTGCTTTCCCCAGCAAGTGTTATTTTAAGTCTGTCTTCCCCCTCTTCCCTCCTCCAGGTCTGTTTTGCCTTGTGTTAGCCCACTTGAGATCTGGGCACCTGCACTCAGAGGTCCTGTCTCCTGTTTTTTGGGAGCTGCTGGCTACCTGGGGGGACAAAGTACTTCTCTTCCAGACTTCAGTCTCTCTAGAAAGGCCTCAGCCCTATGTTGTCATTTCTCATGGCAGAAATGGAGTCTCTGAGTGGGTAAAATGCCCCAGGTAGCCTTACAGGGAGGGACTTGGACACAAACGGCTGCATTTTTGTCCAGGGCTCATCAATTAATATGCAGAGAATTTAAATCCTTAACTGAGCAACAATCAGCACCTTTCTTGAATGGGGCTGAAAACTGATGTTCACTTACATATGTTTTCTTTTTTTTTTTCCTTTGCATTGAGTCTCATGTTTCACTAACAGTGGAATTTAGCAGGTCTGACTCAATTTTGGAGAGGCTCGTTACCCCCACATGAGGCGGAAAGATGTAGCTGAAAAGCCTGGCGTGAAGAGTGATCTTGTGGCAGGGTGATGCTCAATCAAGTGCTACAGAGGCAGGAGGACCAGGGCTGCCTCCCCGTGTGGTCTCGCTGCAGACTCTTTGCAAACACGCCTTCAGATGATGCTAAATGACCTCATGATTTTCCCAAGTGGCCTCACCTCACTCAGCCTGGGGACCACTCAGTGTGGAGTGACTGCTCTGTTCTCTTTTCCACAGACACTGTTTAATGTGTGGCCTGCTTCACCCAGCCCTGCTCCAAATATAGTGCTACAAATGCCCTAGTGCTTATTTCTATGGTATCTGAGTGCTTCCCAGCCAGTCCTGGACCTTTTCAACACCAATGTAAAACAGGGAGGTTATTTTAACACCATTGTAGGCAGTGCTTTCCAGGTGCTTGGAGAGCAGGGCATTTGGAGAGCAGCATTCGGTGCTGCTGCCCTCAAATCCCCTCAAAACACATAAGGGTTTTGGCTTGTTGGAGCAGCAAACTGCCAGAAAATTCACTCCCAACCTCCTCCCTTTTAGCAAACAAAATTTCTATGGTTTGACTGCTTTGAGGATGCCACACAGGTTAAAAACAAAAGCAAAAGCAAAAACAAAACCAAAAGAAAACACACACACACACACAAAAACCAAACAAAAAAAAAAACAAACACCATAAGCAAAACAAAAAAAAACCCCACAAAATTCTGATATTTCTGTTCTTTTCCTTCCCAGCCATTTAACTAACAGGCAACATTTCCCAGACAGCTCTAATGAGATTGGTGCACATAAATGATACCAACATGCAAATAAACTTTGAGGCATTAAGTGGTCAAAAGAGTTTGGACCCAACAGAAATGTCAGTGGTTTTCCACCTTTTTTTTTTTTTTTTCCTTAAGAGGGCTGAAAATAAGAAAACTGTGTTCAACATAAAAAAAAAAAAAATAAATAAATCTGTTGAACTGATTCTATTTCAGGTTTCTCCAGTGGAAGCAAAAGCTTGGAAATAGCAGCCTGCACTTAGGCAATGGTCCCTGAGAGAGTCAGGCAGAAGCAATCTCCTCTCCCCCAGCCCAGCCCTGGGAGCTCTGCCGAGGATGAAGGACACAGGTCTGGTTCCTCCTCCACTTCTGTCCCTCAGGAGAGCAATCCCGCCAGAGGCCAGCCAGGAGAGAGGGGTGCTAGAGGCGAAGAAATGCCCCAGGACATTCCCCCCTGTTGCTTCTCATGCTGCATGTTGGCCTTGTTGTGAAATCCCTCTGAGATGGAGGTCATTGTCCCCAGGCTATGGTATCATGCAAGGACTTTCCCCCCTGGAAAATGCTGCAGAGGGTGATCTCTGTGAATCGTGACTAAACAAGCCCACCTGTATTTGGGGAGTGCTGCAGCACCTTCTCCTAACCTTGCTTTTCTACAGAACCAAGTGTCTGGTGCTTTCTCATGAGGTGCAAGCATGTGTCTCGCACCCCTATCCCTTGATGCCACATCCCAGACTTGAATTCCTGGTTCTGGAGTGTCAGTTGTTTGTCCTGCCCTTGGATGCCATACGTCTGCCTTCAGATTTCAATGGCCATGGCTCATGGTGCACATCAGTGCCTTGAAGCTTTGCAAGTATGTTTATGCCCAGTGTCACTCCCTGGGGCAAGCTGGAAAGTTCAGTGCTCCAACATCAGTCCCAGGGAACTGAGTCACAAGGAGACCAAAAGCACAGTTTCCAAAACATCTCCATTACTTTTATGAGCTTCCCTTTTTCAGCTTCAGGGAATCTTTTTCAAGGTTGGAGATGCATGTTGAAGACAGCCTGAGTGCCTCATGTTTGAAATCAATGGGCTTTTGATCAAGATGGAGCCAAGCGAAATAGTCACCCCCTCCCTACAAAATGGGCTTTTGCCCAAAATGCCTGCATACATCTGTATCTGTGCAGTTTGGTTTCTTTTTCCTCAAGTTTTCATTTAAAACATTGAAACAGAACATCTTCCATAGCACTTTAGCTTTCAAAGAAAAAAAAACCAAAACCCAAGGGTTTTTTGAAAACTGAATTTTTCAGTGGAAAACTGAAATTCCTGGGTGGTTTCATTTTCCAGTGCTAAAAGGAAATTTTGCAAAAAGTCAATTTTTCCTACAAAGAAGTATGAGCTGTGCTGTTTTTCAAGCAGCCAGAGCATGATCTCATATAGGCAAAAAAGGAATGTAGCCTGTGCACTGGGGGCGATAGGCATCTGGTGAACAAGAGCAGATTGTTACACCAGTAAAAGGCATTAAGATTCAACAAGTGAAAAACTGACAATCTTGAGAAAGCAGCATAAAGGGAGAGGATCAGGTTAATTAGCCTCCCAGAAGAATTGGAGGCCACAAGCTCAGCAGAATTTTGTGGAGGAATTAACTAAATGTTTGTTTGCAGCTGAGCTTCA